>JAVGWX010000022.1:30211367-30655886 GCA_036924085.1 Ariolimax columbianus | reverse complement strand
TTATCACACACACACGGTTCCCGAAGCGTTAGTTATTCACACTAAATGACCCGAAGCGTATCATTCTCACTGATCCGACGGTTATCACACACACACGGTTTCCCAATGTTATCACACTAACTGACCCGAAGCGTAGTCATTCTCACTGATCCGACGGTTATCACACACACACGGTTCCAATGTTATCACACTAACTGACCCGAAGCGTATCATTCTCACTGATCCGACGGTTATCACACACACACGGTTCCAATGTTATCACACTAACTGACCCGAAGCGTATCATTCTCACTGATCCGACGGTTATCACACACACACGGTTCCCAATGTTATCACACTAACTGACCCGAAGCGTATCATTCTCACTGATACGACGGGTTATCACACAACACACGGTTCCCAATGTTATCACACTAACTGACCCGAAGCGTATACATTCTCACTGATCCGACGGTTATCACACACACATGGTTCCCAATGGTATCACACTAACTGACCCGAAGCGTATCATTCTCACTGATCCGACGGTTATCACACACACGGTTCCCAATGTTATCACACTAACTGACCCGAAGCGTATCATTCTCACTGATCCGACGGTTATCACACACACACGGTTCCAAATGTTATCACACTAACTGACCGAAGCGTATCATTCTCACTGATCCGACGGTTATCACACACACACGGTTCCAATGTTATCACACTAACTGACCGAAGCGTATCATTCTCACTGATCCGACGGTTATCACACACCACGGTTCCCAATGTTTCACACTAACTGACCCGAAGCGTATCATTCTCACTGATCCGACGGTTATCACACACACATGGTTCCCAATGTATCACACTAACTGACCCAAGCGTATCATTCTCACTGATACCGACGGTTATCACACACACGGTTCCCAATGTTATCACACTAACTGACCCGAAGCGTATCATTCTCACTGATCCGACGTTATCACACACACACGGTTCCCAATGTTATCACAACTACTGACCCGAAGCGTATCATTCTCACTGATCCGACGGTTATCACACACACACGGTTCCCAATGTTATCACACTAACTGACCCGAAGCGTATCATTCTCACTGATCCGACGGTTATCACACACACACGGTTCCCAATGTTATCACACTAACTGACCCGAAGCGTATCATTCTCACTGATCGACGGTTTATCACACACAACACGGGTTCCCAATGTTATCACACTAACTGACCCGAAGCGTATCATTCTCACTGATCCGACGGTTATCACACACACACGGTTCCCAATGTTATCACACTACTGACCCGAAGCGTATCATTCTCACTGATCCGACGTATCACACACACACGGTTCCCAATGTTATCACACTAACTGACCCGAAGCGTATCTTCTCACTGATCCGACGGTTATCACACACACACGGTTCCCACTGTATCACACTAACTGACCCGAAGCGTATCATTCTCACTGATCCGACGGTTATCACACACACACGGTTCCCAATGTTATCACACTAACTGACCCGAAGCGTATCCTTCTCACTGATCCGACGGTTATCACACACACACGGTTCCCAATGTTATCACACTAACTGACCCGAAGCGTATCATTCTCACTGATCCGACGGTTATCACACACACACGGTTCCCAATGTTATCACACTAACTGACCCGAAGCGTATCATTCTCACTGATCCGACGGTTATCACACACACACGGTTCCCAATGTTATCACACTAACTGACCCACGAAGCGTATCATTCTCACTGATCCGACGGTTATCACACACACACGGTTCCAATTTATCACTATCATCACTGACTCACGATCACACACACTGTCTATCACACTAACTGACCCGAAGCGTATCATTCTCACTGATCCGACGGTTATCACACACACATGGTTCCCAATGTTATCACACTAACTGACCCGAAGCGTATCATTCTCACTGATCCGACGGTTATCACACACACACGGTTCCCAATGTTATCACACTAACTGACCCGAAGCGTATCATTCTCACTGATCCGACGGTTATCACACACACACGGTTCCCAATGTTATCACACTAACTGACCCGAAGCGTATCATTCTCACTGATCCGACGGTTATCACACACACATGGTTCCCAATGTTATCACACTAACTGACCCGAAGCGTATCATTCTCACTGATCCGACGGTTATCACACACACACGGTTCCCAATGTTATCACACTAACTGACCCGAAGCGTATCATTCTCACTGATCCGACGGTTATCACACACACACGGTTCCCAATGTTATCACACTAACTGACCCGAAGCGTATCATTCTCACTGATCCGACGGTTATCACACACACATGGTTCCCAATGTTATCACACTAACTGACCCGAAGCGTATCATTCTCACTGATCCGACGGTTATCACACA
This sequence comes from Ariolimax columbianus, assembly GCA_036924085.1. NCBI lineage: Eukaryota > Metazoa > Mollusca > Gastropoda > Stylommatophora > Arionidae > Ariolimax > Ariolimax columbianus. The sequence continues at coordinate 30,653,473 of JAVGWX010000022.1, read as the reverse complement.
CACACGGTTCCCATGTTATCACACTAACTGACCCGAAGCGTATCATTCTCACTGATCCGACGGTTATCACACACACACGGTTCCCAATGTTATCACACTAACTGCCCCGAAGCGTATCATTCTCACTGATCCGACGGTTATCTCACACACACACGGTTCCCAATGTTATCACACTAACTGACCCGAAGCGTATCATTCTCACTGATCCGACGGTTATCACACACACACGGTTCCCAATGTTATCACACTAACTGACCCGAAGCGTATCATTCTCACTGATCCGACGGTTATCACACACACATGGTTCCCAATGTTATCACACTAACTGACCCGAAGCGTATCATTCTCACTGATCCGACGGTTATCACACACACACGGTTCCCAATGTTATCACACTAACTGACCCGAAGCGTATCATTCTCACTGAACCGACGGTTATCACACACACACGGTTCCAATGTTATCACACTAACTGACCCGAAGCGTATCATTCTCACTGATCCGACGGTTATCACACACACACGGTTCCCAATGTTATCACACTAACTGACCCGAAGCGTATCATTCTCACTGATCCGACGGTTATCACACACACACGGTTCCCAATGTTATCACACTAACTGACCGAAGCGTATCATTCTCACTGATCCGACGGTTATCACACACACACGGTTCCCAATGTTATCACACTAACTGACCCGAAGCGTATCATTCTCACTGATCCGACGGTTATCACACACACATGGTTCCCAATGTTATCACACTAACTGACCCGAAGCGTATCATTCTCACTGAACCGACGGTTATCACACACACACGGTTCCCAATGTTATCACACTAACTGACCCGAAGCGTATCATTCTCACTGATCCGACGGTTATCACACACACACGGTTCCAATGTTATCACACTAACTGACCCGAAGCGTATCATTCTCACTGATCCGACGGTTATCACACACACACGGTTCCCAATGTTATCACACTAACTGACCCGAAGCGTATCATTCTCACTGATCCGACGGTTATCACACACACACGGTTCCTAATGTTATCACACTAACCTGACCCGAAGCGTATCATTCTCACTGATCCGACGGTTATCACACACACATGGTTCCCAATGGTATCACACTAACTGACCGAAGCGTATCATTCTCACTGATCCGACGGTTATCACACCACACACGGTTCCCAATGTTATCACACTAACTGACCCGAAGCGTATCATTCTCACTGATCCGACGGTTATCACACACACACGGTTCCCAATGTTATCACACTAACTGACCCGAAGCGTATCATTCTCACTGATCCGACGGTTATCACACACACCATGGTTCCCAATGTTATCACACTAACTGACCCGAAGCGTATCATTCTCACTGATCCGACGGTTATCACACACACACGGTTCCCAATGTTATCACACTAAGTGACCCGAAGCGTATCATTCTCACTGATCCGACGGTTATCACACACACACGGTTCCCAATGTTATCACACTAACTGACCCGAAGCGTATCATTCTCACTGATCCGACGGTTATCACACACACATGGTTCCCATGTTATCACATTAACTGACCCGAAGCGTATCATTCTCACTGATCCGACGGTTATTCACACACACACGGTTCCCAATGTTATCACACTAACTGACCCGAAGCGTATCATTTCTCACTGATCCGACGGTTATCACACACACACGGTTCCCAATGTTATCACACTAACTGACCCGAAGCGTATCATTCTCACTGATCCGACGGTTATCACACACACACGGTTCCCAATGTTATCACACTAACTGACCCGAAGCGAATCATTCTCACTGATCCGACGGTTATCACACACACACGGTTCCCAATGTTATCACACTAACTGACCCGAAGCGTATCATTCTCACTGAACCGACGGTTATCACACACACACGGTTCCCAATGTTATCACACTAACTGACCCGAAGCGTATCATTCTCACTGATCCGACGGTTATCACACACACACGGTTCCCAATGTTATCACACTAACTGACCCGAAGCGTATCATTCTCACTGATCTGACGGTTATCACACACACATGGTTCCCAATGTTATCACACTAACTGACCCGAAGCGTATCATTCTCACTGATCCGACGGTTATCACACACACACGGTTCCCAATGTTATCACACTAACTGACCCGAAGCGTATCATTCTCACTGATCCGACGGTTATCACACACACACGGTTCCCAATGTTATCACACTAACTGACCCGAAGCGTATCATTCTCACTGATCCGACGGTTATCACACACACACGGTTCCCAATGTTATCACACTAACTGACCCGAAGCGTATCATTCTCACTGATCTGACGGTTATCACACACACACGGTTCCTAATGTTATCACACTAACTGACCCGAAGCGTATCATTCTCACTGATCCGACGGTTATCACACACACATGGTTCCCAATGGTATCACACTAACTGACCCGAAGCGTATCATTCTCACTGATCCGACGGTTATCACACACACACGGTTCCCAATGTTATCACACTAACTGACCCGAAGCGTATCATTCTCACTGATCCGACGGTTATCACACACACACGGTTCCCAATGTTATCACACTAACTGACCCGAAGCGTATCATTCTCACTGATCCGACGGTTATCACACACACATGGTTCCCAATGTTATCACACTAACTGACCCGAGCGTATCATTCTCACTGATCCGACGGTTATCACACACACACGGTTCCCAATGTTATCACACTAACTGACCCGAAGCGTATCATTCTCACTGATCCGACGGTTATCACACACACACGGTTCCCAATGTTATCACACTAACTGACCCGAAGCGTATCATTCTCACTGATCCGACGGTTATCACACACACATGGTTCCCAATGTTATCACACTAACTGACCCGAAGCGTATCATTCTCACTGATCCGACGGTTATCACACACACACGGTTCCCAATGTTATCACACTAACTGACCCGAAGCGTATCATTCTCACTGATCCGACGGTTATCACACACACACGGTTCCCAATGTTATCACACTAACTGACCCGAAAGCGTATCAATTCTCACTGATCCGACGGTTATCACACACACACGGTTCCCAATGTTATCACACTAACTGACCCGAAGCGTATCATTCTCACTGATCCGACGGTTATCACACACACACGGTTCCAATGTTATCACACTAACTGACCCGAAGCGTATCATTCTCACTGATCCGACGGTTATCACACACACATGGTTTCCCAATGTTATCACACTAACTGACCCGAAGCGTATCATTCTCACTGATCCGACGGTTATCACACACACACGGTTCCCATCTTATCACACTAACTGACCCGAAGCGTATCATTCTCACTGATCCGACGGTTATCACACACACACGGTTCCCAATGTTATCACACTAACTGACCCGAAGCGTATCATTCTCACTGATCCGACGGTTATCACACACACACGGTTCCCAATGTTATCACACTAACTGACCCGAAGCGTATCATTCTCACTGATCCGACGGTTATCACACACACACGGTTCCCAATGTTATCACACTAACTGACCCGAAGCGTATCATTCTCACTGATCCGACGGTTATCACACACACATGGTTCCCAATGTTATCACACTAACTGACCCGAAGCGTATCATTCTCACTGATCCGACGGTTATCACACACACACGGTTCCCAATGTTATCACACTAACTGACCCGAAGCGTATCATTCTCACTGATCGACGGTTATCACACACGACACGGTTCCCAATGTTATCACACTAACTGACCCGAAGCGTATCATTCTCACTGATCCGACGGTTATCACACACACATGGTTCCCAATGTTATCACACTAACTGACCCGAGCGTATCATTCTCACTGATCCGACGGTTATCACACACACACGGTTCCCAATGTTTATCACACTAACTGACCCGAAGCGTATCATTCTCACTGATCCGACGGTTATCACACACACACGGTTCCCAATGTTATCACACTAACTGACCCGAAGCGTATCATTCTCACTGATCCGACGGTTATCACACACACATGGTTCCCAATGGTATCACACTAACTGACCCGAAGCGTATCATTCTCACTGATCCGACGGTTATCACACACACACGGTTCCCAATGTTATCACACTAAACTGACCCGAAGCGTATCATTCTCACTGATCCGACGGTTATCACACACACACGGTTCCCAATGTTATCACACTAACTGACCCGAAGCGTATCATTCTCACTGATCCGACGGTTATCACACACACACGGTTCCCAATGTTATCACACTAACTGACCCGAAGCGTATCATTCTCACTGATCCGACGGTTATCACACACACATGGTTCCCAATGTTATCACACTAACTGACCCGAAGCGTATCATTCTCACTGATCCGACGGTTATCACACACACACGGTTCCCAATGTTATCACACTAACTGACCCGAAGCGTATCATTCTCACTGATCCGACGGTTATCACACACACACGGTTCCCAATGTTATCACACTAACTGACCCGAAGCGTATCATTCTCACTGATCCGACGGTTATCACACACACACGGTTCCCAATGTTATCACACTAACTGACCCGAGCGTATCATTCTCACTGATCCGACGGTTATCACACACACACGGTTCCCAATGTTATCACACTAACTGACCCGAAGCGTATCATTCTCACTGATCCGACGGTTATCACACACACATGGTTCCCAATGTTATCACACTAACTGACCCGAAGCGTATCATTCTCACTGATCCGACGGTTATCACACACACACGGTTCCCAATGTTATCACACTAACTGACCCGAAGCGTATCATTCTCACTGATCCGACGGTTATCACACAACACGGTTCCAATGTTATCACACTAACTGACCCGAAGCGTATCATTCTCACTGATCCGACGGTTATCACACACACACGGTTCCCAATGTTATCACACTAACTGACCCGAAGCGTATCATTCTCACTGATCCGACGGTTATCACACACACACGGTTCCCAATGTTATCACATTAACTGACCCGAAGCGTATCATTCTCACTGATCCGACGGTTATCACACACATACGGTTCCCAATGTTATCACACTAACTGACCCGAAGCGTATCATTTTCACTGATCCGACGGTTATCACACACACACGGTTCCCAATGTTATCACACTAACTGACCCGAAGCGTATCATTCTCACTGATCCGACGGTTATCACACACACACGGTTCCCAATGTTATCACACTAACTGACCCGAAGCGTATCATTCTCACTGATCCGACGGTTATCACACACACACGGTTCCCAATGTTATCACACTAACTGACCCGAAGCGTATCATTCTCACTGATCCGACGGTTATCACACACACACGGTTCCCCAATGTTATCACACTAACTGACCCGAAGCGTATCATTCTCACTGATCCGACGGTTATCACACACACATGGTTCCCAATGTTATCACACTAACTGACCCGAAGCGTATCATTCTCACTGATCCGGCGGTTATCACACACACACGGTTCCCAATGTTATCACACTAACTGACCCGAAGCGTATCATTCTCACTGATCCGACGGTTATCACACACACACGGTTCCCAATGTTATCACACTAACTGACCCCGAAGCGTATCATTCTCACTGATCCGACGGTTATCACACACACACGGTTCCCAATGTTATCACACTAACTGACCCGAAGCGTATCATTCTCACTGATCCGACGGTTATCACAAACACACGCTCCTAATGTTATCACACTAACTGACCCGAAGCGTATCATTCTCACTGATCCGACGGTTATCACACACACATGGTTCCCAATGGCATCACACTAACTGACCCGAAGCGTATCATTCTCACTGATCCGACGGTTATCACACACACACGGTTCCCAATGTTATCACACTAACTGACCCGAAGCGTATCATTCTCACTGATCCGACGGTTATCACACACACACGGTTCCCAATGTTATCACACTAACTGACCCGAAGCGTATCATTCTCACTGATCCGACGGTTATCACACACACACGGTTCCCAATGTTATCACACTAACTGACCCGATGCGTATCATTCTCACTGATCCGACGGTTATCACACACACACGGTTCCCAATGTTATCACACTAACTGACCCGAAGCGTATCATTCTCACTGATCCGACGGTTATCACACACACACGGTTCCCAATGTTATCACACTAACTGACCCGAAGCGTATCATTCTCACTGATCCGACGGTTATCACACACACACGGTTCCCAATGTTATCACACTAACTGACCCGAAGCGTATCATTCTCACTGATCCGACGGTTATCACACACACACGGTTCCCAATGTTATCACACTAACTGACCCGAAGCGTATCATTCTCACTGATCCGACGGTTATCACACACACATGGTTCCCAATGTTTTCACACTAACTGACCCGAAGCGTATCATTCTCATTGATCCGACGGTTATCACACACACACGGTCCCAATGTTATCACACTAACTGACCCGAAGCGTATCATTCTCACTGATCCGACGGTTATCACACACACACGGTTCCCAATGTTATCACACTAACTGACCCGAAGCGTATCATCTCACTGATCCGACGTTATCACACACACACGGTCCCAATGTTATCACACTAACTGACCCGAAGCGATCATTCTCACTGATCCGACGGTTATCACACACACATGGTTCCCAATGTTATCACACTAACTGACACCGAAGCGTATCATTCTCACTGATCCGACGGTTATCACACACACACGGTTCCCAATGTTATCACACTAACTGACCCGAAGCGTATATTTCTCACTGATCCGACGGTTATCACACACACACGGTTCCCAATGTTATCAACTAACTGACCCGAAGCGTATCATTCTCACATATCCGACGTTATCACACACACATGGTTCCCAATGTTATCACACTAACTGACCCGACGCGTATCATTCTCACTGATCCGACGGTTATCACACACACAACGGTTCCCAATGTTATCACACTAACTGACCCGAAGCGTATCATTCTCACTGATCCGACGGTTATCACACACACACGGTTCCCAATGTTATCACACTAACTGACCCGAAGCGTATCATTCTCACTGATCCGACGGTTATCACACACACACGGTTCCCAATGTTATCACACTAACTGACCCGAAGCGTATCATTCTCACTGATCCGACGGTTATCACACACACACGGTTCCCAATGTTATCACACTAACTGACCCGAAGCGTATCATTCTCACTGATCCGACGGTTATCACCCACACGGTTCCCAATGTTATCACACTAACTGACCCGAAGCGTATCATTCTCACTGATCCGACGGTTATCACACACACACGGTTCCCAATGTTATCACACTAACTGACCCGAAGCGTATCATTCTCACTGATCCGACGGTTATCACACACACACGGTTCCCAATGTTATCACACTAACTGACCCGAAGCGTATCATTCTCACTGATCCGACGGTTATCACACACACACGGTTCCCAATGTTATCACACTAACTGACCCGAAGCGTATCATTCTCACTGATCCGACGGTTATCACACACACACGGTTCCCAATGTTATCACACTAACTGACCCGAAGCGTATCATTCTCACTGATCCGACGGTTATCACACACACACGGTTCCCAATGTTATCACACTAACTGACCCGAAGCGTATCATTCTCACTGATCCGACGGTTATCACACACACACTGGTTCCCAATGTTATCACACTAACTGACCCGAAGCGTATCATTCTCACTGATCCGACGGTTATCACACACACACGGTTCCCAATGTTATCACACTAACTGACCCGAAGCGTATCATTCTCACTGATCCGACGGTTATCACACACACACGGTTCCCAATGTTATCACACTAACTGACCCGAAGCGTATCATTCTCACTGATCCGACGGTTATCACACACACACGGTTCCCAATGTTATCACACTAACTGACCCGAAGCGTATCATTCTCACTGATCCGACGGTTATCACACACACATGGTTCCCAATGTTATCACACTAACTGACCCGAAGCGTATCATTCTCACTGATCCGACGGTTATCACACACACACGGTTCCCAATGTTATCACACTAACTGACCCGAAGCGTATCATTCTCACTGATCCGACGGTTATCACACACACACGGTTCCCAATGTTATCACACTAACTGACCCGAAGCGTATCATTCTCACTGATCCGACGGTTATCACACACACATGGTTCCCAATGTTATCACACTAACTGACCCGAAGCGTATCATTCTCACTGATCCGACGGTTATCACACACACACGGTTCCCAATGTTATCACACTAACTGACCCGAAGCGTATCATTCTCACTGATCCGACGGTTATCAAACACACACGGTTCCCAATGTTATCACACTAACTGACCCGAAGCGTATCATTCTCACTGATCCGACGGTTATCACACACACACGGTTCCCAATGTTATCACACTAACTGACCCGAAGCGTATCATTCTCACTGATCCGACGGTTATCACACACACACGGTTCCCAATGTTATCACACTAACTGACCCGAAGCGTATCATTCTCACTGATCCGACGGTTATCACACACACATGGTTCCCAATGGTATCACACTAACTGACCCGAAGCGTATCATTCTCACTGATCCGACGGTTATCACACACACACGGTTCCCAATGTTATCACACTAACTGACCCGAAGCGTATCATTCTCACTGATCCGACGGTTATCACACACACACGGTTCCCAATGTTATCACACTAACTGACCCGAAGCGTATCATTCTCACTGATCCGACGGTTATCACACACACACGGTTCCCAATGTTATCACACTAACTGACCCGAAGCGTATCATTCTCACTGATCCGATGGTTATCACACACACATGGTTCCCAATGTTATCACACTAACTGACCCGAAGCGTATCATTCTCACTGATCCGACGGTTATCACACACACACGGTTCCCAATGTTATCACACTAACTGACCCGAAGCGTATCATTCTCACTGATCCGACGGTTATCACACACACACGGTTCCCAATGTTATCACACTAACTGACCCGAAGCGTATCATTCTCACTGATCCGACGGTTATCACACACACACGGTTCCCAATGTTATCACACTAACTGACCCGAAGCGTATCATTCTCACTGATCCGACGGTTATCACACACACACGGTTCCCAATGTTATCACACTAACTGACCCGAAGCGTATCATTCTCACTGATCCGACGGTTATCACACACACATGGTTCCCAATGTTATCACACTAACTGACCCGAAGCGTATCATTCTCACTGATCCGACGGTTATCACACACACACGGTTCCCAATGTTATCACACTAACTGACCTGAAGCGTATCATTCTCACTGATCCGACGGTTATCACACACACACGGTTCCCAATGTTATCACACTAACTGACCCGAAGCGTATCATTCTCACTGATCCGACGGTTATCACACACACACGGTTCCCAATGTTATCACACTAACTGACCCGAAGCGTATCATTCTCACTGATCCGACGGTTATCACACACACACGGTTCCCAATGTTATCACATTAACTGACCCGCAGCGTATCATTCTCACTGATCCGACGGTTATCACACACATACGGTTCCCAATGTTATCACACTAACTGACCCGAAGCGTATCATTTTCACTGATCCGACGGTTATCACACACACATGGTTCCCAATGTTATCACACTAACTGACCCGAAGCGTATCATTCTCACTGATCCGACGGTTATCACACACACACGGTTCCCAATGTTATCACACTAACTGACCCGAAGCGTATCATTCTCACTGATCCGACGGTTATCACACACACACGGTTCCCAATGTTATCACACTAACTGACCCGAAGCGTATCATTCTCACTGATCCGACGGTTATCACACACACACGGTTCCCAATGTTATCACACTAACTGACCCGAAGCGTATCATTCTCACTGATCCGACGGTTATCACACACACACGGTTCCCAATGTTATCACACTAACTGACCCGAAGCGTATCATTCTCACTGATCCGATGGTTATCACACACACATGGTTCCCAATGTTATCACACTAACTGACCCGAAGCGTATCATTCTCACTGATCCGACGGTTATCACACACACACGGTTCCCAATGTTATCACACTAACTGACCCGAAGCGTATCATTCTCACTGATCCGACGGTTATCACACACACACGGTTCCCAATGTTATCACACTAACTGACCCGAAGCGTATCATTCTCACTGATCCGACGGTTATCACACACACACGGTTCCCAATGTTATCACACTAACTGACCCGAAGCGTATCATTCTCACTGATCCGACGGTTATCACACACACACGGTTCCCAATGTTATCACACTAACTGACCCGAAGCGTATCATTCTCACTGATCCGACGGTTATCACACACACATGGTTCCCAATGTTATCACACTAACTGACCCGAAGCGTATCATTCTCACTGATCCGACGGTTATCACACACACACGGTTCCCAATGTTATCACACTAACTGACCTGAAGCGTATCATTCTCACTGATCCGACGGTTATCACACACACACGGTTCCCAATGTTATCACACTAACTGACCCGAAGCGTATCATTCTCACTGATCCGACGGTTATCACACACACACGGTTCCCAATGTTATCACACTAACTGACCCGAAGCGTATCATTCTCACTGATCCGACGGTTATCACACACACACGGTTCCCAATGTTATCACATTAACTGACCCGAAGCGTATCATTCTCACTGATCCGACGGTTATCACACACATACGGTTCCCAATGTTATCACACTAACTGACCCTAAGCGTATCATTTTCACTGATCCGACGGTTATCACACACACATGGTTCCCAATGTTATCACACTAACTGACCCGAAGCGTATCATTCTCACTGATCCGACGGTTATCACACACACACGGTTCCCAATGTTATCACACTAACTGACCCGAAGCGTATCATTCTCACTGATCCGACGGTTATCACACACACACGGTTCCCAATGTTATCACACTAACTGACCCGAAGCGTATCATTCTCACTGATCCGACGGTTATCACACACACACGGTTCCCAATGTTATCACACACCCATTGTCCCTAATGGTATCACACTAACTGCCCTCACTGTTATCACAGTGTCCCTACGGTTATTACAATAATAATTTTACAATCCCCATTAATATCATAAACATTATAATCCCCATTAATATCATAAACATTATAATCCCCATTAATATCATGAACATTATAATCTCCATTAATGGCATGAAGATTTTGATCACTATTCCTAGAATGGTGGACATTACAGTCACTATTAAAATAATGAACATTGCAATTACAATTAAAATAATGAACATTGCAATTACAATTAAAATAATGAACATTCCAATTACATTTAAAATAAGGAACATTGGAATTATAATTAAAATACTGCAGTTTACAGTCACCATTCACATACAGAATAGTACATTCACCGCTCATATAGTGAACATTAGAATTTAAATTCATATAATTAACATTACAATCTCCAGTTGCAATCAGGAACAGCCCAATCACTATTAATGCAATTAAATATTGCAGTCGCATCAATATAATGAACATTTCCATCACAATTATTATCAATACTATCACTATATGTAAATTGATAGTTGAATACCATAATCATCTCCATTTATATTCGAATACCATCACCATCTCATTTGATATTCGAATACCATCACCATCTCATTTGATATTCGAATACCATCACTATCTCATTTTGTATTCGAATACCATCACCATCTCAAATGATATTCGAATACAAATATCATTTCAATTGATATTCTAATACGGTCATCATTTCAATTTGTATTCGAATACCATTACCATCTCATTTGATTTTTGAATATCATCACCAACTCATTAGATGTTCGACTACCATCAGCATCTCAATTGATATTCGAATATTATCACCTTCTCATTTTAAATTCGAATACAATCACCATCTCATTTAATAATATTAGTACAACTATATCATTGTGAACAATGTTCTTCAGAACATCACTGTTTTTCTTATATGTCATCTTCTTACTCCTTTTCTTCTTTTTCTTCTTCATCTTCTTCTTCTGCATTCATCCTGAAAAGGATGGTGTGTCCCAGTTGACAGCCAAGTGGCGATATCTGCGACTCTTGGTACGACTCGACTGATTTAAGTTGGCTTGTTTATGTTTCGTGTTTACCTTTCCAATGTGATAACTAATTCTCTTAGTTAGACTACTCAAGCGCAGTCTGTTTCCAGTGATACAGATTGGCGACTGAATAAAGACTGAATCATTTGTAATTTGCATTGAGTAGCTGGTCCTTTCAGAAACTCAGTGGTCATGAGGTAAGGTGTCTGCCTCACGAGCCAGAGGTCGCAGGTTCAAATCACGGTGGACGTCAGGATTTTTTTTCACGTGGATCTTCTGGTAAAAATTCCGTGATCTCTGATTAGTGAGATCGGACTTCCGTGTTCAGTGTTGAGCACGTTACAAATTCCTTGCGATTTGGAAATCGCATATATCGAATATATATATATGGGGGTCGAGAAGCGAAGTGGTTAGTGAGCTGGCTTCGCATCTGAGTGGTCCTGGGTTCATTAACCAGCCCACATTGTTCAGACCACAACTGCTCTGAGTCCACCCAGCTTTAAATGGGTTCAGTCAAATAGGTAAAACTTGCGAGGGAAAGGAGATAGCTACCGCCCTCATATAGCCGAACATCTGAAATGTGAGATCGCTAACGCCTCATACCACTATAGTATGGATTACTTTACTCAACTTTATATATATGTATAATTTGTCCATTGTCAATTTGATAAGAATACCAACATCATCTACTGTTATAATAGCATCCCATCGCAAGCGAAGATGACGATAGCATCAGACTATAGCTACAAAATATGTGTTCTCTGAAGCAGAGACCAATCTTAGAACGGCACTCTTTGTCAGGGCACACATGCGGGGAGTCGGTAGTTAAATAGTTGCGATGGATCTGTGATTTGCGCACAGTAGAGAGGATACTAGTTCGCCAAATGGTACCGTTTATGTGCAAGCATCTCCCATGTAGTAACCCCAATATTGAAGCATTACTGAGGCACTTTTAATGATGCTTGATATCGTTTTTTATGTTCTCCAGATAAGAGTTTGTCTGTTTTGAGCAGTATAACAGCTTATTAGAGAAATGTGTATCTGGCATTCAAACAATATGTCATGTTCACCGTAGCTGAGCCAATGTCAAAAGTGTATGAATGTTTCACATGTTAGTATTACAAAGAATATCGTTTTTCCTGTTAGCTATCCATGGTATTGTGAACACAGTCCATTAGCATTTAAGCTGGAAGGATTCAAACTTCTTCAGTCCGGTTTCTGTGGTTGACCGAGTATCTCATCCGTTAATTGCCACCAGAAAGATGCATGTTGACAGGATAGATTAACTTGTTTTATTTTGTTAATGTTCTGCTGTAACTTATTCAATTTAGTTAACCTCTGTAATGACATGGCCATTCGTCTCTTCATTTGTTGTATGCGGGCATTCTACGTTTTTGCTCATAGTTGTGATGTATTCAGTCCCATTTCTAAGGATTTTAGTTCAACTTTGTTTGAAGATTTGTTTGTGCCGTCTTCTCTCAAACTTTAAAAGCTGGCATCTTCATCCATTGGAGACTTAAAAGACAGCTTAAAGCAGGTATACCCACGAAGACAACACCTATGACGAACGCTTTCCACCAAGTACTACATGAACAAGATAACCACATACAACACATTGAAATATCAACCAGTGGCGTCGCAAACGGACATGAATGTAATGATTTGCAAAAGCAAAGTACGATGAGTACGATCCAAGAAAACTTTCAAAAGCAATCGTGGATTCATGCCTACATAGAGGCATCAGCAAAAACTGATATCAAGAATGGAGGAGCAGGTTACTTTGTAACTAAAAAAACCATTGTGAGACAAGGAAAATTCCCACTGGTAAATTCTGATGTAAATGTACAGATGAGGTTCAAGCTACTGAAGTCGTTGAGAATATGATTTATAGCACTAATTCTGAGTGTCACCAGGTAGCCAGTCATCGTTACAGAGGCGGCAACTGTGCTGGAAGATCTCTGGGATGGCAAACTCCAGGTCACGAAGAATGAACTGACAGCTGCTAGACAGCGGATCGGGGAAGCGGAGACTTACGTCGGGCCATGGAAAATATGCTCAGACTTTGTTAGGGGCAGATGAAACATGTTGATCAGACTATGTTAGGGTCAGGTGAAACATGCTGATTAGACTATGTTTCTTCAGGTGAAACATGCTGATTGGACTATGTTTGGGTCAGGTGAAACATGTTGATCAGACTATGTTAGGGCCAGGTGAAACATGCTGATTAGACTATATTAGTCAGGGTCAGGTGAAACATGCTGATCAGAGTATGTTAGTCAGGGTCAAAAGAAACACACTGATCAGACTGCGTTGGCCAGGGTCAGGTGAAACATACTGATAAGAATATTCTAGTCATGATTACGTGAACATTCAATCAGACAATATTAGTCTGTGTCAGGTGAACATACTGACCGATGCCCCACCACATATTCATACAGTTCTCTCTGGTGACAGGCTGTTTCATCGCAGTCTGGCTAATAAGGCTGGGGTTCGATGTGATGCCTAAAGCAGCTAGCAACATACGAATGAAGCCAATCATAGCAAAGCGGAATAGACGACCCCGTTCATCTTCATCGGCAGGCTTGCAAGGTGAGAAAAGCCACAGTGACCAGCCACATCACGCCCCCTGCGAGGTGCACAAAGAGTAATCGTACTCATCTCGGACAATCAACAACAACAAACTACGACTTAGTGGTCACCATCCATTGTAACATACCAATGGAACGAGAAGAAAGACACTCTTGGAAAGAGCGGGTACATATTGTGAACAATACAACTTTGAAATTACACATTTAGAAAATAAAGCTATTCAGTTTACCAGATGAAAACTGAACATAATAAACGAGGACTTCCACATTCTTGACTGGCAAGGAAAGATCACCATTTTGTTCTCGCCATTACAGCACGGAGCAGACACATATACAAGCTTCTAGTGTGTCTGCTTTACTGCTGAGCACATGTGAACTAAACGAACAATGCTGAGCACTTGTGGAATAAACGAACAAAGTGCTGAGCACATGTAGAATAAACGAACAAACTGCTGAGCACATGTAGAATAAACGAACAAACTGCTGAGCACATGTAGAATAAACGAACAAACTGCTGAGCACATGTAGAATAAACGAACAAATTGCTGAGCACATGTAGAATAAACGAACAAAGTGCTGAGCACTTGTGGAACAAACGAACAAAGTGCTTAGCATGTACTACAGGACTGTCCTGTATATTGCCTGTTAAGGAAGACATGCCGGCTCGACGATTCAACACTAAACTCAGTGGTCTCGAGGTTAGGTGTCCGCCTCTGGTGGGGGACTCAGTGGTCTCGAGGAAAGAAGTCCACCTCGGGTGGGGGACTCAATGATTCCAGGTACGAAGTCCGACTCGGGTGGGAGACTCAGTGGTCTCTAAGTAAAGTATCTTCCTCGGGTGCCGGAGGTCGCGTAATCGAATCACAGTGGAGACAAGGATTTTTTTTCACGTGAATTATCTGGTAACAATTCGCCTGATCTCTGGGTAGTGAAATCAGAATGCCGTGGTCAGTGTCGAGCACGTTTAAAATTCCTTGGCAGTTGGAAATTGAAAAGTGTAGGCTTAATGGCAGCTGCCCAGACACAATTCAAATTTAAAATCTACCCACATGATGCGTACCTTTTTACATTTGGTTTGTTAAGAGCAGCTATAGATGGCGTCTAACTGGTTACATGTCTAATTAGCTCTAGTGTTTGAGTCTATTAAGATGGACTTATACATCGGCACAATCCACCCACCAAGAAACTGGTAGTATACTGACTATGCAGACTTGTTTTCATTGTTGTCAATTAGTTAGGTGCTCATCGCAAGCAGCGAAGGCTGGCATCATCAGACTATGATGCAATATTTCTTGTATTTTAATTGTAGTCAGGAAAACCTGCTGTGGTCATCAATCTCACTCCTTGTTCTCGAGCTACCTTGGTCAAATGGAAAGACACAGATTAAGACGACTGGAGGCAATTCAGAATGTAATTACTCTGGTTCCACCTTCTTTGAAATCAGTGGTCGCAAGAATCTTGCGCGATTCGGTCGAACACCGTTTCCGTTCATCGTGTGACATGTTTCCATCCGGACAGGGCCCAATCTCTGCAATACGACGTGTTAGTCCATTATTGGCCTGTGTGTACATTTTTCAGCCACACCAAAACCGGCACTATCAGCAAACAGGACGACGGATCGCCAATCTTTCATGAAGTTGAAACGTGGGCACTGAACCGTTAATATACGTCACATGGTAACCGAATTAATATTGTAAATAGTCGATGACCCTGCCATGCTGATCAAAGCTAAAATAAAACCACAAAATGAACGAGGAAACTAATCCAAACGGAAAACCCCAAAATGAACGAATAAACTAATCCAAATAGAAAACAATAAAATGAACGAATAAACTAATCCAAATAGAAAACCACAAAATGAACAAACAAACTAATCCTTATGGAAAACTGCAACACCTTTCCGTGGACACGGGTGGAAGTCGTCAACAAAGTGGATTGCAGTCAGATCCGTGGCATGGCAGCATTCAAAATGGACTAAAACACTAGAACAAGACTAGACCACGGCCGTATCGGCGCTATCTTGGTGCGGCGTGCCAAACTGTTGTTGAATGTCCACAAAAGTGATTTACTCTTTTGTGTGCCCTGGAATTGTCCTTTCAGTTGCAGGTTCAAGTAGCTTTTCTGTCATTCTCAGCGTGCTGATGGAAATGTACCGGGTTTCCCCATTTGTGTTATGCTTGGCTTCTTCCTCCTATTACTTACAACCCACGCTGTCTAACACTCAAGAAATGAATAGTGAGGGAGATAACACAAGAAACCAAAACATTTTGTCTGGCGTCTTCTACTTAATCATACAGCACAATCATATTTTCTACAACGGAGTTCACAAGTAGAAGAAATACTGGGAAAACTAATTCTCTAAGGCTGTTGATAGACTTCCAGAAATCCAATAACAAAAGGGTGCTAAGTACATCCGACTTTATCTCAACTTCCAGGTAATCTACGCGCTTATCTTTTTTTTCTTGTTCTTGTTCTTGTTTTTGTTGTTCTACTTCTTCTCCTTCTTCGTCTTCTTCTTCGTCTTCTTCTTCTTCTTCTTCTTCTTCTTCTTCCTCTTCTCTTCGTCGTCATGTTTTTTTTCTTCTTGTTTCGTTCGCTTGAAAATATAATGTTTATATCTGCAACACTGACTTTTGCATAAGATCCTAACAAAGCCTTGGTTAAAGAAATTAACAAATAAAGCTATCGTGCATGATCTGAGTGTCGAAAAGAAATGGCTTTTACACCACGATAAGTCTCGTAAACTGAGGTTTTTCGGTCACATAAAGTGTCCTGACCGACTTAAGAAAAGCATTTCTGAAGGGTACTTTTCCAGTAGGATGAGACAGTGGTCGACCAAGGTGTAGATGGCCACAAGACATCAAGGACACCCTAAACATGAACATGGATCAGGCGGGTAGACTGACTGCTGATCAAGATTCAAATCTTACTTACTTTACGTGTCTAAGTACCACGTTCTATATCTTGCTACCAGTATTCAGCGACATGGATTGCCTTGTCATTTGCCTCCAGCATGTCGCGCCTATTGCATGTTTCCTGGAGGTTAGGGCAGGTCATCAGGTGGTCTGGGTCCTGTATTGCGCCGCAATCACATGTGTCATCATCTGTGTATCCCCATCGTTTCATATTCCTCTTGCACCACGATACACCAGTTCGGAGTCTGTTCAGCGACTCCCAGGTTGTGTATGGTAGATGATATCCAAGAGCAGGTTCCTCCCGAAGTTCCATCTCTAGGGACTGCACCTCTTGATACGGCGACTTTCAGGGTTTGTATGTTTGGGGTTTGTTGTTTGTAGAAAGATTCCTATCGAATGGTTCTGATGAGAGTGACGTTATATTAAAGCCAAGCTACATGATCATGTTAATATTCACTGTCTTGCGTAGTTCAGATATAGGTCCATACAGTTTCTCTTCCAGTGATGTTTATATGAGGATTCCATGGCGAAGTGGTTAAGCCGTCGGCCTCGTGATCAGGTGGTGTGGGTTCGACTCCGGACTTTGCCGTCTTTTTCACGGATGCTTGATACGGAGTCCTCTGCATCTCGTAGTCGCCTCCTAGTCGTCTTGTCCTTGACTTGCGACTGGGGTCGGGTGGCTCGAGACGAGAGAGTGAGGATAAAAAGTAGTGCAGTTAATCCTTACTAAAAATAGCGCAAGCAAAATAAATTATGCCATCATCGTCTACGATGGACGGCGGCCTTTGCCTTTTTTCAAATGTTTATATATGCCAGGAGGTGTGTATAGCATATCCGGACCAGTTCTGCAGTATGAGCCGTGCAGCTGTGTGTGTCTGTCCACATGTACACCTGGCTGAAATGGTAATATTCTATTTTGCGTGCATATGTCTGGTGAGTCTGTTGTGTCCCATCCTATAGCACAATACAACATTTCGCCCTTGTCTATCCATATTTTGGTAATCGTCGTGTGATTGGCTGATTAGCTCAGTACAGGGCACTCGCTATTTATGACACAGGTACGGAGTTCAACTTCCGCTCGCTACCGGCAGCTCCAGCTGAACTAGCTGTAAATGGGTACCTGGTTGAGGCCTGAGGAAGAAAAATAGCAGTGATGAAGGGAACTAGCCATCCCACCCCACACATATGTGGCTTATAAACACTCTAATACTTCATCTCCGATGGAAAATGTCTGCTATGAGACTACCTTGTACTGAAATCATCTTGTGTTTATGTTTGTGATTTTCTTATTGATTTGATAATCCGTTTCTTCCATTGGAATGTCATTGGAACATCTGGTGCTGCTTGTCTGCAGCACAATCCTTTGCCAGTGGATCGGCTCACTCGTTTGCCCATCTTTCATTATGAAAAGGTATCCACCACATGAGAATATTGCGCTGATTATACAGTGGTTAGCGCGCTGGCTTCGTATCTAGGTGGTCATGGTCTCATTCCCCAGTTGAGGCAGAAATGTGTCTTAATCCGCAACGGCTCCAGGGTCGACTCAGTTACTTTCGGTTCAGTCCGGGAAGTAAAGGCAGCCCACGTGATGCTGACCACATCATCTACTAAATGCCGTAGTTTACAAAATAATACGAGCCTAACACCACATTTCCTATGCGTCGTTTGGCGTGGCGGGATCTTTCCTATACAGTTCAGGAATTTGAGCAGGTAAGCTTGACAGTCTCCTGGGAGTTCAGTGCAGAAACTGTCAGAAACACTACGGGTTATAATAGTACACGCTGAAGACCAAGATTAATGTTCAATCAGCTACTACCGAGCGGCTTGGATTCCTGCAACAAGCACATGAAATAATTTCTTTCATAATTTAACGAGGCTGTAGCAGCGGTGTGATCATCATGTAGCATGCCCTTTGTAAAACGTCGCTCCCATCACAATCTGTCTGAAAGAAACTCGTTCCTTTGTAGAACGTCGCTCCCATCACAGTCTGTCTGAAAGAAACTCGTTCCTTTGTAGAACGTCGCTCCCATCACAGTCTGTCTGAAAGAAACTCGTTCCTTTGTAGAACGTCGCTCCCATCACAGTCTGTCTGAAAGAAACTCGTTCCTTTGTAGAACGTCGCTCCCATCACAGTCTGTCTGAAAGAAACTCGTTCCCTTGTAGAACGTCGCTCCCATCACAGTATGTCTGAAAGAAACTCGTTCCCTTGTAGAACGTCGCTCCATCACAGTCTGTCTGAAAGAAACTCGTTCCTTTGTAGAACGTCGCTCCCATCACAGTCTGTCTGAAAGAAACTCGTTCCCTTGTAGAACGTCGCTCCCATCACAGTCTGTCTGAAAGAAACTCGTTCCTTTGTAGAACGTCGCTCCCATCACAGTCTGTCTGAAAGAAACTCGTTCCTTTGTAGAACGTCGCTCCCATCACAATCTGTCTGAAAGAAACTCGTTCCTTTGTAGAACGTCGCTCCCATCACAGTCTGTCTGAAAGAAACTCGTTCCTTTGTAGAACGTCGCTCCCATCAAAGTCTGTCTGAAAGAAACTCGTCCCTTTGTAGAACGTCGCTCCCACCACAGTCTGTCTGAAAGAAACTCGTCCCTTTGTAGAACGTCGCTCCCATCACAGTCTGTCTGAAAGAAACTCGTCCCTTTGTGGAACGTCGCTCCCATCACAGTCTGTCTGAAAGAAACTCGTTCCTTTGTAGAACGTCGCTCCCATCACAGTCTGTCTGAAAGAAACTCGTTCCCTTGTATAACGTCGCTCCCATCACAGTATGTCTGAAAGAAACTCGTTCCTTTGTAGAACGTCGCTCCCATCACAGTATGTCTGAAAGAAACTCGTTCCTTTGTAGAACGTCGCTCCCATCACAGTCTGTCTGAAAGAAACTCGTTCCCTTGTAGAACGTCGCTCCCATCACAGTCTGTCTGAAAGAAACTTGTCCCTTTGTAGAACGTCGCTCCCATCACAGTCTGTCTGAAAGAAACTCGTTCCCTTGTAAAACGTCGCTCCCATCACAGTCTGTCTGAAAGAAACTCGTTCCTTTGTAGAACGTCGCTCCCATCACAGTCTGTCTGAAAGAAACTCGTTCCTTTGTAGAACGTCGCTCCCATCACAGTAAGTCTGAAAGAAACTCGTTCCCTTGTATAACGTCGCTCCCATTACAGTATGTCTGAAAGAAACTCGTTCCCTTGTAGAACGTCGCTCCCATCACAGTATGTCTGAAAGAAACTCGTTCCTTTGTAGAACGTCGCTCCCATCACAGTATGTCTGAAAGAAACTCGTTCCCTTGTAGAACGTCGCTCCCATCACAGTCTGTCTGAAAGAAACTCGTTCCTTTGTAGAACGTCGCTCCCATCACAGTCTGTCTGAAAGAAACTCGTTCCCTTGTAGAACGTCGCTCCCATTACAGTCTGTCTGAAAGAAACTCGTTCCTTTGTAGAACGTCGCTCCCACCACAGTCTGTCTGAAAGAAACTCGTTCCCTTGTAGAACGTCGCTCCCATCACAGTCTGTCTGAAAGAAACTCGTTCCCTTGTAGAACGTCGCTCCCACCACAGTATGTCTGAAAGAAACTCGTTCCTTTGTAGAACGTCGCTCCCACCACAGTATGTCTGAAAGAAACTCGTTCCTTTGTAGAACGTCGCTCCCATCACAGTCTGTCTGAAAGAAACTCGTTCCTTTGTAGAACGTCGCTCCCATCACAGTCTGTCTGAAAGAAACTCGTTCTCTTGTAGAACGTCGCTCCCATCACAGTCTGTCTGAAAGAAACTCGTTCCTTTGCCAAAAATCCAGTCTCCGCAACAGTCATACCCAGGCATTCCTTCTTGGTCAACCTCTTCCACGTTTACCTGCCACCACACCTTCCATCACTGGCTGTGGGTATAAAGTGTAAAAATACATAACGTGAAACAAAGTTATAAATATGTAAACACATACAGTACTGAGACTAAATCACAAGCGAAACCTACGTTACGACCATTAGGTCTTCATCGGGGACAACGAATAGCAATAAAAATGAATTAGCGATTCATAGAAGAAGGGAATAATAAACAAATGGGGGATTTCAAAATTGAGAGTCAAATATAAGGTACTTATCTGGGAAATCGTCAGGTTGCACCTCAAGTTCGGATGCATGATCCCAAATGATGGACACAGACGGGGTGACGTTGATATCATATCCCTACCCTGAACAGATCCCTAATATTATTTGGGTATTCTACGTCCAAATGAAACCGGACCAAACTGCAACAAGTGAACATACGTACGATGCGCAAGATGTAAATAGCACATACCAACCGTCTTGATTGCAACATTTCATTATCCTCCAACTCATAGTTTCCTCAGCAGACCGTTGAAAACATGGCGGGTATCAAACGGAATTTGTCCAGAGCTGATCAGCGAGTGGTGATTCGTTCTCTGTTAAACAGCTGAAGGATGTCGAACAGTTGACATTTATCGCAGAATGCAGGCAGTGTATGGTGATAAAAGTGGGTCGAAGACAAAAGTGAAGAACTGGATAAGGATATTTAAAGCGGACGTGAAATATTTTCCGAGACCAGCTCAGGCGCATTTTGTTGCGTTAACTCACGTCCTTCTTTAAACATCGTAGGCCAGTTCTTGACTGTTGTTTCGACACACAGCGGCTCGAGTCCGCGGTATGTCATATGTTGTTTTTCTGTGGGGGGTGAAATAAACAAACATATCCAGCACACGACGTGGCGACAGCTGTGGCGAAGCTGACTGAAGTCCTCAGCCTTTAAAACCCCTCGACTACCCCAGCAATGGGAAAAATGTCGTATGCCAATGTTTTGTTGTTGACATGACACAAAAGAGTTACCCACATCTTTGTGGGCATTCAACATCATCATACTTACCGTCACCATCAACGGAAGACCATCCTCGCACAAATCTGTAGTTTGCCTATGAAATCACTTAGTCAGTCTGTTAAGGTAGTTCAATGGTTTGATGGTCTAAGCTACGAGTACAACTGCATTAATGTCACATAATAACTGTAGGATACTGGATTGATCTTGTTTGTTAAATTTGAATATAGATAATATTCGGCAGGTGAATTGTGAGACGCTGTCCGGATAGTGGACAATTTAATGAAATCACATTTTGAAGGTCACTGAAAGGTTATTACCACTTACTAAGACAATTAAAAGGTTCTTGTAACGATCAAGAATGCATCGGTAAATAGTTACATTACAACTTTCAAACATAAACACAAACACAAACTGGTAAGTTACTTTGTTCGTTGAGTAAATTTCTTGTGTTACTGGATTGCTGGACGACACGTTTCTCGGAGGCTGTTAAGCCGCTGCGTGTTCCAATTTCGTTTCCATTGTCTTCTGTCCTGGACCACGGTAGACCAATGGGTGGGTGATAAGTTTACCGTCTGAAGCATCGTCGATATTGTTTCTGAGTTTGAGGGAGTCAGACCAGCGCGTTGATGGTCTTCCCCGTGGTCGTCGTCTGTCTCGTGGGTTCCAGACTGCTGTTGCTGTGCTCAAGTGGTGATCAGTTCTCCGAAGCAGGTGACCAACCCAGCGATGCTTTGCCTTGTCTGCCTGGGTAACTGCATCCTTTACCAATGACATGTGTCGTACGTCAGTGTTGGGACGACCTTTCAAACGTTTGTTGTGGAGCGTGAGGCCGATCATACGTGTGACGAGGCAGGCTTGAGTCACTCTGAGTTTAGACTTCATATCTTTTGTAAGTGCCCATGTTTCTGCTGCATAACACATTGCAAGTATAACTGTGGAGTTGAATATTTATCTATTTTATACTCACAACACACGCGCGCGAGGGTGATTTGAGCAACTTTACCTCCAGCGCCATAACTATGAGAACACTGCTCTGTGCCACGCGACACCTTTTTGCAAAAATCTCTAATGAAGTGACTATAGGGGCGTGTAGTGGCATGCCCCTGGAACGTGACACATGCGCACAGCAGACAGTAAAATGTCAGCCTACATGGAAATACGACAGAAGCAAATTGCGGTGATTTAATTCCTGGCGGCGGAAGGTTCTGTGCATTTCGACATGCATCGAACAATGATTGCGGTATATCGTGACGCATGTGCGGTTGTCATTACTGGCAGGAGGTGGGCACGGAAAATACAAGACGACCATCCAGCCATGACGAACCTTCATGACAAAGCTCGCAGATGATGACCGATCACAGCTGTGGATGAATAGTACCAAGCTCGCGTGGACGAACTGATTAGTGCAAATCGCAATGTTACGGAGAATAATATCTCCGCAATGCTAATTATTTCGATTTGAGTGAGTCCATTTTCCAATACCGGGAAGGAAGACTAACGTCTGGTCAGGTACAACATACTGATCAGACATATTAGTCAGGTTCAGGTACAACATACTGATCAGACATATTAGTCAGGTTGAGGAAAAATATACTGTTGAGACATATCTGTCAGGTTCAAGCTAAGACCCACACATCGGCTTCCTCGTCGCCCTTAAATGAAGCGGCCTGTTTTTAGGCAGCCTGCTTAGCGAGGTGAGGGATCGACGTGATCCCCGAAATAGTGAGCGACAGGCAGATGAAGCTAATCATAGCACAACCGGCTGGAGAACCCTGGTCCACCTTCAACAGCACACTCGGTGAGTGAGAAAAGCTACGACAACCTGCTACTAAACGTCATATTCAGGGCGCACTAAATAGTAATCCTACTCACTATGGGCATTCAAGAACAACAACAGCAATCACAACATCCTTGCCCTGCTTGGGTATAGAAAAGTGTATGCGAGATGGGTCCCTTGCATGATAACACCAGATATGAAAGCATGTGTGTCAGGAACTTCTGACATGATATGTACCGGAAGGGGGAGGGGGGAGATCAAGAAGCTGAGCAGCGCACGAGCTGCCGCGGTCAGCGACCCATAGCTGACAGCTAGCGTCATGGCCAGCGAACCAGAGCTGCAAAGACCCTTCTACACCTCCACGTAGTGATCCTGGATAACAGGCTGCAGCAGGGCAGACTGGCTAAGGAAAAGGGATCGAAGAGGGATTGCTAACCCGTAATTAAAAAATGCTTGCTGACGTCAGATGTGTTGGACCGAAAGGTGCAAATATCGCAGTCAAGCTGTGAACTACAACACAGCGCATTCCGTTCTCTGGACTATATTCTGCTACTTAAGTCCTTTCAGAGTTTGGAAGCGGGAGAATGAGAACGAACGAAGAAGAAGAAGAAGAACAGGAAGGCGATGACTTTTATGTGAACACCATCATGACCCTTAATACAAGCGCCAATCTGTGGAGTAAAAACATAGGAACTCACCTACCCCAAAACAATTCAAGAGCGTTGCCTCTGCCGATTAAGGCCATCTTTTGGGACTACTAATGCGTAGTACCCGCTGATTTGTTGGAGCACTGCAACACCGTGAACTCTGAACTGAAAGTGATAACTTTGAATAACATGTGAGCACGATTGATGTTGAAAGTGATAACTTTGAATAAAATATGAGCACGATTGATGTTGAAAGTGAAAACTTTGAATAAAATGTGAGCACGATTTATGTTGAAAGTGATAACTTTGAATAAAATGTGAGCACGATTGATGTTGAAAGTGATAACTTTGAATTAAATGTGAGCACGATTGATAAGTGTTCGTATGCTCAAGCACGCAATTTTTCAGCGGGACAATGCTCAGAAGAACTCCTGGGCCACTCAATATAAATCTAAATGATATTGCTTTTCAACAGGCTCATGAGTTCCAGTATCTGGGCAGTTTTTTTATCGGCAGACGGTAGAATCAACAGGGAAATCGAGACAAGGTGTCAGAAAGCATCTGCAGTGACTTATCAGCTGTCCCCACTGCTTAGACACCCGAGCATTAGTTTGGCAACAAAGCAACAGCTGATAAACAGTATATTTATGCCTATTTTGTGCTACCAGTCCCAAACATGGCCTCTGTCCAGGGCGGCGTGCGAGAGCAGAATTTCGACTTGTGAAATGAAGTGTCTGAGGAAAGTCATCGGTGTTACCAGAAGAGACCGAATGCGGAATGACGACATTCGAAGTATGGTCGGCACTTCGTCTTGTGCAGGATACATTTCCAGGCAGAAAATAAGTTGATTTGGTCATCTCATGAGAACGCACCCTCATCATCTTCCACTTAATGGATTACAAAACTGGTAGATCTGACTACATGACAAGGGGGCGACCGCGAGACAGATGGAAAGATGACATTAGAGTGATTGTGCAACGACATGGGCTCACATTGACCAAATAGACACTTTAAGCTTCCCACGACGCTAAACGGCACATAGGGAAAGAAAACTAACTAACTAACAATGCTCACCGATATTCGAGTACACAAACAATTGCTGCTTTGAATAGTCACAAGTTTTACGACATTTGAAAGGACCGTTCATACTGTCGTGATCTGGCATCTTGTGCGTTCTTCCTCTTCCCGAAGCTGCATGACTTCCACAAGTGACACCGTTACACTAATGGGGAGGAGTTGCAAGCAATTGTGGGTACCTTGTTTCGGGATCAGCCGTCTGATTTTTTCCCCAATAGAATGCAACAACTTGTCTGAAATTGGAGTGTGTGTGTAGACCAGGATGATGACTGTTCATGTTCAAAGGCGTCTCAGTCTTTGCAGACAATGGCCGTGGTACCAGTGCTAAACATGACCTTTGTCCAGAGCGCGTGAAAGCAAGATTTCGATGAGTGACATGAAGAATTTATGGCAGAGCACCATCAAGGCGATAAAAGTAAGTCTTGACAGCCTGTGTCTTTCCTGTGGCAGATTATGGCTGCGAATCATGGACGATTACCAAAACTTCCAGACAAAGAATCGATTCCCAGTTGCAAGTTTTCATTTCCAACGCTTTCAGGTCACACTTACCATCATCTTTGTAGCGGAGAAATGGTCTACCTTTGTTACGCTTGCACGATGTCAGCTCTCCGTACAGGATATCTTTTGGTGTTCGCCCATGATCCATTTTTCCCACGTCACCAAGCCACCGCAAGCGGCGCTGGCGGAAGATCGTAACTAAGCTGACAATCTTTGCACAGGTCCAACACACCGTTGTCAGTCATTCTGTCACTCCATGAAATTACAAGTATGCGTCTCAGGCAGCTCAAATGCAAAGTATTTAGCCGTTTTTCATGTGTCCATGTTTTCTTCTGTTCAGCATTAAAAGGTGCACTCTTTGATGGCAAATAGCAGGGAACTAATAACACAGAATCTGTACTCTGGGCAGATAGTCATTATGCTGTTATACCAAACTCTCTGTGAAAGTCTGGAAAGAGATGATATTGCCATTCCTGCTTTTGCAGCTTTGCGTTCAGTGAAAGGTTGTCAGTGATGATAGATATGAGGTAGTTGATGATTTACTACCACCAGATTTTAATCGTTTAAGACAATGTATAGAGGATCTGCACCCTGAGTCATCACTTTCGTCTTTTGTACATTTATGGTGAGTCCAATCAGATCACATGATTTTTCCAACCTATTTATGAAAACATTTATGAAAACCACACTGAGACTCTATGTACACCCTACTCAAGATGATGCGAGCATACACTTTGAGTACGAGGAGCAAAGTTACCCTGTAATTGTTGCAGTCTGCTTTGTCTCCCTTTTTCTTGTAAAGGGAGATTATGTTGGAGTCTCGCATGTCCTGTGATACAGCCCTCTCATCACAACACTGGCAGATATGTTCGTACAGGTATTGAAGAAGTACGTTCCACCCGCCCATTTGATGATTTCTGCTGGAATGTCATCACTACCGGGTGTCTTTCCCACTGGCATGCTCTCGATAACGTTTTCCAAATATTGTTTGCTCTGTCAAGTTCCTGCAATACCTGCAGAATCTCAATTTCGTTGAGTTCATAGTCCGCCACTACGTTATTACGGGTGTACAAGACTGAATAGTGTTCGGCCCATCTCGAGACCAGAGTCCGCCACTACGTTATTACAGGTGTACAAGACTGAATAGTGTTTGGCCCATTCGAGACCAGAGTCCGCCACTACGTTATTACAGGTGTACAAGACTGAATAGTGTTCAGCCCATCTCGAGACCATAGTCCGCCACTACGTTATTACAGGTGTACAAGACTGAATAGTGTTCGGCCCATCTCGAGACCAGAGTCCGCCACTACGTTATTACGGGTGTACAAGACTGAATAGTGTTCGGCCCATCTCGAGACCATAGTCCGCCACTACGTTATTACGGGTGTACAAGACTGAATAGTGTTCGGCCCATCTCGAGACCAGAGTCCGCCACTACGTTATTACAGGTGTACAAGACTGAATAGTGTTCGACCCATCTCTTCATTTGCATATCCCTGTGCAGAATAATCTCATTTGTCACAGATTTCAGAGGCGCTGTAGAATTCTTTGTAGGTAGAAATGCTTTATTTATGCCCTCTTACATTTCCCTGATTTTACCAGTATCCGCTGCCGACTGTATGTACTTAAAGAGTTGAAGCCAGTAGTCATTTGCACATTTCCTTGCCAGTCTCTGTAATGTACTCTTTGCGAATTTGTAAGACTCTAAGGTCGTGCAGCTCGGGGAAATGTTAAACTGCAGGTGAGTAGATTGGCGCTATTTAATGTCTTGTGCAAGGATGGCAGACCCACCCTCAAGCCAGTCATGTTTGCTTGTCGTCTTCCCACAGACTCCCAAGGCTCTAAAAGAAACGTGTCTGGCCGAGTCTGGGTCTCTCAGGGAAAAGAACTACACGTACTTCAGTTCTTCTGGAAACGGGAAGGTCCATAGCTAAAACAAATATCCTGACACACAACCGTGTAGAGTATGGGTAACTGGCTCAACAAACTGCAAACACCGTCCTGTTGATGAAGGGGATGATGGCGATAAATGGTGAATTATGTCATTTTAACACATTGATAATTTCCGACTGCTACATTTAAAGACATTTTTCTATTGGCAGGGAGAATATTTATGCCTCTATCACACGCAAGACCTTCCAGGAAAACGCTCAGCTGTCCAAAGAAATGGCACAGGAAACGAAACAACAGCCAAATAGTAACAAATCAAACTAAAAGCTAAATTGTTAAGATTACGAAAACTGTTTCATTCGAACATGCTTTGAGTGGGACAAAGGCGTAACTACAATCCAGAGATGAAGGGGGATCAGCAATGGATATCGGCAATGCTGTTTTCATTATTCATATAAGTAATTGTTGTTGTTTAAAGCCCACAATGAGTATGTGTATTCGTTTGGGCGCCCTTAAGATGACGTTAAGAGGCAGGTTGTAGTAGCTATTCTCATTTCCCGAGCGTGCAGCTAACGAAGTTCCGAGGTATGCCTGGCGGTATGGTTGACTTCATCTGCTTGATGATCGATATTACCCCAACATGACGTTGAACCACACAACTTTTAAAATATCATATTTCCCATAAACGCTAAAAAATGTTCTGGTCGGTATATTGGGCCTGACAATAGCGCGAAATCATGGTCAGTATATTGTGCCTGACAATAACGCGAAATCATGGTCAGTATATTGTGTCTGACAATAACACGAAATCTTGGTCAGTATATTGTGTCTGACAATAACGCGAAATCTTGGTCAGTATATTGTGTCTGACAATAACGCGAAATCTTGGTCAGTATATTGTGTCTGACAATAACGCGAAATCTTGGTCAGTATATTGTGTCTGACACTAGCGCGAAAACATGGCCAGTATATTGTGTCTGATACTAGCGCGAAATCATGGTCAGTATATTGTGTCTGACACTAGCGCGAAATCATGGTCAGTATATTGTGTCAGGACACTAGCGCGAAATCATGGTCAGTATATTGTGTCAGGACACTAGCGCGAAATCATGATCAGTATATTGTGTCTGACACTAGCGCGAAATCATGGTCAGTATATTGTGTCTGACACTAGCGCGAAATTATGGTCAGTATATTGTGTCTGACACTAGCGCGAAATCATGGTCAGTATATTGTGTCTGACAATAACGCGAAATCTTGGTCAGTATATTGTGTCTGACAATAACGCGAAATCTTGGTCAGTATATTGTGCCTGAACCTGTCCCAAAATTATCGTCAGTATATTGTGTATGACACTATCGCGAAATCATGGTCAGTATATTGCGTCTAACCAGTCTCAGCTTCCCACTATTAGTAGTACAGGTGTTTGAAGCTAGCTTGTTAAGCAGGAAATCTTCATCCCGGTTATATCCTGCTAATACCAGAGCTGGAACCTGCTCATGGGCATCTGCCACTGTAGAAGTACAGGTCGACTATGAACTAAGAACTAAGGTGTTAATCATTGTTGAATGAGGACACACAACTGAGTATACTGACGATGAATGAGTCAACTGGTTCGGCTACTTAATGTGAATGCAGACTTGCAAAGTTGCACTGAGCGCATATTACGCACGTCGATCGGGTTTTCGCAACCGAGGTAGACCGAGAGCTACGAGGCTTGTTCAAATGAAACTGTACCTAACTGCACCAGGTAAACACACGCACGATGCGCATGATGACGTCACATCTGATATAAACAGAAAACATCAACTGTCAAGTTTGTAAAATTGCATTATTCTCCGACTCATAGTTTCTTCAGCAGACCGTTGAAGACATGGCGGGTTTGATACGGAATCCGTCCAGTGTTGATCAGCGAGCGGTTTTTAACAGCTGAAGGATGTCGATAAGTTTACATTCATCGCAGAATGCAGGCATTGTTTTGGGACAAACGTGTGGCGAGCATAAGCTCTGGCGACGGTCCACGTCGACATCCTTCAACTTTCACCTTTTGCAAACTTAACGATTCATGTATACTGTTTACCTAAGACGTGACATCATCATGCGCATCGTACCTATGCTCACTTGTTGCAGTTAGGCCCGGTTTCATTTAAACACGCCTCGTAGATGGATAGGAATAATTGCAGATGTTCTAAATCGTCATGAAGCGACGTCTACATCAGCGACACGTCTTGCCCTGGATATAAAACTATGGCTGCCCACGCCACCTCACGGCACAAGTGGATAAGACAAAACAATACAATTCTCATGCATTTGGAATCACCATAGATTCGTTTTGATCTAAATTGATCATTTTGTGTTAAAACAAAACAGAAGTCCCGATATTGGGTTATTGTTTTCAAGTGTGTACTACTTCTGACGTCACAGAGATGGACACAGCTGGAATTTCTCGATATACGTTTTGACATTTTGCCTGTGTGTAGAAAAACAAATGTTCAAGTTGATGTAACCCAGTACATCTGTACCAGTCACACAGTCAAAACATATGCGTCCTAATAAGCCTTACAGAGAATAGGTGATTCGTTATCATCATAATGAAAACGACACTCGTTTTGAAAGCAGTACATTGTTCGTCGCGTTATTAAAGGGACTGTGTTTATGTAAATTCATTTCTTCTGTCAATAAGGGATCGTTCAATGCGTTAATTATGTACTACATACAGAAATGATGCTATGTGTGAAAATATTATTCATGGCAAATGGATTATACATATTCTAACCCACACAGCGGGAGCTGGGCTGAAACTGGGAGAAGGCTGGCCATTCCAAAGTGTGTTAACAATAGTCATGCCGAAGTGTGTTAACAATAGTCATGCCGAAGTGTGTTAACAATAGTCATGCCGAAGTGTGTTAACAATAGTCATGCCGAAGTGTGTTAACAATAGTCATGCCGAAGTGAATTAAAACTGATTCAGGCAGGATTATATAGGTTTGTGTTGTTATGCTACAAGGAAATGAATTGAACCTGAGGAATGTATGTTCATTTATACGAACTTGTCACTGCTGGGAAGTCTTCTAGGTTGCAGAAATTTCAACTCATGACAGGCTGAACCAAGAAAATGAGGCGTCGATAAGGTTTGATAGTACGTGACTGAGCTCGATCGTTCTTTTTCTGTAGGGGGTTGGTGCGGGAATCAGGGTGATCGAGGTGGGGGTTAACCAAGAACTGAAATCCTTTTTAAAAATAGGAGTTACACAGCCTGTTAATGGTAAAGGGATCCCTGTAGTTGACATTTCCGTTGTTGCTGAGTAATTTGATGTTACAAAATGTCACCTTTTATGAGCACGTATGTTCATTTCTTTTCTTCTATATCGTGCACACACTAATTGTTAATCGAGTTGCCATTAACATGTGAGTAAACTTTAGCATAAAGCACGAACTTACTTTCTTTCCCGTGAGAGACACAAATATAATCACTTTTTTAATCCGGCGATCATTAAAAATGTACGATCAGATAGCAGGACAGAGAGCCCTAGCTCTGAAATTCTGAGCAAACATGTTGAGAATCCATACCCTTCTGCAGAAAGCCCATATATAATGGACGGGCTGTTCGTATGCCCGATGAGCGACTCCCGAAGCAGTTGCTATTCCGTGAGCACAGAACAGAGATGCGATCATCAGCTTTCATTTCCGATGTCACCGCTGGAGAGACACTTGCACAGAACCGTTCGACGTGTTTCTGTTTCTACGAATCAACGACACTGCAATACGGGCATGCTCATAGGTGTTTAATCTCTCTCAGCAGATGGTATGGATGCTGATGGTCCGTGTAGCTCGCTGATTGTACACTCTCTTGTGCTGTCCTCTCATGCGCTCTACCCCACTCGAACCTCGTTTAATGTTAAAACTGTACAATCTGTCTATTGGTCCTTGATTTATTTAAAAATATCATTCCTATCTATCACTAATGTACCCATGATGGGAGCACATATAAGGCCAAGATGTCAGCTCTTTCGTTGTCCTGAACCCCAGCAATACCAGGACAGTAGAGGTTTTAGGCATCAACAGCTGCTATCCACTCGTACCAAAGCTATCCGTTCTGTCCCTTACAAAGTACTGCTTGCGCGCCCTTGGTAAAAAAAGTCTCAGATATCCATCTCAGCGCTGAGGTCATTGCATCCATATCCATTCTCAAACTAGAGGTTGTTGACATGTAAGCCCTACTGCACTCGGCAACAACCTGTCCTCTCACTCTAACCGAGAAGCCACAGCCTGATGTCCCACTGCGCAGCACTGATCCGTTGGTGTATGTGACAGCAGCACTATGCTGCTTGTTCTCCTTTATGTCTAGCATCACGCCAGATGCTCAGATCGCAGAAGGTATTTTTATTGGCAAGGCCTAAAGATAGTGTGCCGTCCGAAAGAACAGAACGCGCGACACTTCCACAGCCGAGTCCTCACATATGTGCAGTTTCGTATGTAAGCTAACATCACTTCGATACCAAACAAGAATGTATTGTCTACCAATATAAACGCAGGCATTGGAGATCCTAGCATTCACTTAATCAGCAATGGCGACGTGCCGTGAGAGGATGCTGCCTAGGTAGGTGAATATGTTCAACACTTTCTAGCCACATATCATGACAATTAGCTCAGTATAACTACTGTGAGGAGTTAGTTGATGCATGCTTTCTGTTTTCTCTGTGTTGGTGCTAAGACCCACATTGGAACTAACTTTTGAGAATCTAACCATATATAAGCAATCAGAGCATACTATGCAACACGCAGAAGATCTCCGATAATGTATATGAGCCTGGTTTTGCTTGAAGCCCTCTAGTGTTAAACAATTTCCCATCAATAGGATATCTGATGTCGATTTCTATGTTTCCATCTCTGAAAGCATCAGTCAACACGATAGGAGAGCATGAAAGGTCTAGATAGTACAATTAAATATATAACAACTCCTCCCCGAAAGCAGTGTTTACCATGAGACTTTACTTTAAACGTCTATGCTTGTAATCATGTTTTGCAATGTCTAGTGTTGTATGTTTTGATATTTCTCATACTACATTCAGTTTCAATATTTTCACTTGTCCTTCGCGAGATTCATTATTAAAATAAGAATCAGCTATGCACATGCCAAATTCAAGTCAAGCTCGTAGTTATTGACCCTTCTCGATCGACTCGGATTCGAGTGGCACTTGAGTTGTACATAGATATTGACGTGCATTTCGGCTCCATAATTTCCTATAAACGGGTTAGGTCGAATTTTGGCTTGGACATACATTTGGCTAAGTAGCTTCCACTCACACACCAACATTGACGCGTAGTTCAGAAGGCAAAGTGTAATACATTTATGCAGTTAATGGTTCCCTGATTGTTGGAAAAAGGCAAAATAGATGCACTGAATTATTGTTCATAGAAAAGGAGAGGAGACTAGCTTCTGCTCAGGCAAAATAGATGCACTGAATTATTGTTCATAGAAAAGGAGAGGAGACTAGCTTCTGCTCAGGCAAAATAGATGCACTGAATTATTGTTCCTGGGTGGGGAGAGGAGACTAACTTCTCGTCAGGCAAAATAAATAATTTTTTTGTAATGCCCACAATGGGTTGGATTACACTTTTGTGCACCCTGAAAAGGACGTTAAGTGGCGGGTTATCGTCGCTTTCGTCACATCCCGAGCGTCGATCCGTCACATCGTTAGCCAGGCTGCCATGAAAACCGCCCGTTTCTAGGAAGGGCTTCGAGGAAGTCAAGGTGAGGGTCTTGGCCAGTATGTTTTGCCTGACCCTGACTAACATGCCTGATCAGTTTATTTTGTCTGATCATGCGTTAGTCTTCCTTTCCATGCGAAATAGATATACTGAATTATCGTTCATGAGTGGAGAAGAGACTTACTTCCGATCAGGCAAAAATAGATTCTCGGCATTTCCGATTTACAAGGATTGACTTGACACTTGTCTTAACAATATGACTGAAAGATTAAGACTAGACTTGACATGATGACTGAAAGATTAAGACTAGACTTGACATGATGACTGAAAGATTAAGACTAGACTTGACATGATGACTGAAAGATTAAGACTAGACTTGGCATGATGACTGAAAGATTAAGACTAGACTTGACATGATGACTGAAAGATTAAGACTAGACTTGACATGATGACTGAAAGATTAAGACTAGACTTGACATGATGACTGAAAGATTAAGACTAGACTTGACATGATGACTGAAAGATTAAGACTAGACTTGACATGATGACTGAAAGATTAAGACTAGACTTGACATGATGACTGAAAGATTAAGACTAGACTTGACATGATGACTGAAAGATTAAGACTAGACTTGACATGATGACTAAAAGATTAAGACTAGACTTGACATGATGACTGAAAGATTAAGACTAGACTTGACATGATGACTGAAAGATTAAGACTAGACTTGACATGATGACTGAAAGATTAAGACTAGACTTGACATGATGACTGAAAGATTAAGACTAGACTTGACATGATGACTGAAAGATTAAGACTAGACTTGACATGATGACTGAAAGATTAAGACTAGACTTGACATGATGACTGAAAGATTAAGACTAGACTTGACATGATGACTGAAAGATTAAGACTAGACTTGACATGATGACTGAAAGATTAAGACTAGACTTGACATGATGACTGAAAGATTAAGACTAGACTTGACATGATGACTGAAAGATTAAGACTAGACTTGACATGATGACTGAAAGATTAAGACTAGACTTGACATGATGACTGAAAGATTATTACTAGACTTGACATGATGACTGAAAGATTAAGACTAGACTTGACATGATGACTGAAAGATTATTACTAGTCTAAGCATGATGACTGAAAGATTAAGACTAGACTTGACATGATGACTGAAAGATTATTACTAGTCTAAGCATGATGACTGAAAGATTAAGACTAGACTTGACATGATGACTGAAAGATTATTACTAGTCTAAGCATGATGACTGAAAGATTAAGACTAGACTTGACATGATGACTGAAAGATTATTACTAGTCTAAGCATGATGACTGAAAGATTAAGACTAGACTTGACATGATGACTGAAAGATTAAGACTAGACTTGACATGATGACTGAAAGATTAAGACTAGACTTGACATGATGACTGAAAGATTAAGACTAGACTTGACATGATGACTGAAAGATTAAGACTAGACTTGACATGATGACTGAAAGATTAAGACTAGACTTGACATGATGACTGAAAGATTAAGACTAGACTTGACATGATGACTGAAAGATTAAGACTAGACTTGACATGATGACTGAAAGATTAAGACTAGACTTGACATGATGACTGAAAGATTAAGACTAGACTTGACATGATGACTGAAAGATTAAGACTAGACTTGACATGATGACTGAAAGATTATTACTAGTCTAAGCATGATGACTGAAAGATTAAGACTAGACTTGACATGATGACTGAAAGATTATTACTAGTCTAAGCATGATGACTGAAAGATTAAGACTAGACTTGACATGATGACTGAAAGATTATTACTAGTCTAAGCATGATGACTGAAAGATTAAGACTAGACTTGACATGATGACTGAAAGATTATTACTAGTCTAAGCATGATGACTGAAAGATTAAGACTAGACTTGACATGATGACTGAAAGATTATTACTAGTCTAAGCATGATGACTGAAAGATTAAGACTAGACTTGACATGATGACTGAAAGATTAAGACTAGACTTGACATGATGACTGAAAGATTAAGACTAGACTTGACATGATGACTGAAAGATTAAGACTAGACTTGACATGATGACTGAAAGATTAAGACTAGACTTGACATGATGACTGAAAGATTAAGACTAGACTTGACATGATGACTGAAAGATTAAGACTAGACTTGACATGATGACTGAAAGATTAAGACTAGACTTGACATGATGACTGAAAGATTAAGACTAGACTTGACATGATGACTGAAAGATTATTACTAGTCTAAGCATGATGACTGAAAGATTAAGACTAGACTTGACATGATGACTGAAAGATTATTACTAGTCTAAGCATGATGACTGAAAGATTAAGACTAGACTTGACATGATGACTGAAAGATTAAGACTAGACTTGACATGATGACTGAAAGATTAAGACTAGACTTGACATGATGACTGAAAGATTATTACTAGTCTAAGCATGATGACTGAAAGATTAAGACTAGACTTGACATGATGACTGAAAGATTATTACTAGTCTAAGCATGATGACTGAAAGATTAAGACTAGACTTGACATGATGACTGAAAGATTATTACTAGTCTAAGCATGATGACTGAAAGATTAAGACTAGACTTAACATGATGACTGAAAGATTATTACTAGTCTAAGCATGATGACTGAAAGATTAAGACTAGACTTGACATGATGACTGAAAGATTATTACTAGTCTAAGCATGATGACTGAAAGATTAAGACTAGACTTGACATGATGACTGAAAGATTAAGACTAGACTTGACATGATGACTGAAAGATTAAGACTAGACTTGACATGATGACTGAAAGATTAAGACTAGACTTGACATGATGACTGAAAGATTATTACTAGTCTAAGCATGATGACTGAAAGATTAAGACTAGACTTGACATGATGACTGAAAGATTATTACTAGTCTAAGCATGATGACTGAAAGATTAAGACTAGACTTGACATGATGACTGAAAGATTAAGACTAGACTTGACATGATGACTGAAAGATTAAGACTAGACTTGACATGATGACTGAAAGATTAAGACTAGACTTGACATGATGACTGAAAGATTAAGACTAGACTTGACATGATGACTGAATAATTAAGACTAGACTTGACATGATGACTGAAAGATTAAGACTAGACTTGACATGATGACTGAAAGATTAAGACTAGACTTGACATGATGACTGAAAGATTAAGACTAGACTTGACATGATGACTGAAAGATTATTACTAGTCTAAGCATGATGACTGAAAGATTAAGACTAGACTTGACATGATGACTGAAAGATTATTACTAGTCTAAGCATGATGACTGAAAGATTAAGACTAGACTTGACATGATGACTGAAAGATTATTACTAGTCTAAGCATGATGACTGAAAGATTAAGACTAGACTTGACATGATGACTGAAAGATTATTACTAGTCTAAGCATGATGACTGAAAGATTAAGACTAGACTTGACATGATGACTGAAAGATTAAGACTAGACTTGACATGATGACTGAAAGATTAAGACTAGACTTGACATGATGACTGAAAGATTAAGACTAGACTTGACATGATGACTGAAAGATTAAGACTAGACTTGACATGATGACTGAAAGATTAAGACTAGACTTGACATGATGACTGAAAGATTAAGACTAGACTTGACATGATGACTGAAAGATTAAGACTAGACTTGACATGATGACTGAAAGATTATTACTAGTCTAAGCATGATGACTGAAAGATTAAGACTAGACTTGACATGATGACTGAAAGATTATTACTAGTCTAAGCATGATGACTGAAAGATTAAGACTAGACTTGACATGATGACTGAAAGATTATTACTAGTCTAAGCATGATGACTGAAAGATTAAGACTAGACTTGACATGATGACTGAAAGATTATTACTAGTCTAAGCATGATGACTGAAAGATTAAGACTAGACTTGACATGATGACTGAAAGATTATTACTAGTCTAAGCATGATGACTGAAAGATTAAGACTAGACTTGACATGATGACTGAAAGATTATTACTAGTCTAAGCATGATGACTGAAAGATTAAGACTAGACTTGACATGATGACTGAAAGATTATTACTAGTCTAAGCATGATGACTGAAAGATTAAGACTAGACTTGACATGGTGACTGAAAGATTATTACTAGTCTAAGCATGATGACTGAAAGATTAAGACTAGACTTGACATGATGACTGAAAGATTATTACTAGTCTAAGCATGATGACTGAAAGATTAAGACTAGACTTGACATGATGACTGAAAGATTATTACTAGTCTAAGCATGATGACTGAAAGATTAAGACTAGACTTGACATGATGACTGAAAGATTATTACTAGTCTAAGCATGATGACTGAAAGATTAAGACTAGACTTGACATGATGACTGAAAGATTATTACTAGTCTAAGCATGATGACTGAAAGATTAAGACTAGACTTGACATGATGACTGAAAGATTAAGACTAGACTTGACATAATGACTGAAAGATTATTACTAGTCTAAGCATGATGACTGAAAGATTAAGACTAGACTTGACATGATGACTGAAAGATTAAGACTAGACTTGACATGATGACTGAAAGATTAAGACTAGACTTGACATGATGACTGAAAGATTATTACTAGTCTAAGCATGATGACTGAAAGATTAAGACTAGACTTGACATGATGA
The DNA here is from genome assembly GCA_036924085.1 of Ariolimax columbianus. NCBI lineage: Eukaryota > Metazoa > Mollusca > Gastropoda > Stylommatophora > Arionidae > Ariolimax > Ariolimax columbianus. Next base: position 30,614,533 of record JAVGWX010000022.1, on the reverse strand, counting down.
CTGAAAGATTATTACTAGTCTAAGCATGATGACTGAAAGATTAAGACTAGACTTGACATGATGACTGAAAGATTAAGACTAGACTTGACATGATGACTGAAAGATTAAGACTAGACTTGACATGATGACTGAAAGATTAAGACTAGACTTGACATGATGACTGAAAGATTAAGACTAGACTTGACATGATGACTGAAAGATTATTACTAGTCTAAGCATGATAACTGAAAGATTAAGACTAGACTTGACATGATGACTGAAAGATTATTACTAGTCTAAGCATGATGACTGAAAGATTAAGACTAGACTTGACATGATGACTGAAAGATTATTACTAGTCTAAGCATGATGACTGAAAGATTAAGACTAGACTTGACATGATGACTGAAAGATTATTACTAGTCTAAGCATGATGACTGAAAGATTAAGACTAGACTTGACATGATGACTGAAAGATTATTACTAGTCTAAGCATGATGACTGAAAGATTAAGACTAGACTTGACATGATGACTGAAAGATTATTACTAGTCTAAGCATGATGACTGAAAGATTAAGACTAGACTTGACATGATGACTGAAAGATTATTACTAGTCTAAGCATGATGACTGAAAGATTAAGACTAGACTTGACATGATGACTGAAAGATTAAGACTAGACTTGACATGATGACTGAAAGATTAAGACTAGACTTGACATGATGACTGAAAGATTAAGACTAGACTTGACATGATGACTGAAAGATTAAGACTAGACTTGACATGATGACTGAAAGATTAAGACTAGACTTGACATGATGACTGAAAGATTAATACTAGTCTTAGACATGATGACTGAAAGATTAAGACTAGACTTGACATGATGACTGAAAGATTAAGACTAGACTTGACATGATGACTGAAAGATTATTACTAGTCTAAGCATGATGACTGAAAGATTAAGACTAGACTTGACATGATGACTGAAAGATTATTACTAGTCTAAGCATGATGACTGAAAGATTAAGACTAGACTTGACATGATGACTGAAAGATTATTACTAGTCTAAGCATGATGACTGAAAGATTAAGACTAGACTTGACATGATGACTGAAAGATTATTACTAGTCTAAGCATGATGACTGAAAGATTAAGACTAGACTTGACATGATGACTGAAAGATTAAGACTAGACTTGACATGATGACTGAAAGATTAAGACTAGACTTGACATGATGACTGAAAGATTAAGACTAGACTTGACATGATGACTGAAAGATTATTACTAGTCTAAGCATGATGACTGAAAGATTAAGACTAGACTTGACATGATGACTGAAAGATTATTACTAGTCTAAGCATGATGACTGAAAGATTAAGACTAGACTTGACATGATGACTGAAAGATTATTACTAGTCTAAGCATGATGACTGAAAGATTAAGACTAGACTTGACATGATGACTGAAAGATTATTACTAGTCTAAGCATGATGACTGAAAGATTAAGACTAGACTTGACATGATGACTGAAAGATTAAGACTAGACTTGACATGATGACTGAAAGATTAAGACTAGACTTGACATGATGACTGAAAGATTAAGACTAGACTTGACATGATGACTGAAAGATTAAGACTAGACTTGACATGATGACTAAAAGATTAAGACTAGACTTGACATGATGACTGAAAGATTAAGACTAGACTTGACATGATGACTGAAAGATTAAGACTAGACTTGACATGATGACTGAAAGATTAAGACTAGACTTGACATGATGACTGAAAGATTAAGACTAGACTTGACATGATGACTGAAAGATTAAGACTAGACTTGACATGATGACTGAAAGATTAAGACTAGACTTGACATGATGACTGAAAGATTAAGACTAGACTTGACATGATGACTGAAAGATTAAGACTAGACTTGACATGATGACTGAAAGATTATTACTAGTCTAAGCATGATGACTGAAAGATTAAGACTAGACTTGACATGATGACTGAAAGATTATTACTAGTCTAAGCATGATGACTGAAAGATTAAGACTAGACTTGACATGATGACTGAAAGATTATTACTAGTCTAAGCATGATGACTGAAAGATTAAGACTAGACTTGACATGATGACTGAAAGATTATTACTAGTCTAAGCATGATGACTGAAAGATTAAGACTAGACTTGACATGATGACTGAAAGATTATTACTAGTCTAAGCATGATGACTGAAAGATTAAGACTAGACTTGACATGATGACTGAAAGATTATTACTAGTCTAAGCATGATGACTGAAAGATTAAGACTAGACTTGACATGATGACTGAAAGATTATTACTAGTCTAAGCATGATGACTGAAAGATTAAGACTAGACTTGACATGATGACTGAAAGATTATTACTAGTCTAAGCATGATGACTGAAAGATTAAGACTAGACTTGACATGATGACTGAAAGATTATTACTAGTCTAAGCATGATGACTGAAAGATTAAGACTAGACTTGACATGATGACTGAAAGATTATTACTAGTCTAAGCATGATGACTGAAAGATTAAGACTAGACTTGACATGATGACTGAAAGATTATTACTAGTCTAAGCATGATGACTGAAAGATTAAGACTAGACTTGACATGATGACTGAAAGATTATTACTAGTCTAAGCATGATGACTGAAAGATTAAGACTAGACTTGACATGATGACTGAAAGATTATTACTAGTCTAAGCATGATGACTGAAAGATTAAGACTAGACTTGACATGATGACTGAAAGATTATTACTAGTCTAAGCATGATGACTGAAAGATTAAGACTAGACTTGACATGATGACTGAAAGATTATTACTAGTCTAAGCATGATGACTGAAAGATTAAGACTAGACTTGACATGATGACTGAAAGATTATTACTAGTCTAAGCATGATGACTGAAAGATTAAGACTAGACTTGACATGATGACTGAAAGATTATTACTAGTCTAAGCATGATGACTGAAAGATTAAGACTAGACTTGACATGATGACTGAAAGATTATTACTAGTCTAAGCATGATGACTGAAAGATTAAGACTAGACTTGACATGATGACTGAAAGATTATTACTAGTCTAAGCATGATGACTGAAAGATTAAGACTAGACTTGACATGATGACTGAAAGATTATTACTAGTCTAAGCATGATGACTGAAAGATTAAGACTAGACTTGACATGATGACTGAAAGATTATTACTAGTCTAAGCATGATGACTGAAAGATTAAGACTAGACTTGACATGATGACTGAAAGATTATTACTAGTCTAAGCATGATGACTGAAAGATTAAGACTAGACTTGACATGATGACTGAAAGATTATTACTAGTCTAAGCATGATGACTGAAAGATTAAGACTAGACTTGACATGATGACTGAAAGATTATTACTAGTCTAAGCATGATGACTGAAAGATTAAGACTAGACTTGACATGATGACTGAAAGATTATTACTAGTCTAAGCATGATGACTGAAAGATTAAGACTAGACTTGACATGATGACTGAAAGATTATTACTAGTCTAAGCATGATGACTGAAAGATTAAGACTAGACTTGACATGATGACTGAAAGATTATTACTAGTCTAAGCATGATGACTGAAAGATTAAGACTAGACTTGACATGATGACTGAAAGATTATTACTAGTCTAAGCATGATGACTGAAAGATTAAGACTAGACTTGACATGATGACTGAAAGATTATTACTAGTCTAAGCATGATGACTGAAAGATTAAGACTAGACTTGACATGATGACTGAAAGATTATTACTAGTCTAAGCATGATGACTGAAAGATTAAGACTAGACTTGACATGATGACTGAAAGATTATTACTAGTCTAAGCATGATGACTGAAAGATTAAGACTAGACTTGACATGATGACTGAAAGATTAAGACTAGACTTGACATGATGACTGAAAGATTAAGACTAGACTTGACATGATGACTGAAAGATTATTACTAGTCTAAGCATGATGACTGAAAGATTAAGACTAGACTTGACATGATGACTGAAAGATTATTACTAGTCTAAGCATGATGACTGAAAGATTAAGACTAGACTTGACATGATGACTGAAAGATTATTACTAGTCTAAGCATGATGACTGAAAGATTAAGACTAGACTTGACATGATGACTGAAAGATTATTACTAGTCTAAGCATGATGACTGAAAGATTAAGACTAGACTTGACATGATGACTGAAAGATTAATATTAGACTAATCATGATAACTGAAAGATTAAGACTAGACTTGACATGATGACTGAAAGATTATTACTAGTCTAAGCATGATGACTGAAAGATTAAGACTAGACTTGACATGATGACTGAAAGATTATTACTAGTCTAAGCATGATGACTGAAAGATTAAGACTAGACTTGACATGATGACTGAAAGATTATTACTAGTCTAAGCATGATGACTGAAAGATTAAGACTAGACTTGACATGATGACTGAAAGATTATTACTAGTCTAAGCATGATGACTGAAAGATTAAGACTAGACTTGACATGATGACTGAAAGATTATTACTAGTCTAAGCATGATGACTGAAAGATTAAGACTAGACTTGACATGATGACTGAAAGATTATTACTAGTCTAAGCATGATGACTGAAAGATTAAGACTAGACTTGACATGATGACTGAAAGATTAATATTAGACTAATCATGATAACTGAAAGATTAAGACTAGACTTGACATGATGACTGAAAGATTTAGACTTGATTTAAAGAAGAAAACTGAAAGATTAAGATTTGATTTGGCATGATGACTGATAGCCTGAGACTTGACTTTTTTTCTTTTCTAAGATGATTCAAGACTTGACAGCCTTAAAAGAACGAACTTGAAAATTACGCTGCCATCCAATGAATATGGCAGATTTTTTTTTGTGCGTTCGCCTTATGTATCTATTCCCCAAGGCGTGTGTGCGTTACACTGTGGTTTTTATTTTGCGCCTGTCGGCCCAGTGCATCCGACTTCAGCATGCATTTTATGTAAGGGTCTGCTTCCTCCTGCATTTTCTAAGGGTTTGCTTCCCCGGGGTAACGGCCGATGCTGTGATGGGGATCGAACCCAGCACCTTCTGGTTGTGAGCCGTGCCACTTAACCACTAGGCCATGCCGTCCCCACAATATGGCAGATAAGACTGAAAATAACTCAAACCACTGAGGAAACTGAGACATTAGCCAAGTCAGGCACAACATACTGACTAGAATATCGTGTCAGTGTCAGGCGCAATATACTGACCAAGCAGCGTTCTCTTCAATGTAGCATTTCCTAGAAACAGGTCATGTTTTTAATCAAGGCAATCTGGCTGACCAGATGAGAATCGATCTTATCCCCGTAGTAGTGGGCGTCACGCAGATGAAGCCATACATTGCACAACCGCCTGGAGACTCGCAGTCCTCCTCGGGATTTGGGGGACGGTGTTATAACCTCCACTTAACGCCCTTTTCAAGGCGCACAAAAAGAGTAAACTTACCCATTGCCGGCGTTAAACAGCTATAACACCCCAATCTGTGGTTGGTTGTCGGCCTCTTTCGTCAACAGAAGACAAAACCCTAACGAAGAATTCAGGCACATAAGTTAGGTCTCTACCGAACAGAGGATGAGGCGTAACCCCTTCTGAAACCTTAGCCACTTCGACAAGCCAAGCAAGATAGGAATATGATGAGAATATTAAACAAAGGAGACTTAAATCTCGTTTTGTATTCCGGCATAACCTTTTCTCGTTCGTTCGTCCGTCGCCATTTTCCCCCTCGCAATATGGGACTGATCTGGCGCAGATAACTGGCCGCTCGACTTCCGACATAACCTTTAAACAGACAACTACTCCTTCAAAGAGGGCAAAGCGCAAGACAGATAAAATTTCAGCCTATTTTCAAAACAGCGACCATTTTAAGGCTGCGACACGAACCCTGAGTCTGGTTTAATCAGCCGGAGTGGCGTCTCCTTCGAGTCTCGTCGAGAACTGGCATTATCATTCGATGTTTACGGACATCCTCATTAAATAAACAACAACAAAAGTGAAGTCGCACTAAAGTGATACGTACTGCTTCACCTCTACAACCACAATATGTAAGAACATGGGAAATAACTGTGTCAGATTTCTTGTCTGTTTCTGAAATTGTACAGCGTATCAAGAACGATAACTTTACGAATATCTGCTGGTTGAATATCCAAAACGGATTGAAATAAAGTCGGTGCAACATTGACAAATATCCGGGAATTGTTTCTATAGAGTCCACAATTACGTTACCATTTTTCTCAAAAGCATTCATACAAATATGTACATAAATAAACGCAGAAAAAAAGATATGTACATACATACACTGGCGTACACATACAGACACAAGAAAACACATACATGCACGACATATGTTCAAACAGGGAGAGGTAAATTCAAGGTTTAAATAGGGAAAAAAATAACAAAAGAGTATAAGATAGGGAAAGAGGTAAATAAAATGTAAGAGATGGAAAGAGGTAAATAAAGTGTAAGAGAGGGAAATACATAAATAGAGTGTATCAGAAGAAATACATAACTAGAGTGTAAGATAGTGAAATACATAACTAGAGTGTAAGATAGGGAAATACATAATTAGAGTGAAGTATATAGAAATACATAACTAGAGTATAAGATAGAGAAATACATAACTAGAGTAAAGTATATAGAAATACATAACTAGAGTGTAAGATAGGGAAATACATAACTAGAGTGAAGCATATAGAAATACATAACTGGAGTGAAGTATATAGAAATACATAACTAGAGTGTAGGATAGGGAAATACATAGCTAGAGTGTAAGAGACAGAAATACATAACTAGAGTGTAAGATACGGATATACTTGACCAGAGTGTAAGAGAGAGAGATAAATTCATAACTAGAGTGTATCATAGAGAAATACATAACTAGAGTGGAAGATATGGAAATAAATAACTAGAGAGTAAGATACGGCAAAACATAACTAAAGTGTAAGATATGAAAATACATAACTAGAGAGTAAGATACGGAAAAACATAACTGGAGTGTAAGATAAGGAAATACATAACTAGAGTGTAGGGTAGAGAAATACATAACTAGAGTGTAAGATAGAGAAATACAAAACTAGAGAGTAAGATACGGAAAAACATAACTGGAGTGTAAGATAAGGAAATACATAACTAGAGTGTAGGGTAGAGAAATACATAACTAGAGTGTAAGATAGAGAAATACAAAACTAGAGAGTAAGATACGGAAAAACATAACTGGAGTGAAAGATAAGGAAATACATAACTAGAGTGTAGGGTAGAGAAATACAAATCTAGAGTGTAAGATATGGAAAAACATAACTAGAGAGTAATATATGGACAAACTTAACTAGAGTGTAAGATAAGGAAATACACAACTAAAGTGTAGATACGGAAATACATACTAAAGAAATACAATCATCATCATGTAGTATGTCCTATGCAGAACGTCTCTGTCATGACAGCCTGTCTGCAGAAAACTGTCCTCTCCTAGTCTTCCCGCCTGGGTCTCCTTGATGTCCTGAGTCCATCGTTTTCTTGGTCGAGCCCTGACTCGCTTTCCAGTGACCTTGCTTTACATAACCACTCTTTCCAGTACGTGTGTCGTTTAAAGTGTCCAGAACAGCTTAGTTTTCGGGTCATTGCATCATTTAAAAACCAATTCTTCTCCACATTCAGGCATTGCCGGATAGATTTGTTTGATTCTTCCTTTGTCCACGAGATTTTCAGAACTCTTCTGTAGCACTGTGTCTCAAAAGTACCGATCTCCGATCTTAGTGCTTTCGAAAACCTTGATGTTTCACAAACATAGGTTGTCACAGGAACACACTCAATGTTCTTAGGCTAGTTAGTATATGGAAACGTGTAACTTTCAAGTGTAAGAGGGAAACGAGTAACTTTCAAGTGTAAGAGGGAAACGAGTAACTTTCAAGTGTAAGAGGGAAACGAGCAACTTTCAAGTGTAAGAGGGAAACGAGTAACTTTGAAGTGTAAGAGGGAAACGAGTAACTTTCAAGTGTAAGAGGGAAACGAGTAACTTTCAAGTGTAAGAGGGAAACGAGTAACTTTCAAGTGTAAGAGGGAAACAAATAACTATGAAGTGAAAGAGAAGGAAACAAATAGCTACAAAGTGAAAGAGAAGGAAACAAATAACTGCAAAGTGAAAGAGGGAAACAAATAAGTACAAAGTGAAAGAGGGAAACAAATAAGTACAAAGTGAAAGAGGGAAACAAATAAGTACAAAGTGAAAGAGGGAAACAAATAAGTACAAAGTGTAAGAGGGAAACAAATAAGTACAAAGTGAAAGAGGGAAACAAATAAGTACAAAGTGAAAGAGGGAAACAAATAAGTACAAAGTGTAAGAGGGAAACAAATAAGTACAAAGTGAAAGAGGGAAACAAATAAGTACAAAGTGAAAGAGGGAAACAAATAAGTACAAAGTGTAAGAGGGAAACAAATAAGTACAAAGTGTAAGAGGGAAACAAATACCACCAAAGTGTAAGAGGGAAACAAATAACACCAAAGTGTAAGAGGGAAACAAATAACACCAAAGTGTAAGAGGGAAACAAATAACACCAAAGTGTAAGGGGGAAACAAATAACACCAACGTGTAAGGGGGAAACAAATAACACCAAAGTGTAAGGGGGAAACAAATAACACCAACGTGTAAGGGGGAAACAAATAACACCAAAGTGTAAGGGGGAAACAAATAACACCAACGTGTAAGGGGGAAACAAATAACACCAAAGTGTAAGGGGGAAACAAATAACACCAACGTGTAAGGGGGAAACAAATAACACCAAAGTGTAAGGGGGAAACAAATAACACCAACGTGTAAGAGGGAAACAAATAACACCAACGTGTAATAGGGAAACAAATAACACCAAATTGTAAGGGGGAAACAAATAACACCAAAGTGTAAGAGGGAAACAAATAACACCAACGTGTAAGAGGGAAACAAATAACACCAAAGTGTAAGGGGGAAACAAATAACACCAAAGTGTAAGAGGGAAACAAATAACACCAAAGTGTAAGAGGGAAACAAATAACACCAAAGTGTAAGAGGGAAACAAATAACACCAACGTGTAAGAGGGAAACAAATAACACCAAAGTGTAAGATATATAAGTATATAACTAAACGTTAAAATAAATGGAAGCTTCAACACCGAGACATGTCTTTATTATAGAAGCTACATCCATGACAAGGCAGCAGAGAGATATCCAACTCACAGGACATTTATCGCCCATTGAACACAGGATTATTAGCTGAAGTATCTAGACATTTCCCTACTTGTTCTTCTCTGCTGCTAATTTCTCACACTTAACTTCGTATTCGCCATTGACACGCATCGTCACACGGTACGAGCAGTGCCTGAGTCATTACGGTCGACTTGCCTGATTGAACCAAAGTGGTGTTTCGCCTTCTCCAGAGACACGCGAGTAGCAAAAAAACATTTGCAATGACATTTCTAAAGCATTGATTGACTAATAATAATTGCTCAGCGGGACATATCAACATGCTTCAGTAATGCCGATCACAACGCTAAGACGGCACTACTTCTAGCATTCACTTTCGGTCTCATTCTCTTCAGTTCTACATTACCTTCATGTTCACGTGTACTCGCGCCACTATCCTGCGCCATCGCAACTAAAGGTAATTTATCATACATCTTCCTATTCGCAATTCAACTTCAATTTCATCTTTGTCGTTGACTTGTAATTAACCACACGCATTTTCTTCATTGTTATTAAATATAGGTATTAAGTAACAGGTCTTTTATTAGAAAGTGCATGGCCGAGTATGTACAACAGAAAATCATATTTCAGCACACACAATGACTCTTTAGCAGTCCTCCAAAAAGGGGTTGCAGTGATTGAATGGTATGCGCATGAGCAATCTACCGTACAACATGCCGCAGCCATCCTCAATTGTCAAATTGCACAGTGGAAGAACAACTAGGCGTTTTTCGTTTTTTCTTTTTTCTTGTCAGAGGATGTGAAGCCTTCTGAAATCTTCAGGAGAATGAAGGTTCACTGACGACAGAGGAGTCCGAGGAGAGTGTATGAATGGGTAGAAAGATTTCAATGCGGAAGACAAAACATAATTGATGAACCGTGGCATGGGAGACCAGCAAGCGTGGCAAGTGACACTGTGAAACAGCAGATCGACCAACTAGTCCGTGACAACAGGCAAGTTGTTATTGACAAAATTGCCGTAGATTTTAACATGAGTCACGACGATGATCACAAATTGGTCATTAAGGTCACACCAACGTTTTGTTTTCTAGAGGATATGCACGCTCTCCGACATTCTGTGGTGGCCAGGAAGAAGCTCTACTCATCCTGGAGAGCCCAAGCAACACCTGGCTGAAACAGATCGCCACCTCCCCAACAGAACTGCAGGCCGCATCTTGAGAAAGTTTGTTGCTTGATATGGGGACTGTCGAAAAATAAGAAACAAGAAATGTTTTCTCATCGCGCTGATGTAAACATTATATTAATGATATTGCTGCTACTTAATGATTGTCCCTCGTTTGTATTGCTCTGTAAAGTTTGAAGATTCTGTGGGAATGGTGTTTTCAGCTTAGTCCTGTGGAAACGACGGACATATGTGGAAACTTAGTCAGCTTAGTCCTGTGGAAAGGAAGGAAATATGTGGAAACTTAGTCAGCTTAGTCCTGTGGAAAGGAAGGAAATATGTGGACACTTAGCCAGCTTAGTCCTGTGGAAAGGAAGGAAATATGTGGAAACTTAGTCAGCTTAGCCTGTGGAATGGAAGGAAATATGTGGAAACTTAGTCAGCTTAGTCCCGTGGAAAGGAAGGAAATATGTGGACACTTAGCCAGCTTAGTTCTGTGGACAGAAAGAAAATCTGTGGAAACTATATTGTAATACTTGATATCTTTGTATTCACACAGTCAACCCAGTCCTACAGACTAGTCCAGGAAATCTACGAATCGAAAGATGGAAACAGCTGACACAGGTCCTCTTGATCGAGTTAAGGAAGGAGCCTTAGCCTGGACATCTCCTGTCCAAATCAACACGTAAGTCACTAAATAGACTTCCATCTGGTGTATCACGAAGCAGGAAAAACCGGAAAATATGAGGATACAGGGATGATGGAACATGCGAATGTGGAGTAACATAAGACCAGGACCATCTGATGATCTGCCCAATCCTCCCGAAGACTTTCTAGCATGGATGACCGTCTGAGTGCCAGTGACAGGACAATATACGTCGCTGAAAACTCGAAGAATGATGTGTGACACAATGCCTTGGACACGGAAAATAGTTATTCATACAGGCATGGTAATGTCTGTTGCCAAGTAGCCGAAGGCTATCAGCTATCCGTAGCAAGTATTTTTTAAGGTTCTTCGACTTACTAGACCTGGGAGCGAGTACAAATGACTTTGGTGGATTTTAACTATAATTTTTCACTGTGTTCGGGCAACGGCCGTTTTGTCTACTCTTTTCGAATTCTAACTAATGATATGCTTCTAGTTCGGTGAGGTTCACAATCAACTGATGCTATGCTTCTAGCCCGGTGAGATTCACGATCAACTAATGCTATGCTTCTAGCCCGGTGAGGTTCACGATCAGCTGATGCAATGCTTCTAGTGCGGTGAGGTTCACGATCAGCTGATGCTTTGCTTCTAGTCCGGTGAGGTTCACGATCAGCTGATGCTATGCTTCTAGTCCGGTGAGGTTCACGATCAGCTGATGCTATGCTTCTAGCCCGGTGAGGTTCACGATCAGCTGATGCTAGGCTTCTAGTCTGGTGAGGTTCACGATCAGCTGATGCTAGGCTTCTAGTCAGGTGAGGTTCACGAAGGAGGACTGTGCGTTTCAGGTCATCGCCGGTCCCAGGCTGCTTTTCAAGAAAGGTCGCTCTCCCAGGCCATACTGCCTTCCTTTAGTCGGCATAGATCAAGCAGTCCTGCAGAATATGTTCTGGTGTTTGTTTGGTTGATCCACAATCACACGTATCAGTGTCTCTGAGACCAATTCTGTTGAGGTTTGCCTTGAGTCTGCAATGTCCGGTTCTGAGTCTGAAGATCTTTGTCTATCCATCTCTGCTAAGTGTGTCTATCCTGTCATTTTCTAGCTAGTATTATTTATGCTGGTCTCTCCATTTTATCCTCACGGATCGTTTGATGAGTCTCTTTGCTTCTTCATATATATTGACATGAGAAGCTCATAGTTCATTCTAGCCTGCACACCACTGTCTACTTCAAACCAACTAGCACACACAACAAACTCGTCTATATGTATTCTCAACATACCAAGTGTCGTGACTCACCTCCTCTCTTCCAGCTCCGTCAGCTCCGCCCGGACGACGGTGACTTCTTTTTCAAGTTCCATCAGACACTGATTATTTTCCAATAGCGTCTGTACCCTAAAACTACATGCTCCGCTGCCATCCAGCTGGTTTTTCCAATCACTCGCACTGACTCCCTCACTCCTACTCCTGTACTCCTTCTCCCTCCTAGTGACCGCGTGATGCTTGCCCTCACCTACCACCCTATCTGCGAATCTGTGCCCGGAATATTTTATTACATCACCCACTTTTCCCGCTCTCCCTATGTCACCTCCATATCTAACACACATCTGAGGGATGTGATGGTTAGCAGCGGCATACACACTGGTCCTCACCTGGCCCCTACAGTCACCTGGGCAGCAAGTCGTGCATGAATACACGTAGATGTGTTACCTGTCCCCATGTTATCCTAATGGTGACGGCGGTGGGCTAGTGTTTAAGTGACACGGCTTTAAACCAGAAGGTGCTGCATTCTCTCCCTAATCACAACACCGGCAGTTACCTGGGTGAACCAAACCCTTAGAAAACGGATGCACTGAGCCGATAGGCGCGAAATAAAAACATAGTGCACACCGACTTGGGGAATAGTAAATAAGGAAATCATTTTTTTTTTATGTTTTCACAACACGCTAAGTTATCTCCCTCAAAGCCGAGCTCGTTATCAAAAAGTGTTTCACTTGCAATTCCCGCAAACCTTGTTTATTTCCTTATTTGCCGCCAGTGTGGTATACCCTTCATCGGGCTAACTGGTTCAGAACCGCATGCACGTTTCCAGCAATACCTCAGTGGCATCCATTACCTCACCATTTCCCCAACCTCAGCCACTCCAAAGGTCCAGGACACAGGGTGAATCGTCTCTTGCAACTCCAACGAACGTCATCAATTCTCACTTGAACATAAGCTGATCCCCCACGTTGACTACCTTCTGCGGCATGACATCAACCTGTTTCATACTTGTACCTTGTTCTTGCCGCCTCCTAACTCCATCGGCTTGTCTTCCTCTTCATCTTGGTCTCCGCTTTACTGGAAATCTATTATCATTTGGCTATTCCCTGGTTAGTCACCACCGGCTTATCCTGCCTGTCCTCACTTTTTGCGTCTTCCTAGTCATGTTCACCTCCGTTCGATCATTTGCTATCTATGTCAGGCCAGGATACAGAAGAATTTAGTTCATGCGATATCCATCTCATAGTCGTCTCCTAGTTGTCTTGTCCTTGGCTTGCCACTGGGATCGGGCGGCTCGAGACGAGAGAGTGAGGATAACAAGTAGCGCAGTTAATCCTTACTAAAAATAGCGCTAGCAAAATAAATTATGCCATCATCGTCTACGATGGACGGCGGCCTATGCTATATGAGTGTGTTCATGTGGGGTACCGAGGTCTGGGCTGGACGTCCCGCTTGTTAAAGAAAAGTGAAGCGACTGTTACAGCCTCTCCTTTCCAGGTGTTGAGATCGCCGCTGGATTCACTGTTCAGTTTGCCGTTCAAGAGTTTCCATGCCAATGGCCTCTCCTACATTATTGTGTCTCCAGCAGCACCTTCATGAGGGGTCTCCTGTTTCTTACAGAGCCTGTTGTGGGGTGCAACCGAGTACCTGGCGGTATAACTGGGTGGGCAGATTGGGCTCATTAACCTTGGCTGGCAGCCAATCTAAGGGAAGGTAAACTCTGACTCTAAACACGGGTAGACGAAGCTCGTTAGCCTGTTCTAGGCAAGGAGAGAAGGAACTCTGATTTCAAACCCACATGTCTCATTGAGTGCTGGCTAGTTTTGGAACGATGAGACTGTCATCGTATGTATCGAGTTACTAGAATCTGCGGTAACGACTCCACTGCGTTGTGGAAACCTCGGGAGAGGGTAGCGCTACGGAAGTAAACCCAGATAGCAAATCCGGAGTGGTAGCACCTAAGGCGGGTCATATCAAAATTACGAACTCATTCCGGCAGCTCCAGAAACATTAAAGTTAAAAATCTACTCAAATTTTTCTAGGGATTCTCGCCCCACAGAGAATCTTTCGCGAAAAGGACACTGTGTGGCTGCTACACATCGGGTCTTGGTTATGTGGTTAGTGGAGCGGCATAGATATCACTTGACGCGCTGCGGTTCTACCTTGCTCTAATTTAAGCTTACACCCCCACCTGTCCCCAAAATAGGCGATCTTATATTCCAGAGTAACAGACACTGGGATAGACCTGACAAGTCACAAGCGGATGTTTGCCTGATAAAAAGTATGAAACACAGGTGGTGACACCTCCCCACGGCGTCTAAAGACACTAGTGGACTGAAGATATATAGTTGGCAGTATCCCGATTTCCCTGGTATTTGGGGTGTTCTTCCTGCCGCCGTTCATTGTTTTCCTCTTTTATTATAGCTTTTACGTCTTCCTAATTGACCAGACATTTTTTCCGTATCAGTTTTGCTCCCTGTTTGGCTAGACTGTCGACGACCTCGTTTCCCTTGGTCTTACAATATGATAGTATCCCCTGAATCAATCTTTCGGGAACCTTTGATACATTTTTGCAAAGGATGCTCTCAATTCTTTCAGTTCGATGTTATTATTACTGTTTGAATTCAGTTTGTCACATCCTCCAGTCCACGTTGTTGGCAACCCAAAGCTGTTTAACAAGTCTGGTATTGGCAGGCCATTGCCATTATTATATAAACACATGCATTTTGCATCTGTTCCACACTACCATACCGTGTATCGGTGATTGTCTGCGGCACTTGCCAAATCTTGTCCGCATGTCTGCAAGCGCTTCGAGGTCAATGAATATATGTCTACCGGTTTCATCAGGGTGAGAGCACTGTCTGCACAAGGGAAGGTAATTACGGTTGACGTCGGTTAATTAGCTATTGAATCTTTCGTGTTAAGTCCATAACTATGAGAATGATTGTTAGAGTTAAAAGACATGATTGTCTAACTCCAGTTTGGATTATGAATGGATCTGACCGTTTGCCTAATTACAATAGTATGCATAGGCAATCAATCCAGAACTTCAGCCCTCACCAAGAGCATAGGTCTTCTAGAAACTCGCGCCAAGTATTTCTATCATGAGCCATCAGAGTCAGACGTACCCAAAGCCGTGATATTCGCCCCAAACATCTTCCTCCTTGAGTGTCTCCATTCCTCTGTTTCTGTCGATTCCAGAACAGAGACTGTCTTGTAATGTTATCAGCTTGTCTCAGTAATGTGTGCCTCATTCTTCGACAGCAGTTTTCTTTGTATATCATGCTCCACTGATATCTGACCCGTTCTATCCAACTGCTCCACTGATATCTGACCCGTTCTATCCAACTGCTCCACTGATATCTGACCCGTTCTATCCAACTGCGCCACTGATATCTGACCCGTTCTATCCAACTGCGCCACTGATATCTGACCCGTTCTATCCAACTGCGCCACTGATATCTGACCCGTTCTATCCAACTGCTCCACTGATATCTGACCCGTTCTATCCAACTGCTCCACTGATATCTGACCCGTTCTATCCAACTGTCCCACTGATATCTGACCCGTTCTATCCAACTGCTCCACTGATATCTGACCCGTTCTATCCAACTGCTCCACTGATATCTGACCCGTTCTATCCAACTGTTCCACTGATATCTGACCCGTTCTATCCAACTGCTCCACTGATATCTGACCCGTTCTATCCAACTGTTCCACTGATATCTGACCCGTTCTATCCAACTGCCCCACTGATATCTGACCCGTTCTATCCAACTGCTCCACTGATATCTGACCCGTTCTATCCAACTGTTCCACTGATATCTGACCCGTTCTATCCAACTGTTCCACTTATATCTGACCCGTTCTATCCAACTGTCCCACTGATATCTGACCCGTTATATCCAACTGTTCCACTGATATCTGACCCGTTCTATCCAACTGTCCCACTGATATCTGACCCGTTCTATCCAACTGTTCCACTGATATCTGACCCGTTCTATCCAACTGTCCCACTGATATCTGACCCGTTCTATCCAACTGTCCCACTGATATCTGACCCGTTCTATCCAACTGTCCCACTGATATCTGACCCGTTCTATCCAACTGTCCCACTGATATCTGACCCGTTCTATCCAACTGTTCCACTGATATCTGACCCGTTCTATCCAACTGTCCCACTGATATCTGACCCGTTCTATCCAACTGTCCCACTGATATCTGATCCGTTCTATCCAACTGTCCCACTGATATCTGATCCGTTCTATCCAACTGTCCCACTGATATCTGACCCGTTCTATCCAACTGTCCCACTGATATCTGATCCGTTCTATCCAACTGTTCCACATGGCTGCTCTTATTGTACCATCTCTACCCTTGTTGTCTGCGCCCGTAACTATTTGTATGTACTTTTACGTAAGTGCCTTTGCTGCTCTCCATGCTTCAGAGCCATAGAATATAACGGACTTAACGTTTGTTGTTGTTACGAGCCCAGCAGCATTCGGGCTCTCGCCCTTCAACCCAATGGCATGTAATTGTATCTGCACGTGTTTATCAGTTGCTGTCTAGTGCCATACACAGTTTTAATTTATCTTACATTAGAGGACCTTGGAGGAAGAAGCATTTTCCTAAAACCGTTGATCACTGAGCACTCAAAGAAAGGATGATCAAAGGTTTCAAGTGGGTGTACACAGCTGGCACTGATGTGTGTGTTACGGTGGAATTCTGTCCAGGTGCTTGTTAAGTGGAATGTGCTGCACTATCAGTCATTTGGATTGAGGCTTGCCATAAGTATGTAGACCTCACTCAACGTGTTTCCCATGGCCTATGTGTTCAGCCAAGTTTATTTGTTACTGTTGTTATGTGCTGTTTGTAAAATTGTTACTGTGGGTGGCTATTCTTGTAACTGATCCCTTAATTGCTAGTATGTCTGCCTTGTTATTGCCTAATGTGTTTGGAGTGTACACGTAACCACTGCAGAATTATTCTCACAACTGGGAAGTGATAATTGGTGTCCATGTTTATCTGGAAGAGGTCAGGTCTATAATGCTTAAAGGACTCATATCGTAACTTAACATATTTATACTGGTTTAGAAGACTCTAAAGATTCCGTATACAACCAGTTTCTTCAAGCGTTGTTTACGCCAATGTGCTAAGTAGACCTGCAGCCAATTAGGCGGCATCTATAGTTGCTCTTAACAAACCAACTGGGAAAAGTTAGAAATAACTTGGGAAACTGTTTAATTTGAATTCTGTCCCGGAAGTGGCCGTTAAGCCTACCATTTTCGATTTCTAACCGTCAAGGAATTTTTAACGTGCTCGACACTGGACACGGGAGTCCGATCTCACTACCCAGAGATCAGGGGAATTTTTACCAGAAGATCCACGTGAGAAAAATCCCGGTCACCAGCGTGATTCGAACACGCGACCTCCAGCATCCTAGACCACTGAGTCTCCCAATACGAAGCTGTCAGAACAACAATGTTTAGGGCCATTAGAGGAAAGGCAACAACAAAATCCTCAGAAGATGCAGTGATTCATAGTTGGAGAAAACCTCATGGCAAGCATCATACAGCTCATCAGATGTTCGGTTTAAACTATCGATTTTCAATTTGGTGGTAGTTTTAATTTTTGTTTACGTAAGATTCCTAATGCCAGAGATCCTCTTCTCATCTTCTGTATTCTAAATGGAATATAATTGTCTGTGCCTCATAATATGTTCATGCTCCTGCCAAGATTGATGTAGGATTTCACATTCGGAAAAAATTTGGTGTCTTCCAGCAACAGTATGTCGTTGTCAGTTGTAATTATTTTCAAAGCCTGCAACTTGTTGCTGTGTATTTTCAGTCTCAATTAACTTAACTTAACTTAACTTAACGTCTTTAATCTGCTTTATAAGACTTTGCAGAGTCTGTATACAACCAGTTTCGTTTCCATTACCTTGCTCTAAAAGCTATGCGCCTCCAATCTATTCTTAAAATGATTAATTATCCCTGCCTCCAACTACTTCGTAAGGCAATATATTCCAAACATTCTCCACCCTCTAACTAAAAACATATTTTCTAGTATCTAATCTGAACCTTTCTTTAGTAAATTTGTAGCGGTGCCCTCTTGTTCTTGCAGGAGGTTGTATTTTGAAAAGAAACTTGTTATAGTATAATTGATCCGTTCATTTCAATATATTATAAACCTGTATTAAGTCACCTCGAATTATTGTGTTTTCTAGGCCGGTTTTTCTGAGTCTATCCTCATAACTATAATTCCGGAATCCCAATGTCAGATTTGTCCCTTTAGAAAAAAATTATTTTCCAGCATGTTTATATCTCCTCTCCGATAAGGAATCCACACATGTACACAGTATTCCAATCTAGGTCTAACTAATGCTTTATGCAGTTTGACAATCACTTCCTTTCTCCCATGTTTAATATTTCTTCTTATCATACTTAACATTCCCTTTGCCTTTTTCACTGCTACCTGGACTTGCTCATTCACCTTACCTGTAGGATCTTTTATAACCCGTACATCCTTTTCCTTTTATATCATCCTAATATTGTTCTTCGCTATTCTGTAATAATGTTCCATTTTGGATAAGCCCAAGTGGATGACTGTACATTTATCTATATTAAACTCCATTTGACAGCTCACAGAGCATTTCCCCAATTTGATCTAAATCCGACCTCAATATATCCACTTCTGCTCTATATGAGACACTACAGCATAGTTTTTGTGTCATCAGCGAATGTTCCAATCATGGATCCGATATCAATGTCCAAATCGTTTATATATATTAAGAAGAAAAATGATCCAAAAACTGAGCTCGTGGAACTCTACTCTTTACCTCACACCACCCATTTATTCCCACTGTCTGCCTGACTTGCAGTGACTTCTCTTCAAGTATGCGTATCTTATTTGGCAAGTACTATTGGCATGGGACAGAATAGATAAATCATCAACAAAGCCTAGATCGTCAAGTTGGGTCACCAATATATATCTAATACCATTGTAGTTGCGTAGTAATCGTGTAAAATTCTGATCAATGTATGATATATTTCATAGTATCTTAGCATTTTCATAGTCAGTCCAGAGATTATGATGAAAATATAACTAGCGCTATTTCACTCAGTTTAAAAGCGTTTCGTCCCCCCTACTCATCTCACTGAATACACTCGCCCTCTCTATCTCTCCCGTTCACTCAGTTATCGAAAACTACTAAAGTAACCACGACCATTAACACACATCAGGAGAGCCGTACCACTACCGGAGCGTCTTCACAGGCGCCTGGTCGGGAGTATACGATTCTCCAACTCCAGGTGTCGTCCCACAAAAATATCCAACACCAGATCCTGCAATAGATATACTCAACATCAAAGCCTCATCGAGAGATTAGTTCGCGAATATGCTCAAACGCGTGTGTTGGTGTCCCGTATTAGCTTGTGACAGAACGAGATAAGGTCATAATTCTTCTACTTTATTCAAACTACAAAGCGACTCGTCACCTGTGCATATTTGATTGAATTCCATTTTTATTTTCTTATTCATTTGTCGTAGCGATTTAAAAGTATTACTTTCTGTTTTAAAGAAGCGAAAAAAAACCAGTGTATCAAAGGTAGAAATAGTCTGAGTTTAGGTGTCGTGTTGTGCGCGTTCACATCTATGGATATTACAAAACGTGATATTGGCGCTAACAGTCTATATAAACCGACACGGTATATTTTAAGATCCACGTGTTGCAGGTGAAGTAACACCACCCACATAGATATAAATATTGATGTACAAAATAGCAACCACCAGCATAGAAATAAATATTTATGTCCTTAATGTCTATCCAGCCTAGACTCCAGGCTAGACAATTCAGATTAAACATTATATATATAGTTGTGAACGGTCCGCCTCCCTAGACTCCCTCCCTGCACAAACATGAACCAGTGCATCCAATTGTAAATGAGGCTTACTGTTACGGAAAGGCAATGCAGCTAAAGAGACAACTGTCACCCAATCCAACAAAAGCGCTGACATCGAGATATAATGATGCAATTCATACTCCGTCCGCTACTTCACTGGCAGTACTTTGATTGTCTTGACTTTCAGTATTATATTTGGGGAGGAAGACTAACGTTTGGTCACGCAAAACATACTGATCAGACATGTTAGTCAGGGCCAGGCAAAACATACTGGTCCGACATGTTAGTCAGGGCCAGGCAAAATATACTGATCAGACACGTTAGTCAGGGCCAGGCAAAATATACTGATCCGACATGTTAGTCAGGGCCAGGCAAAATATACTGATCAGACACGTTAGTCAGGGCCAGGCAAAATATACTGATCCGACATGTTAGTCAGGACCAGACACAACATACTGATCAGACAAGTTAGTCAGGACCAAGCACAACATACTGATCAGACATGTTAGTCAGGACCAGGCACAACATACTGATCAGACATGTTAGTCAGGACCAGGCACAACATACTGATCAGACAAGTTAGTCAGGACCAAGCACAACATACTGATCACACATGTTAGTCAGGACCAGGCACAACATACTGGCCAGAACCCTCACCTCGATTTGCCCCTAGCACTCCCTGGAAGCAGGCTATTTTCATGGCAGCTTGGCTAACGAAGAAATGAATCGACGTGGTCCCCTTAATAGTAAGCGATACGCGTAGCCCAACCACCTGGAGGACCCTGGTCCACCTTCATCAGCGCGCTCGAGATGTGAGGAAAGACACAACATACAGGGCACACCGCATAGATAATCGACTTATTGTAGGCATTCAAGAACATAGACAATTTTACTTCCATCGTGTGGATCGCTTGTCCTCCTTTTCTTTGGAGAAAAGAACAAAACCAGTGTCGTAACTGTAACTACTTCGTCAATGATGTTTCTTTTGAAAATGATAGGTTGATCTTGTGTCGTAGTTTACAGCGATACTGCGATATCTGCGCATTTCAGCCCGGCACATTCGATTTCTGCTGGCTTTTTTTAGTACCAGGTTTGCCTTCCCACTGAGATCCGTAGGACTTGGTCAGACTACACTAGTGTAGTCTGTTTTCCGCCCGTTACATAGGCGCGGAATAGCGTTCTGGCCAGCTGTGGTTGGCTGACCTTGATGCAAGCAGCCAGCTATAAGTCGCTGGCTGTTGTCAGTCCATGCAGTGCTGCATCTTGGACCCGTCTGTATCTGTAATATGTAATTCCTGTATTCAAGTAGACAAATGAGGTGCTGGTTGTCATATAATCAAATATTGCTTACACTCAGTGCGGTTTATTGTTCTTGAGTACTATGTTGGACCAGGGTTTTACTCAGCCCATCTCTCCACCTCATTGGTAGACGTCTGCGTGGGCATTTAAGATTGAAGGGCCACCAAGACGTCATTTTTCGTGACCAGCTGTTGTCCAACATGTCCACCGGATGCCTGATATATGTTCATTTGTTAAATAATGCAGTGAATCATGGACAATCAGCAATCCAGAGCATTGCTCTTTGGAAGCAGCGGAGATGTGGTTTTACAGAAGAACGCTGCGGATCCCATGAATCCCAAGAATAATGATACAGTACTCGAAATTCATCAACACAAAGACAACTCCTTGCAAAGATCAAAACAAGACAGTCATCTTTTTCAGGCATGTTATGAGAAGAGGCAGTTTAGAGTACGTTGCAACAAAAGGAAAGATGAGGAAAGAGAGACAGAGTAAGGCAGAGATACAGGAGATGAACAACGCGAGAGAAGGACACATGCAAAAATCAACAACAGGGGAAACAACGGGGAAACAACGGGGAAACAACGGGGGAAAAACGTGATTTAAGTGGTTAGTTGTTGTTGCTGCTGCTGTTGTTGTTGTTGCTTATGTTGTTGTTGCTGTTGTTGTTGTTTTTGTTGTTGGTCTCGCTGTTTGGTGTTTGCGAATGCCCACAATGTGTAGATTACTCTTTTGTGCGCCCTGAAAAGGACGGCAAGTGGCAGGCTCCAGTAACTTTCCTCACATCCCGAGTGTCCTGCTAAAGGTGGACCGTGGTCCTTTATTGGGTTGTGCTATGTTTGGTTTCATCTGCGTGTCACTAACTACTACGGGGATCTGTCGAACCTCACCTTTAGCCAGACTGTTGTCCTCGACAACAGCCGGTTTCCAGGACGACCAACGAGGAGGTCGTGTCAGGGTCTTGGCCAGCATATTTCTCCTAACTGGCTAACATTCTCATATCAGCGTGTTGTGCTGACCAGACGATAACCTCATCGTTCCATATAAGTGGTTAGAAGTCCATTATCTGAGACGCCAATCGGCAAGAAACTTGGGATGATCTTAAGCAATTACGACGTCTCTGAAGTCGGTTGGACGCCTGATTTATGTCCTTTGAAATGGGTCCTGTAGAGAGAATATCAATGTTTTTCTCTCCCGTGTTCTTTCAGCGATTCGGAGCTTCTGTGCATTGACTTTTCAATGTTTCAGTACCTCGCAGTTATATATCAAATTCAAACAGAACACACTCCAGAGTACCAGTTATGTACATACCTGTAAGATACCGTTTATTATCATATACGAGAAAAGGTAAGAACGTTTTGCACCACATCATGTTTTCTAGTTAAAATTAACAAAAAAGAGAACACAAATAAACATCTAGGTATGTAACACAGATGAACAAGCAGGTATAGGAACAAAAGAATCAAACCTAGACCATTCAACTGATGTCTCTCCTATGATACAAATTCAGTATGCATCGTTGCTGCTTTGCTGACTTGTGTATCTTCACTTCGCATAAGCTCAGCATTGCACTTGTAATCTATACTTGTTGACAAGGAAGCCAAGAAATAATTGAGTCTATATTTGTCTTTATCAAAGTTGGCCTGTATTCATTAGTAGCAAGTGGTCGATGATCAAAAACGTATTCAGTTGTCACACCATTTTTGAGTGTCCCGCTGGTCTAATACTACACTCATATCTCTTTTATGGCAAAGCTCTTCAGCTACTTAGATTTCCGGTTTTCTAAACGCCCATTTTTCTGAGAGCTGAAAAATACTTTTCGTTATGATCAATGTTACTTGTGTCAGGTGAGATCATTAATACACCACATGTCCAAGCTGTGCACCTGGATTCATGTTGTATTACAGTAGCCTTGCCATTAAGGTGGGAATTGTTAGTCCGAATCTCGTATTTGTAAACTTACTGACAAGTCTAGGATAACATACAGCTAGGAAGGACAGAAGTAGCGCAGTGG
Source organism: Ariolimax columbianus (assembly GCA_036924085.1). Taxonomy (NCBI): domain Eukaryota; kingdom Metazoa; phylum Mollusca; class Gastropoda; order Stylommatophora; family Arionidae; genus Ariolimax; species Ariolimax columbianus. Next base: position 30,591,015 of record JAVGWX010000022.1, on the reverse strand, counting down.
TAAGTGTACTAGCTTCCCAGCTGAGCTATTGGGGCTCGGTCCTCATTTGGTGTGAGATTTTTGCCGATGGCAAAACGGCACACTGGATCCACCTAGCCTCATAGATGGGGTACCAGATTAATTTGAGAAAATAAAGGAAGCTGCCGTGATGTTGACAATATCACCTCTAGCAAGCCGTTGGTCGAGACAGATATAGGATAGCACGAGTACGTTACCAAGAGATTGTGAGGGATTTGTATGTCTCAATTAAACCAGGAGCTAAGCCAGTGAAAGCAAAAGCTTCTAGTGCGGTCATCTAGGCTGGATAGCTTATGAAGGAGAGAATAGACTAAACAGCCTAGGGAATGAACGGGCTTTTGATAACGAGTGGAATTACACAGGAATAACAATCGTTAACAAATGTGCATGGCTGATGCCTAGAGAAAGGCAAAAAGAGCAGCCTAGGAGGTGGTCAATGGTTGTCAATTTGCACTGAGAGGAACTACGGACTATGACTGATGGCAGGAGGTGGTCAATGGTTGTCAATATGCACTGAGAGGAACTACGGACTATGACTGATTGTAAAAAAAACAGTAAAGTAACCCATAGCATTTCTGCCGTAGGGGTGTGAGGTGTTAGCGATCTCACATTTCAAAGGCTCGGCTATATTAGGGCGGTAGCGATCTCCTCTCCCTTCCCGCTTTTACTTTCCGGACTGAACAGGTACCCATTTAAGGCTGAGTCGACCTGGGAGCACTCAGATGCGAAGACAGCTCGCTAACTACTGCGCTATTCGGCTTCCAGATTCATTGATCGAACACGTATCCAATATAACCACGCTGGTCTGAAATATGAATCTTTACTTTAGGAGGGGCACACATTAACCTACTTCAGTGAGTCTCTTATAAAATCGCTACTCCTTTCAACTACTAGAGATAGTACGCCAGGAGTGAAGAACTCAGCAGACTCAGGTTCCTCAAACACAAAAATAAAAACTTTGTTCAACAAATAGGTCATGCAGGTGTTTGCGCTTTTTTTCCGGAAATTCTCAAGTTTCAAATGGGACTAGCATTGATCAATTTGACCGATATCATTTAGGACGGTGTTCTGTGTACTTATAAATTCTAGTTAGTCGGTGCTTAGAATCTTTTTACAGTTTTAAATATCGCAAAATGAACAATGCTCACAGCTCCCACTATGCAAAATGGGGTCAACATGGCGGCTAGAGCTTCGCTCGATAACTGTCTAGAATCCAGTTCACCTAAGAGCTAACCAAGGCTCACCTTTGTCGGGATGATGACACCACTCTAATCCTGTCTACTACAGGATGTATCACGCAAATACTCAGTTCGCCGTACCCTCAGAAAAGTCAAGCCGACCCAAGAAAGTACGAAAACCTAGAGTTCGGAGAGGAGGTAAACGGAACAGAGAGAACCAGATACAAACAACCAACCAAAACGCAATCCTTGCTGCCCCCGTCCCAAGACAGCAGAATACTCGGATCACCTCGAGAAGTCCTTAGAGACCTCGGTCGACATACTCACCATGAAACCACAAGACGCTAGGATTTCATTCCCGGGTACTAGCAGTACCCAATGACCGCAGAGGGGGTCTTATCTGTACCTCATGGCTCTGACAGTTGACAGTCTTCCCTTCATCTCTGGATGAGATCTGTCATGATGCTGCAGCACGTTTCCATGGTAGCGGTCTAACGACACAACGGGTTCCCGACCCCTAAGTGAATATTATTATTATTTGCTATTCAAAAGGCAGATAATATATGCAAGTAGATACGTGACTATGAATTGGCTCTGCTGTCTCATAAGTGTGGTCAAATCGAAAACGCAATAATACCACTGCATTAGAGATGACATACATTAGAGCAGTGAATACTTAATCTCTTAATTCTTCTTCTTCTTCTTCTTCTTCTTCTTCGTACGCAGTCAGACAGTAACCATTATTTTTTCGAAAAAAGCGGCGGTCATCCTGAGGCTGTCGCCACTGCCATAGAGCTTGTCTTGCAGTTCCACTGGTGATGGCCACATCTGCTCTCTCTGATCCTCGTATGTCGGGCAGTTCTGCAGCAGATGTTCAGCGGTCATTTTACCAGTACCGCACGGGCATTCGTCGGTACCACCTATCTTCAATTTGTTGAATAGGTGGTACCTCAGTCTATTGTGGCCAGTGCGAAGTCTGAAGACAACGACCTGCTCTCTTCGGTTCAACTGGTAATAGGCATCGTTTTTGGTGTAACCAGTATGTTCGGTTTCCCATTTGGTCATGTATCTGGCTTTAATAGGCCGTTTTGACTCTTCGTACGTCAAACTAGTATCTGTTTGTGGTAGTTTTGCACGTTCTTTTGCCAGTCTGTCTGCCTCCTCGTTGCCTTGTATGTTGCATTGTGATGGGACCTAATGTACCACTACCGTTTTTGGTGCGGACTGCTGGCACAGTGTTTTTCTAGCTTTTTAGCGCTGTGACTACGGCGAGAGCATATGTAAGCAGGACTATATGGCTTTCATTTTCATTGTGTGTCACCATTTGTTCCACTGCCGCCTTCAGTGCCTCTGCCTCCGCTCTGAAATTGCTTGTGTACTTACCAGTACCGAATGACGGTGTTATTTGTCTGCCACTTGGTAGGTTCAGGAATGCTCCTGCCCCTCCGTTCTGTGTAGTGTTTGTTACAGAACCGTCGGTGTATGCATGGGTCCAGTCCATGCTTGGGTAGCTTTTCGATATGAAGCTTAGGGTAGTATCTCTCCTTTCTTTTTCAGTCTGGCAGTTTTTGTTTGCAATACCTGGTATATTTTCTACCACCTCTGGAAATATATCCTGCCTCCAGGTAGGTTTTCGTACAGTAGTGATGGGTTTTGGTGTTGTTAGTGCGTTTATGGGATCTTCGTGCATCTTTGCTTTGGCTATTTCTGCAAAGTTTCTCCGCTTTAGTTTCCCATTTCCCAAATTGTTTAGTCTCTGGTGCATTGGATGGTCAGTCAGTCTTCGGAGTTTCTCTGACTGCAGCTGGGCTCTGCAGTCTCTTCTATCGGTCATGGATTGCAGTTTTGAAATCTTTTCAAGTTCTACAATTGGCGTTGACATCATGCCTCCTGGCTTGGTTTTGAAGTTTGCTAACTTTATCGAAGTTTGCCTTTGCTGCTGTTGTCCATGCCGCAAATCCATACTCGAGAACTGGTCTCACTCTTCCAGTGTACAGTTTCTTTAGTATGCCTTCGTCTGCTCCCCAGCTTGTGCCAGCAAGTTTCCTCGTGATTCCCATTCTTTCTCTGGCTCTCATTCGGTTTCTCTCGATCTGACTTTTCCATGTCATGCGCCGATCAAATGTGACTCCCAGATAGGTTGGGTTGTCGTTTGGCTGCAGGAATTTGCCATTTAAACTTAACTTGGTATTTTGGGGTTTTATTGAAAGCGAGAATATTGTGCATGTGGTTTTCTCCTCGTTTATTTTGACCAGCCATGAGTTCGCCAACTCGTCCAGCGATGTTAGGGCCTGCTGCATCCGATTTCTTGCTATGGTGAGATTCTTTTCAGAGGTCCACATAGCCAGATCGTCTGCAAACATTGAGCTATGGACTCTCCTTGGTATATTCTCTGTAATGTCGTTTATATATACCAGGAAGAGTGTAGGTGACAGAACTCCCCCTTGGGGTACTCCCTGCTCGAGTGTCACCTTTTTGCTCATCTGCCCTTGTACTTGGACTCTGGCCGTTCTTTGTTTGAGGTAGTGGTTGATCCACTTGTACATTTTCCCACAAACATCACTTCTTCTTATCTTGACTCTAAGTCCATCTTTCCAGACTTTGTCAAATGCCTTTTCCAGATCCACCCAAACAGCTACTGTGTGTTTCTGTGCCTGGTACGCATCTTCTATTTCCTGGGCTATGAGGATGACCTGGTCCTCAGTGGATCTGTGCTGTCTAAATCCGGCTTGCTGTGGAATTAGTATTCGTTTTTCTTCCAGATGCCACATCAGTCTGGTGTTTATCATACGTTCCATCAGCTTGCCGACACAGCTCAGTAGGCTGATGGGCCTGTATCCATTTGGATCTGTTTTATCCTTTCCTGTTTTTGGTACTGGTAACAGTACTGCGTCTTTCCATGCCTGGGGTACAATTCCCCTTTTCCAGCTTTGGTTCAGGACCGATAGCAGTTTCCTCTTCGCTGTTTGGCCCAGCCCCATCAGCATTTCGTTTGTTATCCCGTCTTTTCCGGGAGATTTCCTTTTCTTTAATGTTCTCATGGCCTCTTCTATGTCACTCATTGTTAATTTGGCCATCATGTTCTTTTCAGAATCTCTTAATTCGATCCGTTCTTCAACAAGGTGTTTTTGACTTTCTAGAACCAGTAACAATTCGTCCAGTGCAGATGTTCTAAACCTTTAAACAATATTGTTTGTTGCCGCGGACCATGGAAATATGCAATATTCAAAAATGTTCAGGAATGAGTTATCTGTACGTTTACAAAAGTAAACAATGTCTACAATTGAAGATGCTAATAGAAATGTGTTGTTGATAAGCACGAAAGGACAATCAAAAACAATTACAGTTTTCTCTGCCCGTCAAAGTTTACTCCCCCACATCAGGAACTCACGTTCAGCATAAGTCCGGCAGATAGGCCGCACGCGAAGAAGTCAACATAATTATGTACACGTCCCGGTCTTCTGCACATCCCAATGCTCTGTGAGTGACTCTGATCTTCCCAGCATGGCCCATTGCTCTCTGACTCTGAGCTTCCCAGCATCGCCCATTGCTCTCTGACTCTGAGCTTCCCAGCATCTCCCGTTGCTCTGTGAGTGACTCTGAGCTTCCCAGCATCTACCATTGCTCTCTGACTCTGAGCTTCCCAGCATCTCCCGTTGCTCTGTGAGTGACTCTGAGCTTCCCAGCATCTCCCGTTGCTCTGTGAGTGACTCTGAGCTTCCCAGCATCTCCCATTGCTCTCTGACTCTGAGCTTCCCAGCATCTCCCATTGCTCAGTTAGTGACTCTGGGCTTCGCAGCATCTCCCATTGCTCTCTGACTCTGAGCTTCCCAGCATCTCCCATTGCTCAGTTAGTGATTCTGGGCTTCGCAGCATCTCCCATTGCTCTCTGACTCTGAGCATCCCAGCATCTCCCATTACTCTGTTAGTGCGTTTGAGCGTCCCAGCATCTCCCATTGCTCTGTTAGTGAGTTTGAGCGTCCCAGCAAAGATTCTCCGCGCTCAAAACTTTGCATCCGTAAATCATTGCTGGAATGACATTCAAAATGTGTGCTCGTGCCATGGTGTCCTTCATCTCTTGGAGTATTGGCTCAATGGAGTAGAAGTTGGACATCTGCAACTGACACTATTCATTTATATTCATAACATTTCCCTATTTGCACAATCTACAAAAGTATCAGCAGTTATTAAGCACACAAATAATTATTTTGTTCTTTGCAGAATGTCGCTTTTAACAATCGTCAAAAGTTTCTAGGCAAGTGTGCAGTACGGTAGGTTTCCATTACTATCCGTACGTGAAGGAGCAAAATAAACCCATGTCTGCCAAACTGGACACGAGCGTGATTCGAACCAGATGCGTTGGGATTGTGAAAGGAGCGCTTCAACCATAAGCTGCGCAACCTACCAAAAAAAAGCACAAATAACATTTTAATAAAAGTGTAAAGTGTTCACAGTTTTCATAGTGTTCACAGTGTTCACAGTGTTTATAGTGTTCACAGTGTTCACAGTGTTCTTAGTGTTCACAATGTTTACAGTGTTCATAATGACCACAGTATTCACAGTGTTTAAGGTGTTCACAGTGTTCATAGTGTTCAAAGTGTTCATTGTGTTCACAGTGTTCAATGTTCACACTGCTATAGTGTAAGAGCAAGACGATGGCCAGTAAATTGAGTACATGAACACTATCTACATGAACACTATCTACATGAACACTATCTACATGAACACTATCTACATGAACGCTATCTACATGAACACTATCTACATGAACACTATCTACATGAACACTATCTACATGAACACTATCTACATGAACACTATCTACATGAACACTATCTACATGAACGCTATCTACATGAACACTATCTACATGAACACTATCTACATGAACACTATCTACATGAACACTATCTACATGAACGCTATCTACATGAACACTATCTACATGAACACTATCTACATGAACACTATCTACATGAACACTATCTACATGAACGCTATCTACATGAACACTATCTACATGAACGCTATCTACATGAACACTATCTACATGAACACTATCTACATGAACACTATCTACATGAACACTATCTACATGAACGCTATCTACATGAACACTATCTACATGAACACTATCTACATGAACACTATCTACATGAACACTATCTACATGAACGCTACATACATGAACTTTCGCTGGATTTGTCTTTATTTCTATTGTTTACGTCTTTCTTTTTATCTCTTAATTTGCAATGTGAAATTTTTTTTTAACAAGTCTTCGTGGAATCGCGGACCTCCTGAGACGAACTCGGATTATCCTCAAGGTCTGCGGACCACAGCTAAAATACCAAATGTCTATGGGGTTAGTTTTTGGGTTGCTGATGTTGTTGCGACTCTGTAATACTTACTTACATAGTTACCGTTTCCAAGCACCACATCAGATTTCATTTATTCAGTTTTCTGTGACATGGATTCCCCTGGCATTTGTCTCCGACATGTCCCACATATTGCACGTTTTCGTGAGGTTGGGGCAGGTCATCATGTGGTCTGGGTCATGTATTGCGCCACAGTTCACATGTGTCATCCTCTGTGTATCCCCAGATCTCCATGTTTCTCTTGCACCATGATACAGCAGTTCGGAGTAAGTTCAGGGACTTCCATGTTGTGTATGGTAGATGATGTCCGGGGGCAGGTTCCTCCCGAAGTTCCATCTCTGGGGCCTGCATCATTTCAGATCTTCTCTCGATATGGCGACTTTCAGGCCTTATCTGTGGCGGCTTTGTTGGTTTCTTCTTCTTCTTCTTCTGCGTACACAGTCAGACATTAACCATTATTTTTTCGAGAAAAGCGGCGATCATCCCGAGGCTCTCGCCACTGCCATAGAGCTTGTCTTGCAGTTCCACTGGTAATGGCCACATCTGCTCTCTCTGATCCTCGTATGTCGGGCAGTTCTGCAGCAGATGTTCAGTGGTCATTTTACCAGTACCGCCCGGGCATTCGTCGGTACACCCTATCTTCAATTTGTTGAATAGGTGGTACCTCAGTCTGTTGTGGCCAGTGCGAAGTCTGAAGACAACGACCTGCTCTCTTCGGTTCAACTGGTAATAGGCATCGTTTTTGGTGTAACCAGTATGTTCGGTTTCCCATTTGGTCATGTATCTGGCTTTGATAAGCCGTTTTGACTCTTCGTATGTCATAGTAGTATCAGGTTGTGGTAGATTTGCACCTTCTTTTGCCAGTCTGTCTGCCTCCTCGTTGCCTTGGATGTTGCAGTGAGATGGAACCCACTGCACCACTACTCTTTTTGGTGCGGCCTGCTGGCATAGTTGACAGACTACTGCTCTTAATTCATTAAGCAGTATTTTTCTGGCTTTTCAGTGCTGTGACTACGGCCAGTGCATCTGTAAGCAGGACTATGTGGCTTTCTCCTCGTTTATTTTGACCAGCCATGAGTTCGCCCACTCTTCCAGCGATGTTAGGGCCGTCTGCATCCGATTTCTTGCTATGGTGAGATTCTTTTCAGAGGTCCACATAGCCAGATCGTCTGCAAACATTGAGCTATGGACTCTTCTTGGTATATTCTCTGTAATATCGTTTATATATACCAGGAACAGTGTGGGTGACAATACTCCCCCTTGGGGTACTCCCTGCTCGAGTGTCACCTTTTTTGCTCATCTGCCCTTGTACTTGGACTCTGGCCGTTCTTTGTTTGAGGTAGTGGTTGATCCACTTGTACATCTTCCCACAGACATCACTTCTTCTTAGCTTGACTCTAAGTCCGTCCTTCCAGACTTTGTCAAATGCCTTTTCCAGATCCACCCAAACAGCTACTGTGTGTTTCTGTGCCTGGTAGGCATCTTCTATCTCCTGGGCTATGAGGATCACCTGGTCCTCAGTGGATCTGTGCTGTCTAAAGCCGGCTTGCTGTGGAATTAGTATTCGTTTTTCTTCCAGATGCCACATCAGTCTGGTGTTTATCATCCGTTCCATCAGCTTGCCGACACAGCTCAGTAGGCTGATGGGCCTGTATCCATTTGGATCTGTTTTGTCCTTTCCTGTTTTTGGTACTGGTAACAGTACTGCGTCTTTCCATGCCTGGGGTACAATTCCCCTTTTCCAGCTTTGGTTCAGGACCGATAGCAGTTTCCTCTTCGCTGTTTGGCCCAGCCCCATCAGCATTTCGTTTGTTATCCCGTCTTTTCCGGGAGATTTCCTTTTCTTTAATGTTCTCATGGCCTCTTCTATTTCACTCATTGTTAATTTGGCCATCATGTTCTCTTCAGAATCTCTTAATTCGATCCGTTCTTCAACAAGGTGTTTTTGACTTTCTAGAACCAGTGACAATTCGTCCAGTGCAGATGTTCTAAACCTTTAAACAATATTGTTTGTTGTCGCGGACCATGGAAATATGCAATATTCAAAAATGTTCAGGAATGAGTTATCTGTACGTTTACAAAAGTAAACAATGTCTACAATTGAAGATGCTAATAGAAATGTGTTGTTGATAAGCACGAAAGGACAATCAAAAACAATTACAGTTTTCTCTGCCCGTCAAAGTTTACTCCCCCACATCTGGAACTCACGTTCAGCATAAGTCCGGCAGATAGGCCGCACGCGAAGAAGTCAACATAATTATGTACACGTCCCGGTCTTCTGCACATCCCAATGCTCTGTGAGTGACTCTGATCTTCCCAGCATGGCCCATTGCTCTCTGACTCTGAGCTTCCCAGCATCGCCCATTGCTCTCTGACTCTGAGCTTCCCAGCATCTCCCGTTGCTCTGTGAGTGACTCTGAGCTTCCCAGCATCTCCCATTGCTCTCTGACTCTGAGCTTCCCAGCATCTCCCGTTGCTCTGTGAGTGACTCTGAGCTTCCCAGCATCTCCCATTGCTCTCTGACTCTGAGCTTCCCAGCATCTCCCATTGCTCTCTGACTCTGAGCTTCCCAGCATATCCCATTGCTCAGTTAGTGACTCTGGGCTTCGCAGCATCTCCCATTGCACTCTGACTCTGAGCTTCCCAGCATCTCCCATTGCTCAGTTAGTGACTCTGGGCTTCGCAGCATCTCATCACGTGGTTTTCTCCTCGTTTATTTTGACCAGGCTTTCTTGGTTTAAGGAAGCTTATTCTGGATTTGAGTCCTATGGTCGGTTAATGATGTTCCGATTGTTGGGTGTCTCGGGTCGTACTCCTTTTATTTTCCTTTCATTTCTGCTGCGACGCTTCTTCGGATCGTGGTTGGTGCTATGCCAATTATGCAGTATATTTTAACGATGGAGTTGATTTATCTGATACTATCCAGCCCTTCTAATTTATTGCCGTGTCAACTAGTTTCACAGAAACACATATTTTTCACAGTCGTGTGAATCTCGCCAACGAATAGTGGGTCGTCCGCGTGGTCTTATTTCGCCAGGCATGTATCGTATGTTAGTTGCAGTGTCAATCTCTCGTTCTTTCTTCTACTTTGAATACTCAGAAGTGTTTCAAATAGCTTACGTTTTGAAGGATAAATAGAAATGAGACATTTCTCGGGTGGCAATTTTGTGTAGGTTTTCTTACGTTGTCGGAACGTCGGGCCAGCGATGTATCTTTCAAGTGATGCCTGTGTTGTTCTCAGCTGGTTTTTCTGGACCTCTAAGTAGCGGAAGCGCTTTGCCATAAAAGAGATATGAGTGAAGTATTAGACCAGCGGGACACCCAAAAAAGGTGTCACAACTGTAAATGTTTTTGGTCATTGACCACTTGCTACTAAAGAATACAGGCCAAGTTTGATATAGACAAATTTATAGACTCAATTACTTCTTGGCTTCCCTGTCAACTAGTATAGACCACAAGTGCAATGCTGAGCTAATGCGAAGTGAAGTCAGCAAAGCAATAACGATACAAACTGAATGTGTATATCATAGCAAGGATGTCAGTTGAATGGTCTAGGTTTGATTGTTTTGTTCCTATACCTGCTTGTTCATCTGTGTTACACTTCTAGATGTTTATTTGTGTTTTGTTTTTTGTTATTTTTATCTAGAACACAGGATGTGGTGCAAAACGTCCTTACCTTCCCTCGTATATGATAATGAACGGTATCTTACCGGTATGTACAGAACTGGTATTCACTAGTGTGTTCTGTTTGAATTATATTCATTTCTTTGTCAAGTTGAATGTACTGGGCTCTCACTAGAAAATTGATGCTCTTTTTCCTCCTTGTAAATTTCTATGTGGGCATGCTATATGTATGTAAACCTCAATCCCTGTGTTACCTATGGCCCACCTGTTTTCATGTTTCCTTGTTTGCTATTCTTACTACGTTTTGTTTGTTTGTAAAGTTGTTGCTGTGTATGGCTGCTCTCGTCTTGATCTTCTTCTTCTTTTTCTTCTTCGTACGCAGTCAGACAGTAACCATTATTTTTTCGAAAAAAGCAGCCGTCATCCTGAGGCTGTCGACACTGCCATAAAGCTTGTCTAGTGTTGCCACTGGTGAAGGCCACATCTGCTCTCTCTGATCCTCGTATGTCGGGCAGTTTTGCAGCAAATGCTCAGCGGTCATTTTGCCGGTACCACACGGGCATTCGTCGGTGCCACATATCTTCAATTTGTTGAATAGGACGTACCTGAGTCTATTGTGGCCAGTGCGAAGTCTGAAGACCACAACCTGCTCTTTTCTGTTCAACTGGTAATAGGCATCGTTTTTGGTGTAGCCAGTATGTTTGGTTTCCCATTTGGTCATGTATCTAGCTCTAATAATCCGTTTTGACTCTTCGTATGTCATACTAGTATCAGGTTGTGGTAGTTTTGCACCTTCTTTTGCCAGTCTGTCTGCCTCCTCGTTGCCTTGGATGTTGCAGTGTGACGGGACCCACTGTACTACTACCCTTTTTGGTGCGGACTGCTGGCATAGTTGACAGAGTACTGCTCTTAATTCATTAAGTTCAGTATTTCTCTGGCTTTTCAGTGCTGTGACTACGGCCAGTGCATCTGTAAGCAGGACTATGTGGCTTTCATTTTTTTTACTTGTCACCATTTCTTCCACTGCCGCCCTCAGTGCCTGTGCCTCCGCTCTGAAATTGCTTGTGTATTTTCCAGTAGCGAATGACAGTGTTATTTTTCTGCCATTTGGTAGGCTCAAGAATGCTCCTGCCCCTCTGTTCTCTGTTGAATTTGTTACTGAACCGTCGGTGTATGCATGAGTCCAGTCCATGCTTGGGTAGTTTTCCGTAATGAAACTCAGGGTAGTATCTCTTCTTTCTTTTTCAGACTTGCAGTTTTTGTTTATAATACCTGGTATATTTTCTACCACCTCTGGTAATATATGCTGCCTCCAAGTAGGTTTTCGTACAGAATCGATGGGCTTTGGTGTGGTTAGTGCGTTCGTAGGGTCTTCGTGCATCTTTGCTTTGGCTATTTCTGCAAAGTTTCTTCGCGTTACCTTCCCATTTCCGAAATTGTTTAGTCTCTGATGCATTGGGTAGTCAGTCAGTCTTCTGAGTTTGTCTGATTGCAGCTGGGCTCTGCAGTCTCTTCTGTCGGCCATGGATTTCAGTTCTGTAATTATTTCAAGTTCTACAATTGGCGTTGACTTCATGCCTCCTGTTATAACACTCTTGGTTTGGTTTTGGAGTTTGCTAACTTTATCGAAGTTCGCCTTTGCTGCTGTTGTCCATGGCGCAATGCCATACTCGAGAACTGGTCTCACTCTTCCAGTGTACAGTTTCTTTAGTATGCTTTCGTCTGCTCCCCAGCTTGTGCCAGCAAGTTTCATCATGATTCCCATTCTTTCTCTGGCTCTTATTCGGTTTCTCTCGATCTGTCTTTTCCATGTCATGCGCCGATCAAATGTGACTCCCAGATAGTTTGGGTTGTCGTTTGGCTGAAGGTATTTGTCGTTTAGACTTAATTTGGTGTTTTGGGGTTTGATTGATAGCGAGAATATTGTACACGTGGTTTTGTCCTCGTTTATTTTGACCAGCCATAAGTTCGCCCACTCTTCCAGCGATGTTCGGGCCTGCTGTATCCGATTTCTTGCTTTGGTGAGATTCTTTTCAGAGGTCCACATAGCCAGATCGTCTGCAAACATTGAACTATGAACTCTTCTTGGTATATTCTCTGTAATGTCATTTATATACACCAGGAAGAGTGTGGGTGACAGTACTCCCCCTTGGGGTACTCCCTGCTCAAGTGTCACCGTTTTTCTCATCTGCCCTTGTACTTGGACTCTGGCCGTTCTGTTTTTGAGGTAGTGGTTGATCCAATTGTACATTTTCCCACAAACTTCACTTCTTCGTCTTGATCTATTAATTGACCTTTATCTGCTTGTCATATCTGGGTGTGTTTAATTGTCCAGGTATCTACTGTACAACTATTTTCTACTTGGTGATTAAGGACTCCTTACTGGAAAAGGAATAAAATAAACACATGCATAAAATACACTTTTGATGAAACTCGACAAAAACTAGCTATCTAAGGCGTCAGCTGCCTCGTCATGTAAACCAATTCCCTTCAGCAACCACCGTACAAGAACACATACATGCTATGTTATAGACTACCTGATAAGAAACTAAGGCGTTAAAAGCAGGTGTGGGTATACAAACTGTATTCCCCATAGAGGTAAGCTTAATGAACAGCTTCGCATTGTACTACAGCCAGGGAGTACGAACATACACCGTCATCCGCTACAGATTGTCGGAGTTGACCCTGCATGGGAGGAGTAGCTTGGAACAACATGTCTCGCCTGGATATCTTGGCCCATTACCTTAAACGAATTAATTGGCCCACTGAACAACCAAACGTGTCCTATAAGTAGATTATACTGTTGTGTGTATGGCTCTAGCAGTATTTATACTATATTTGTAACACATTTTATATTTGTATAATTGTTATAAGACGCCATGACGGTACAACATATCGGTGATGAAACCATAACTGAACATTGCATGGTTGATTCACGGTCATTGCAACATTTTCTAGACCTTGTATCGTTCACTTCACGAGTTGTGGGCATATTATTATGTGGCGGTAGACACATTCTGACATTATGAACTGATTGTTCTTTATACAACCGGTCCAGAGATCTGAAGAAGTGAGAAAATGGGTGGAGTCGGAATGAGGGAGGGGGGAAGGAGGGAGGGGATATTTAAGCTGGTAATTGGGGTCGGAGATTGAGAGAAATGATAGATTTTGGCAGGCCTGTTCGAAGAGATGGGCGAAGGGAAGCGTAGGTTGATGGGAAAAACGTAAATGGGATAGGTATGGAGAAAAATGAAAAAAGGATTTTCATTAAGAGTATGTGCAAAGCACGGTTTCCTGTTTACGGTGATAAGTATTTATCGCATTCATTTCTCACGGACACTTAATAATGTTGAATCATTCCCGACCAAGTCGCCCAGATCAGAATGCAACAGAAGCACGCATGCAGTGGGTTAGAAAGAGGGGAGGTTGATTTGAGCTGGCATTCGAGTAACGATAGACATTGTAGCAACTGCAATGTGATGTTCGCATAGTTTAGTCTACAGCATAATGCATTATAATTCTTTGACGGGAGACTTTTCACGATCGACGAAGAGTTCAAAATGTGGATTAGCAAACCGTCGTTCTATGCTGCAGGTTTTGGTGTGCTGTAAAGTGATGAGATAACTGTATCAAAGCTGTAGGTTTTGGTGTGCTGTAAAGTGATGAGATAACTGTATCAATGCTGCAGGTTTTGGTGTGCTGTAAAGTGATGAGATAACTGTATCAATGCTGCAGGTTTTGGTGTGCTGTAAAGTGATGAGATAACTGTATCAAAGCTGCAGGTTTTGGTGTGCTGTAAAGTGATGAGATAACTGTATCAATGCTGCAGGTTTTGGTGTGCTGTAAAGTGATGAGATAACTGTATCAATGCTGCAGGTTTTGGTGTGCTGTAAAGTGATGAGATAACTGTATCAATGCTGCAGGTTTTGGTGTGCTGTAAAGTGATGAGATAACTGTATCAATGCTGCAGGTTTTGGTGTGCTGTAAAGTGATGAGATAACTGTATCAATGCTGCAGGTTTTGGTGTGCTGTAAAGTGATGAGATAAGTGTATCAATGCTGGTGGAATCTATGTTTAGTGAGCATTAGTGGACAGTGGAAGAGCAATAATAAATTGTTACGAAGTTAGTATCTAAGTTACTTTTTTTTTAAACCACTTGTATCCTATTTACTTCTTTTTCTTCTTTGTTCGTTCTCAATCTCCCGTCATCAATCCATGAAAAGGGTTTTGCATATAGCAGGATGTTGTCAGGAGAACGGAATGCGTTGTGTCGTGGTTTACATCTTGACTGCGATATTTACACCTTTCGGTCCGATTCATCCGACGTCATCCGATAATTTTTAGTACCGGGTTGTCTTCCAGCTTCAGTCCCTTCTATTGCTCTTTTGCAGCCTGTTGTCTAGGATCACCGCGTGGAGGTGTAGAAGGGTCTTGGCAGCTCTGGTTGAAGGTGTAGAAGGGTCTTGGCAGCTCTGGTTGAAGGTGTAGAAGGGTCTTGGCAGCTCTGGTTCGCGTCTTGATCCCTATCTATTTACTGACATGTGGTCGGAATAATAAACGTATTGGGCATAATCAGCAAAACAGATTCACTCAACAGCATGGCTTAAATCGTTAGCGTAGAATAACAATAGAGATCGCTGAACAGCTGAAGTAAATTGATCAAAACCCCCACTTTAATCTTTCGTAGGATTCTCGGAAACACCAGACTGGCCACATATGTGAATGTCGGCACTGCAATCTTCTTAGTGGTAAGGTTAGAGCCAGAGAACTCTCGGTCCCACATCTCCAGTACGAAGCCCCACTGTTATCAGCCACCTAAGAAACGTCATAAAAAACTACAAACTACAAACGAGCGGCTTTCAACAACACCAAAATTGGATCATTCTATCGTAGAAGGCGCTCCAATACAACATAATGCACACTGTAATATTCACAGATCTCAAAATCATGTGGAATAATCTTTTGCGTGTGAATGAAACTGTTCGCTTTTATGATGAAGGATCGAACGAATTAATTGCTTATTATTTTGAGGGTAAAAGAATTAGAAAGAAAAACGAATGGAAAAGATGAACGAAGAAGTCGGTAGAGAAATAAATTGGTGCGACAACAACACGAACATTAGAAGAAAAAACACGTTCCACAAACTTGTTCAAACTTCTTCATTTTTGTGGACTCTATTTTGAACACATTCTCTAATCAACCAGTTTGGCTGAATAAACATTTAGGAGACAGTCCGCGAGAGATGAAAGCAATGCCTTCTCCTTTGTATAGGAGTAGCGGAGACTGGAGATAGGCGGCGAGGGTGTGGAGATACAGAGATTATATTTGAATTGAAGTAAACGGTACTTCCTGTTTTCTTTGTACCACTTGTGAATGTGTCCATGCAGTTATGCAGAGTAATAATGTTTGATTGGTGCAGGTACGCTACTTTCAATGTTGCAGAAATCTGTGTCGATCATATATCATTACAAATGTCGCAGGTTGACATTCTTTATCGGCACTGCCCCGTCTACCTATCTGTAAATGGGTACGTGGCTTGCTTTTATGGAAAGCGAGACAACAAAGAAGGGAGATGGTCATCACACCATCATTGGAATCTCAGTCTCTGTAGACCATGCGATCTGTGAGATTTTCCAGCTCCGTCTCCTGTATTTCGACACAGTATGCTATGACTGTAAAGACTAATCCGCGAGTGACAGTCCCTGCAACAGATCGTACAACCATGCTGAGGACGCTGGCTTTTCGCGGTGTCCCACAATCTCTTTTTTCTGTATTTCTTCTTCTTGTCCGTACGCTTGTCAGACGTCAACTTGAATTTGTTCGAAGAAAGCATCTGGCATCCTGAGGCTGTCGACACTGCCATAGAGCTTGTCTAGTGTTGGCACTGGTGATGGCCACATCTGCTTTCTCTGGTCCTCGTATGTCGGGCAATTTTGCAGCAGATGTTCAGCGGTCATTTTCCCTGTACCACAGGTGCATTCGTCAGTGCCACCTATCTTCAGTTTATTGAATAGATGGTACCTCAGTCTGTTGTGGCCTGTGCGGAGTCTTCTTCTTCTTCTTCTGCGTACGCAGTCAGACAGTAACCATTATTTTTTCGAAAAAAGCGGCGGTCATCCCGAGGCTGTCGCCACTGCCATAGAGCTTGTCTTGCAGTTCCACTGGTGATGGCCACATCTGCTCTCTCTGATCCTCGTATGTCGGGCAGTTCTGCAGCAGATGTTCAGCGGTCATTTTACCAGTACCGCACGGGCATTCGACGGTACACCCTATCTTCAATTTGTTGAATAGGTGGTACCTCAGTCTATTGTGGCCAGTGCGAAGTCTGAAGACAACGACCTGCTCTCTTCGGTTTAACTGGTAATAGGCATCGTTTTTGGTGTAACCAGTATGTTCGGTTTCCCATTTGGTCATGTATCTGGCTTTGATAAGCCGTTTTGACTCTTCGTAGGTCACACTAGCATCTGGTTGTGGTAGTCTTGCACCTTCTTTGCCAGTCTGTCTGCCTCCTCGTTGCCTTTGTTGTTACAGTTGGATGGAACCCACTGTACCACTACTCTTTTTGGTGCGGATTGCTGGCATAGTTGACAGAGTACTGCTCTTAAATCATTAAGTTCAGTATTTTTCTGGATTTTTAGTGCGGTAACCACGGCCAGGGCATCTGTAAACAGGACTATCTGGCTTTCATTGCTTTCGCCTTTCAGCATTGCTTTTACTGCAGCCTTCAGTGCCTCTGCCTCCGCTCTGAAATTGCTTGAGTATTTTCCAGTTGCCACTGACACTGTTATTTTTCTACCACTTGTTAGGCTCAGGAATACCCCTTCCCCTCCATTCTGTGTTGTATTTGTTACAGAACTGTCGGTGTATGCATGGGTCCAGTCCATGCTTGGGTAGTTTTCTGCTACGTACCTCAGGATTATGTCTCTTCTTTCTTTTTCAGTCTGGCTGTTCTTGTTTCCAATACCTGGTTTATCTTCTACCACTTCCGGAATGATATGCTGCTTCCAGGTAGGTTTGCGTACAGTAGAGATGGGCTTTGGTGTTGTTATGGTGTTCATAGGGTCTTCTCTCCTCTTTGCTTTGGCTATTTCTGCAAAGTGTATCCGCTTTAGTTTCCCTTTTCCAAATCTATTTAGTCTCTGAGCATTGGATGGTCTGTCAGTTTTCTGATTTTCTCTGCTTGCTGCTGGGTTCTGCAGTCTCTTCTTTCGGTAATGGATTGCAGATTTGTAATCTTTTCAAGTTCTATAATTGGCGTTGACTTCATGCCTCCTGTTATAACTCTCATGGTTTGGTTTTGAAATTTGCTAATTTTATAAAAGTTCGCCTTTGCTGCTGTTGTCCATGCCGCAATGCTATACTCGAGAACTGGTCTCACTCTTCCAGTGTACAGTTTCTTCAGTATTCTTTCGTCTGCTCCCCAGCTTGTGCCAGCAAGTTTCCTCATGATTGCCATTCTTTGTCTGGCTCTCATTCGGTTTCTCTCGATCTGACTTTTCCATGTCATGCGCCAATTAAATGTGACTCCCAAGTAGTTTGGGTTGTCGTTTGACCGCAGATATTTGCCGTTAAGACTTATTTTAGTGCTTTTTTATTTGAATCCAGAGAATTTCTTCTAGCGTCAGCAGCCACTATGTCCCTTCCAACTGACTGTCTACAAACAGCTTGAGTTTGAGTAATCGTTTCTCAGCCCTCCGATGGGATGTGGCATGGCCCTGTCCCATCAGCATAAGTTCATGAATCGCAGTGTAGGACGACCGATTCTTCTAGCTCCAATAACCAGCTGTCCTTATATGATATCCGTCAGCAGCATCTCTTCTTCCTTGTGGCTTGGCTTGGCTTGGCTTCGTTCTCAATCTCCCACTACTAAACCCTGAAAGGGCTTGAGTAGCACAGTGTAGTCCAGAGAACGGAATGCGTTGTGTCGTAGTTTACAGCTTGACTGCGATATTTGCACCTTTCGGTCCAACACATCCGACTTCAGCAAGCATTTTTTTAGTATCGGGTTAGCATTCCCTCTTTAATCCCTTCTCCTTATCCAGTCTGCCCTGCTGCAGCCTGTTATCCAGGATCACCACGTGGAGGTGTAGAAGTGTCTTGGCAGCTCTTGTTCGCTGGCCCTGACGCTAGCAGTCAACTATGGGTCACTGACCCCTGCAACTCATCCGCTGCTCGGCATCTTGATCCCTTCTTCCTTGTTATAAACATACCCGAAACATTAAATTCTTCGTTGGTTCAAACGCAAGTAATTGTTCCGAATATCATATTCCGAAATAAATCCACCGGCCCAGAGAAACATCACTGAATGAGAAATTGAATGGACTGATATGTGAAACAATAGACAGTCAAGTATCATCATCAGTTAGCATGTCCTTTGTAAATGTTGCTCTCATGACCGATTATCTATAACACACTCGATACTTGGCGAGCTCTCCCGCCTGTGCCACTGTCAACCCAATATACTCTGTAATGTCCCGTATCCATCTTCGCCTGGTCTGTCTCTGCCTCTTATCCGTGGTCCCATTCCGACCACTACCGTTTTTGCTACGCCATTGTGACTTTTCATGTGGCCAATACATTTATATTTCCAAGAAGTAAAGTTTTTTTACTAATCAATTGTGTTCTATTCTATTTCGAGCTCCTGTAGTATTTCTGTCTTTTTCTGTTTTTCAGTCCATCGTATTTTGAGCGCTCTCCTATAGCAATTAAGCTCGACGGATCTAATTATCTTCCTTAGTGTTTGTGTGGTTAATTATATCTCGCATCCGTACTTTGCCACGAGAACAGTGCAAGTCCTCAGGATCTTTATTTTTTGCCATGTTGTTAGTGTTCTGCTACACTCTTAACATTTGATTTAACATCTGTAGTGCCAGGGTCATTCTTCTCCTTATGTTGTACAGGCAATCCTGGTTGTTGCAAATAGTCGAGATATTCCAAACTCGTCAAGCTCAGATTAGTGAGCACTTCGAGATTCGAACTTGGAATATTGGGATGTTTTGTAGCGTAGTGAACAGTGAGATGGCTAACTAGACTGGTAATACAGCGTGAAAGGGTTGGAATTCGGTAAGGAACATTTTGAAAAATCCGAACCCTGATTCGTGCCTGATACGACGCTCTTCCAATCGACCCAGCTGTAAATGGGTACGTGACGTATGAGTTGGGGACGGTAAAAAAATCGCAAGGAAGGGAACTGGCCATTCCACTTCACATAGGCTGCTGCTTAGTACATGAAGAGTTATCTTCATCCCTGACGGCAATTGTTACCGTGGGAATGGCCATAACCGTCACCTTTACTCTCAACCTCACCGAATCTCGTATTGGTTGTTGCTTCGAATGCCCATAATGAGTAGGTTTACTCTTTTGTGCGCCCTGAAAAGTACGTTAAGTGGCGGGTTGCTGTAGTTTTCCTCACATCCCGAGGGTGCTGATGGAGGTGGACCGGGGTCCTCCAGGCGGTTGAGCTTTGCTTGGCTTCATCTGCGTGTCGGTCACTACTACGGGGATCACGTCGATCTCTCACTCCGTTAAGCAGGCTGCAATGAAAACATCCCGTTTCCGAGGAGGGCTACTAGGAAGCCGAAGTGAGGGTCTTGGTCAGTATATTTTGCCTGACCCTAACTAACATGTCTTATCAGTATGTTGTGCCTGACCAGACGTTAGTCTTCCTTCCCTCAAATCTCTAATATAACCTTATATTTCATCAGTCACTACTCATAAAAACTAAATTCATGCCTTGGTGCTACACGGACAAGTACACTCCTTTGTGAATCCAATATTACCCTGTAGATCACAGTCGTCCATCTGGATCTGCATGCAAGGAAATCATTTTAAAAATGCACACCAACAAAGCCATTTTACAAATAGATATCAATGACAGACAAAGATGTCGACAGCGCCAACGTGTGCTGTCAGATGTGGTCTCACAGTTCGATCTGAGCGCGGCAAACTCCACCGCACGTGAGCCACACGTGCGTGTCGTTAGTACAATTGGGCTGTTCTGTTCTTTCATGTAGCAATGTTTTGCAGCTCTTTAGTGATAGCTGTCTTCTAGGTGATACAAGCACTGTGTGTGCTGTCAGGTTGAGCGTTTCGGTGCGGTTCAGCTCCCAGAAGACAACATCAACGTAAACACTGTTCAGAGACACTTTCACAGAGTCCGAACAGTTTCTTCTGTCCATTGAACTAGCTCCTGCGCCGGTCCTGATCTTACTGCACAGCAGCTGCTTAGAGAGGCGTTTATCGGGCAAGCGAAAAACATGCCCAGTTCATCTGATTTTACCAGTCATCTATGAAATTGACAAGGCTATTTTCTAAAAAAAGAACCTAATCACATAACCTAAGCTCCATTTTAGGGACTACAAGGAAGTAGAGCGATGTTGTTGAATGCCCACAATGAGTAGGATTACTTTCTGTTTTATGCATTCCAAAAAGGGCGTTAAGTTTAGGTTTCTTCACATTCGTGAGAGTACTGGTCCAGGCGGTTCTGCTATGCTTGGCTTCATCTACGCGTCACTCACTACTACGGGAATCAATTCAATCCCTCACCTTGTTAGCCAATGAGAATGGGAACGAGATCTGAATGTGTGTTGTATGTGCAGGACGTCAATGTACGTTCTGAATTGTTACACGAGTGTACAATTGCCTGAATACGTGATCTGATTATATGTGAGCATACAAATTCATCTGAGAACGTGATCTGATTATATGTGAGCATACAAATTCATCTGAGTACGTGATCTGATTATATGTTAGCATACAAATTCATCTGAATACGTGATCTGATTATATGTGAGCATACAAATTCATCTGAGTACGTGATCTGATTATATGTGAGCATACAAATTCATCTGAGTACGTGATCTGATTATATGTGAGCATACAAATTCATCTGAGTACGTGATCTGATTATATGTGAGCATACAAATTCATCTGAGTACGTGATCTGATTATATGTGAGCATACAAATTCATCTGAGTACGTGATCTGATTATATGTGAGCATACAAATTCATCTGAGTACGTAAACTAATTGTGATGACGAGTTTTTGAGAGTGTGTTGAAGGTGCAGATAAAGGGAGGCGAGAACTGGGTTGAGTTAGTTGGGGGCAATATTCAAAATCTTGTGCTTACAACTTCCGCGAAGTTATTAATAATATTGTGTATGTTCATTTGTAATAATATTGTGTATGTTCATTTGTAATAATATTGTGTATGTTCATTTGTAATAATATTGTGTATGTTCATTTGTAATAATATTGTGTATGTTCATTTGTAATAATATTGTGTATGTTCATTTGTAATAATATTGTGTATGTTCATTTGTAATAATATTGTGTATGTTCATTTGTAATAATATTGTGTATGTTCATTTGTAATAATATTGTGTATGTTCATTTGTAATAATATTGTGTATGTTCATTTGTAATAATATTGTGTATGTTCATTTGTAATAATATTGTGTATATTCATTTGTAATAATATTGTGTATGTTCATTTGTAATAATATTGTGTATGTTCATTTGTAATAATATTGTGTATGTTCATTTGTAATAATATTGTGTATGTTCATTTGTAATAATATTGTGTATGTTCATTTGTAATAATATTGTGTATGTTCATTTGTAATAATATTGTGTATGTTCATTTGTAATAATATTGTGTATGTTCATTTGTAATAATATTGTGTATGTTCATTTGTAATAATATTGTGTATGTTCATTTGTAATAATATTGTGTATGTTCATTTGTAATAATATTGTGTATGTTCATTTGTAATAATATTGTGTATGTTCATTTGTAATAATATTGTGTATGTTCATTTGTAATAATATTGTGTATGTTCATTTGTAATAATATTGTGTATGTTCATTTGTAATAATATTGTGTATGTTCATTTGTAATAATATTGTGTATGTTCATTTGTAATAATATTGTGTATGTTCATTTGTAATAATATTGTGTATGTTCATTTGTAATAATATTGTGTATGTTCATTTGTAATAATATTGTGTATGTTCATTTGTAATAATATTGTGTATGTTCATTTGTAATAATATTGTGTATGTTCATTTGTAATAATATTGTGTATGTTCATTTGTAATAATATTGTGTATGTTCATTTGTAATAATATTGTGTATGTTCATTTGTAATAATATTGTGTATGTTCATTTGTAATAATATTGTGTATGTTCATTTGTAATAATATTGTGTATGTTCATTTGTAATAATATTGTGTATGTTCATTTGTAATAATATTGTGTATGTTCATTTGTAATAATATTGTGTATGTTCATTTGTAATAATATTGTGTATGTTCATTTGTAATAATATTGTGTATGTTCATTTGTAATAATATTGTGTATGTTCATTTGTAATAATATTGTGTATGTTCATTTGTAATAATATTGTGTATGTTCATTTGTAATAATATTGTGTATAATCATTTGTAATAATATTGTGTATGTTCATTTGTAATAATATTGTGTATGTTCATTTGTAATAATATCGTTTATGATTGATCTGTTTTGTTGGTTTTAGTGATGTAAATAAACACGGACTATTACCTGCCGTTTAATTTGTTATTTGCTGTGTGTGGTCTTGAATGATGTAGATGCATGTGGTAACATTCTAGATAGAAAAACCGCAGTGAAAACCTGAACTCTGCTACACCGGTCACCAAAGCAAGTTGTCAAGAATACCATATTCACGTACGAGTGGCATTAACAACAACAACAAAAACAACAACAACAACAATACTAACAACAACAACTCTGTCAATACTAAAGTAGTTGACACAGCAATAGATGAAGCAGGTAGGAGAGTATATCGGTCCCTAAACCGATGGCCGTCTTGACTCCAGGCCTGATCATAAATGGGAAATAACCTAGTGATAGTGGTAGTGCCTAGATTAATTACGTCCTTTGTTAAGAGGTTTTGTTGTAATCAGTGTTCATAGTTCGTTGCTCTTTTCTATTAAAAGTGGTTTACTTCACATCTTTCGTCAGCTGCTTTTCAGATATAAGACTACTGTTCAGTTGTTCCTTTCAGTGTTGGTTCACTCTCTCTCTCTTTGATTATTCTCGCAACCACAGCCACACAAGGCCGTCTGTAAGTAATCGATAACAACTGTGTATATTTGATATATTTTTTTATATGTGCATACTATATATTTAGTTGCAATAAACAGTCTTACATGTGCGGATGATACCATTTTGATAGCAAAAAGTGAGCACAAATTGCAGATCCAGGACATAATGAAACACTTCTTTAGTCAGAGATTGGTTGTTACACGGAATGAAATGGAACGGTAGAATCAGCGCATTCCAAAATAATAAATTGATTGCACATAAATGTGTTTTGTGCAAGTGAAATTAGAGAACAAATAAACTGGTCGTAAACAGGCTCTGTGGAGTTTTCTAAAGCGGAATAAATAAGTTAAACAATTATATTAGCACAGAAAAAAACAAAATGGTGATACCTGCAAAAATCATGTTTGCATATAAAAATACAATAACTATTGGAACAGTAACAAACATTTCTCTGAACATCCTACGTAATTTACTGGTATATTTTTAGAAGGATGAAAGAAGGTCGAGTGAGAAGAAAAAGGGAACAAAATTAAAAATTACCGTTGAAAAGTGGAATGTTTTTTTTGTGCTTTACAAAAATCTTGCACTTGATCGTTTGTCATAGACAATCTTGGTGTAATTGTTCAGCATAATGTTGGAAGCAAATATAACACATTCTGAAACTATTTGTGATATTGTCATTTCACATTCACATATGCAATTTTCTGCAGTTGTCAATTCTTTACTTTTTCAGAAAAGAAAATGTCTCAGATTTTTAGTTGGATAAGAATTCGGGATCATATTTTTTTAGAAATGATGATCTCACAAACAGAATAAACTTTGAGGACAATGTCAGTAACAAAGTGTGATGGCCATTTCAGACTATCCCTGTCAATATCTTTCAGATATCACAAATAAAGTCCATATTCTGATCTTTACTTAATCAGCATACATTTTTCCAATCACAATTCAGATATGCATAGGTTACAATTCACATTTCTGCAGATTTTATCAGAAATATAACCTGCAATAAAGACAATAATGGTTTTATCATTCATTATAATTGGTACATCTTCTGCAGTCTTACCCTCCTCACATTCAGTCATGAAATCCGTCATGCTGAACGGTCCACACCTTGCAGAATTCTAATGAAGGAGACTGACCAATTTTATATTCTTCTCAGACTCCATAATCTGACGAACAGATATGTTATAGTTTCCTCCAGATGGTTGTCAAAACTGAGATAATCTGAACTCCAAGCTGTCAGTTTGCAATGTTCCTGGTAATGCATAGGTGACATTTGCTGAACCTAGCAAGAACTTTATCAGAAACTGGAAAGAAATTATGGTGTTTGAGAACAAAGTGTGTTTGACAGAAAAGTGTGTTTGAGAGCAAAGTGTGTTTGAGAGGAAAGTGTGTTTGAGAGCAAAGTGTGTTTGAGAGAAAAGTGTGTTTGAGAGGAAAGTGTGTTTGAGAGCAAAGTGTGTTTGAGAGGAAAGTGTGTTTGAGAACAAAGTGTGTTTGAGAGCAAAGTGTGTTTGAGAACAAAGTGTGTTTGAGAACAAAGTGTGTTTGAGAGAAAAGTGTGTTTGAGAACAAAGTGTGTTTGAGAGAAAAGTGTGTTTGACAGAAAAGTGTGTTTGAGAGCAAAGTGTGTTTGGGAGGAAAGTGTGTTTGAGAGCAAAGTGTGTTTGAGAGCAAAATGTGTTTGAGAGCAAAGTGTGTTTTTAGAGCAAAGTGTTTTTGAGAGCAAAATGTGTTTAATAGCAAAGTGTGTTTGAGAGCAAAGTGTGTTTGAGAGAAAAATGTGTTTGAGAGAATAGTGTGTTTGAGAGCAAAGTGTGTTTGAGAGCAAGGTGTGTTTGAGAGCAAAGTGTGTTTGAGAGCAAAGTGTGTTTGAGAGCAAAGTGTGTTTGAGAGCAAAATGTGTTTGAGAGCAAAGTGTGTTTTTAGAGCAAAGTGTTTTTGAGAGCAAAATGTGTTTAATAGCAAAGTGTGTTTGAGAGCAAAGTGTGTTTGAGAGCAAAGTGTGTTTGAGAGCAAGGTGTGTTTGAGAGCAAAGTGTGTTTAATAGCAAAGTGTGTTTGAGAGAATAGTGTGTTTGAGAGCAAAGTGTGTTTGAGAGCAAGGTGTGTTTGAGAGCAAAGTGTGTTTGAGACCAAAGTGTGTTTGAGAGAAAAGAGTGTTTGAGAGGAAAGTGTGTTTCAGAGCAAAGTGTGTTTGAGAGGAAAGTGTGTTTGAGAGCAAAGTGTTTTTGAGAGGAAAGTGTGTTTGAGAGCAAAGTGTGTTTGAGAGCAAAGTGTGTTTGAGAACAAAGTGTGTTTGAGAGAAAAGTGTGTTTGAGAGCAAAGTGTGCTTGAGAGCAAAGTGTGTTTGAGAGCAAAGTGTGTTTGAGAGGAAAGTGTGTTTGAGAGCAAAGTGTGTTTGAGAGGAAAGTGTGTTTGAGAGCAAAGTGTGTTTGACAGAAAAGTGTGTTTGAGAGCAAAGTGTGTTTGAGAGGAAAGTGTGTTTGAGAGCAAAGTGTGTTTGACAGAAAAGTGTGTTTGAGAGCAAAGTGTGTTTGAGAGCAAAATGTGTTTGAGAGCAAAGTGTGTATTTAGAGCAAAGTGTGTTTGAGAGCAAAATGTGTTTGATAGCAAAGTGTGTTTGAGAGCAAAGTGTGTTTGAGAGCAAAATGTGTTTGAGAGAAAAGTGTGTTTGAGAGCAAAGTGTGTTTGACAGCAAGGTGTGTTTGAGAGCAAAGTGTGTTTGAGAGCAAAGTGTGTTTGAGAGCAAAATGTGTTTGAGAGCAAAATGTGTTTGGGAGCAAAGTGTGTTTGAGAGCAAAGTGTGTTTGAGAGCAAAGTGTGTTTGAGAGCAAAGTGTGTTTGAGAGCAAAGTGTGTTTGAGACCAAAGTGTGTTTGAGAACAAAGTGTGTTTGAGAGCAAAGTGTGTTTAAGAGCAACATGTGTTTGAGAGCAAAGTGTGTTTCGGTGCAAAGTGTGTTTGAGAGCAAAGTGTGTTTGAGAGCAAAGTGTGTTTGAGAGCAAAATGTGTTTGAGAGCAAAGTGTGTTTGAGAGTAAAGTGTGTTTGAGAGCAAAGTGTGTTTGAGAGCAAAGTGTGTTTGAGAGCAAAGTGTGTTTGAGAGCAAAGTGTGTTTGAGAGCAAAGTATGTTTGAGAGCAAAGTATGTTTCTAGCGACAAACATCTGTGACGAGCCTCTAACTTCATCTCATCCCATGCTTCAAGCCAAGTGACTAACTTGTCCATGAATGCAAACCTTCTGTCATTCAAACATCTGTGACGAGCCTCTAACTTTATCTCATTCCATGTTTCAAGTCAAGTGACTAACTTGTCCATGAATGCGAACCTTCTGTCATTCAAACATCTGTGACGAGCCTCTAACTTCATCTCATTTCATGATTCAAGTCATTGGATGATATCATGCTACCAAAATATATGAATTCGTTCTTGTCCTCCGCAATGTGACCTTGGGTTTTAATACTCTGGGGCACTGTGTCGGAAATGAGATTCAGAACTTTTCTTATTGAAACACCAAATCAATCTCTATCGTATAGCGAACTGCCCCGATATTAAATTGAAATATATAAAAAAATTGTTTAAAAACAACGTTTTTGAACAATAAGAACAATAATGACTATGCGTACACGGTAATATAAGACTGTACACAACGTCATCAGTACTTGATAAGATTTGCCTCGAGAGTTGACAAGAATCCCGCTGTGAGATACGAGAATACGAAAAATTACAAATGGCGTCACCCGCGTATCATTATGGAGATATTTAAAGGCCAATGGTCCAGGCCTACCTGCTGATCTGGTTTATTAATTATGTAAACGGTGGGTGGCGACACGTGCTACTGTTTTAAGGTGGGTATCAGAGCACGTGCGGCTTCCAGGTAAGTGGCGAGAGGTGGGGATGATGCAGATTTGATTTAAGCAAAGATTTACGACTGGTTGGACTGTTGAGAACCGTATGTTTCCGGCTCCGGAAGGAAGTACAAAATGTAACCACTGCTCCCTGCCAGGCGACTGGGGAAGGAAGGAGGAATTAGAAAAACAGAGGCTGCTAGAGAAATGGATAGGATACAAGAGAATCGAGAAACTAAGAGAAAAGAGGTATAAAGAGACACGAAGAACAAAGAGAAATGAAAAACTAAGAGAAACGAGGAACCAAGAGAAAAGAGGTATCAAGAGAAAAGAGGTACCAAGAGAAACAAGGAACCAAGAGAAACAATAAACTATGATAAAAGAGGTAGCAAGAGAAACGAGGAACCAAGAGAAACGAGGAAACAAGAGAAAAGAGGTATCAAAATAAACGAATAACCGAAAGAACGAGGAAGCAAGAAAGATGAGGAACAAAGAGAAACGAGGAACTAAGAGAAACGAGGAAACACAAGAAAGGAGAAACCAAGGGAAACGAGGAACCAAAAGAAAAGATTTAAAAAAACCAGGCACCAAAAGAAACGAGGAACCAAGAGAAGAGAACAGTATCACCAAGAGAAACGAGAAACCAAGAGAAACGTTGAACCAAGAGAAACCAGGAACCGAGTGAAACGAGGAACAAAAAAAATCAAGGAACCAAGAGAAAAGAGACAACAAAAGAAAAGAGACACCGAGAGAAAAGAGACAACAACAGAAAAGAGACAACAACAGAATAGAGACACCAGGAGAAAAGAGACACCAACAGAAAAGAGACAACAACAGAAAAGAGACAACAACAGAATAGATACACCAAGAGAAATAAGACACAAAGAGAAAAGAGACAACAACAGAAAAGAGACAACAACAGAAATGAAACAACAACAGAAAAGAGACAAGAACAGAAAAGAGACACCAACAGAAAAGTGACAAAAACAGAAAAGAGACAAGAACAGAAAATAGACAACAACAGAAAAGAGACAACAACAGAAAAGAAACAAGAACAGAAAAGAGGCAACAACACAAATGAGGCACCAAGAGAAAAGAGACAACAACAGAAAAGAGACAAGAACAGAAAAGAGACAACAACAGAAAAGAGACAACAACAGAAAAGAGACACCAACAGAAAAGAGACAACAACAGAAATAAGACAACAAAAGAAAAGAGACACACAGAGAAAAGAGACAACAACAGAAAAGAGACAACAACAGAAAAGAGACAACAACAGAAAAGAGACAACAACAGAAAAGAGACAACAACAGAAAAGAGACACCAACAAAAAAGAGACAACAATAGAATAGAGACAACAACAGAAAAGAGACACCAACAGAAAAAAGACAAGAACAGAAAAGAAACAAGAACGGAAAAAAGGCAACAACACAAAAGAGGCACTAAGAGAAAAGAGACAAGAACAGAAAAGAGACAACAACAGAAAATAGACAAAAAACAGAAAAGGCACCAAGAGAAAAGAGACAACAACAGAAAAGAGACAGCAAGAGAAAAGAGACAACAACAGAAAAGGGGCACCAAGAGAAAAGAAGTACCAAGAGAAAAATGAATCAAGAGAGAAAATGTTCCAACAAATAAGAAGAATTAAGAGATAAAAATTACAAAGAGAAAGAGGCTGAAAACACACACAAACTGGAACATGAACAATATGCTCGTACATTGCTTGCGTAATGGCTGCTGCACAGACGTGGACAATTTGGTAAAAGTCGTATCTTACAATCTTGCTGAATAGTTCAGGCCTAGGGGCCCGTTAACTATGTAAAGTTCTCTGTACTTATAAAGCTACGTAAATTAGTATTTGTGTTATGTTTTAACATCGGTATCTCCAGTATTCGGGTTTCCGTGCTCTGAATTGACAAATTCAATCAACTCTGGTCTTTGCCTTTAGTTTTGTGATTGTCAGCAGTACCGTGTTTGGGAAGCAGCTTGTTTCTTTATGAGTAAAACCGTGGGTGAGGGTGTAGGCGAAGGCGTGATAGTGTTGCTGCGGTTGTTGTTGAACACAGTGGGAAAGGTTGGAACTCATCCAGTATGAAGGTATGCGACTGGTTCTGGGCTGCACTAGAGATACCCCAATTGTGATGATGCGGTACATGTTGGTATTGTTATCGGCGACATCCAGACATAAACTGGCACAAGTCGAAGCCTATATCTTTGTCACCACAGACACGCAACACCCTCTGCCCAGTAGTATCTGAGACATCAAGGGATCAAGAACCAACAGAGTGGCGTCATGGATGGAATAGGCAAACAAAACAATCGGACACGTCACCCCAGCTAAGACCGTTGATAAACAGGAAGAATGGATCCACACTGGGGATAGAATGATAGAGTACAAAAGAGTCATCATAAATTTAGGAATACAGGACAAGGAATACAGAGAATGGGGCAACGGGAGCACAGAGCACGAGGTGAATTAGCTGATATAGGAGAATACGTAGCATAGTAATGTCATCACATACACCGACGGATCAGTGCTGCGCAGTGGGACATCAGGCTGGGGCTTCTCGGCAAGAGTGTGAGGACAGGTCGTTGTCCAGTGCAGTAGGGCATACATTGGAACAACTTCAAGTTTGAGAATATAGGTGGAAGGAGTGACCTCAGTGCTGAGATAGATATATGATATTTCTTGAATAATGGGAGTCATCGTGACTGACGCGCGAGTCGTACTTCAGAAGGTACAGAAACGAGGGCTTAGGAACGAGGATATAGCAGCTATTGAGACGGCAAACTTCTATGGGATCTCCTACTTCTTTTTTTGCTCTCAAACTACCACTACCAAGCACTTAAAAGAGCTTTATAAGTAGCATTATGTAGTCAAGAGAACGAATTACGTAGTGTCGTAGTTTACAGCTTGACTGCGATATTTGCACCTTTTGGTCCAACACATCGGACTTCGGCATATCATTGTTGGGTGCCGAGTTAGTCTTCCCTCTGTTGCAGCCTGGTGTCAAAGATCACCACGTAGAGGCGAAGAAGGATCTTGACAGCTCTGGTTCGCTGGCCCTGACGTTTTGGGTCGCTGACTGCTAAAGCTCATTCACTGCTAACTATGTTGATCCCACTGTGGGCAGCCTACCTGAAAGGCAGGAAGACATTTTGAAATCGGAGTTTTCTTTTGCCGGTATACCACATCAGTTTCCATCGGCCTAGACCAGTTAATTGGATGGCGCCAGAAATTCGCACCTCGTCGCGCTTTGCGTTAGTAAGAACACGGTGTCCGTCCAGGTAAAGGTCAGGAGTTAGGCTTAAGCTGTCAAAGCCTTTTTGTGGAAGCATTTACACTGAATTAAGAGCAAATCCTCAAATCCACTCCAATGTACCTGAAAACGAACTGTTCTTCTTGGAAGCCTGGCTAACGAGGTGGGGGAATCTGCGTGATCCCCCACGGTGGTGAGCGATTCTCAGACCAAGCCAAACATTGCGCAACCGCCTGAAAAAACACCAAAACCATTTTCATCAGCACGCTCGGGAATAGTCTTCTTCTTTGTCTTCTGCTTCTACATTCGTCCTCATTCAACCCCGTTACCAAGCCATGAACAGGGCTTTGCAAGTAACAGGAAGTTGTTCGTAGAACGGAATGCAGTTTGTCGCTAGTTTACAACTTGAATGCGATATTTGCACCTATCGGTCCGGCACATCCGAATTCAGCATGACATTTATGATTAACCGGCTAGCCTTCCCTCTTCGATCCCTTTTCCTTAGACAGTCTGCCCTGTTGCAGCTTGTTATCCAGAATCACCGCGTGGAGGTTTATAAGGCCTTGAGAGCTCTGGTTTGCTGTCCCTGACGTTAGAAGTCAGCTGACCACAGCAGCTCACGCGTTGCTCAGCATTTGATCCATCTCTTGTTTGTGATTAGAGCTACTTCAATTTGCCACTTAAGGCTGCTTTTTCAGGGCACAAAAAGCCTCTACTGCTTCTTCGTAATTATTTTTTAATCTCCCGTTACCTTACCCTGAATTTTCTGAATCTCCCGCTACCAAGCCCTGAACGTTCTCAATCTCCAGCTACAAAGCCATGAACTTTCTCAATCTCCCGCTACCATACCCTGAACGTTCTCAATCGCCCGCTACCATACCCTGAACGTTCTCAATCGCCCGCTACAAAGCCCTGAACGATCTGAATCTCCCGCTACCAAGCCCTGAACGTTTTCAATCTCCCGCTACCAAGCCTTGAACGTTCTCAATCTCCCGCTACCAAGCCCTGAACGTTCTCAATCTCCCGCTACAAAGCCCTAAACAGGGCAATTATTAAACAGCACAGTCAACTGTCGTTATAGTAACTCCCACACTGGCTGCATTACTTCACTAGTGAGAGCACATGTCCTGATCAGTTGGATCTTCTTCTTCTTCTTCTTCTTCTTCTTTTTCTTCTTTTCTCTTACTTGTCTTGCCATGAGGCGTCGCAGTAAGGCAGAATGTGTAGATTTCTTGTTATCGAAAAGTGCGAGGCTTGTACTATCTTCAGGTGGAACGTCCTGAGGGTGTCAGAGACATCCTCGCCGAGTTATGCCTCTTGCTTATGAACAGGAGACATGATTATGTAATACTCTCGCTACAGGCTGGTCATAATGCATTCGGAATGAATGACCAATCCATTTGATATGTTGGGCGTCGATGTATACACTAACTGGATTAGTCCACACTATCTACTTCAGCGTAATATTGCAGATTGCCTTTCCGACCACAATTCTCACAGCGCATATTACAGCTCTGAATTTCTTTCTCTATTTCTAGTGATGACCAATATTAACATTGGTAACACAATTTAAGAATAAACAGTGCATTTATCAGCCTCGTCTTAGTTAAAAGAATCACTGTGTTTCAAAATCGGTGCAATTTGATCGTGGACACTATTCGCCTTCTGAATTCTATGTGCGATCTCTCTGTCCCTCTGCCGTCATCAGTTAACATATTACCCAGATATCTCTTCTTCTTCGTTGTTCGCTCTCAAACTCCCACTACCAAGGCCAGAAAAGGTATTTGCAAGTAGCAGGATGTTGTTCGGATAACGGAATGCATTATGTCGTAGTTTACAGTTTGACTGGTCTTTGCACCTTTCAGTCCAACACATCCAACTTCAGAAGCTGTGTTTGGGTTCCCCGTTAGCCTTCCCGCTTCAATCGCACCTCCTTGGCTGCCTGCTCTTTTGCACCGTGTTATCCAAGATTACCTTATGGAGGTGTAGAAGGGTCTTGGCAGCTCTTGCCCGCTGGCCACCTAGCGTTGGGCCACCTGCCCGCTGCAGCGTATGCACTGCTCAGCATCTTGATCTCACTTATGTATTTGAACTCCATTTCTTGCTTGACACTTTGTCACCGCTGCGAAAACTTATCTGCACGTGTTCCCATGATATCTTCATTGTCTCTGCCTTAGTCTGCTTTAATGTGCATTACCCCACATTTTTCAACAGTATTATATTTTCCCAGTGTGAGACACGGGCATTAAACAAATCAACTGCAGAATAAAAGATCACAGCTTTTGAAATGAAGTGTTTCAGAAGAATGTTGAAGTTATTATTGGTAGATAACAAAGACTGATAAAAACATTTTGCAATCGTTGATTGTTACAGAAGATTGGCTCCATCACAACATCACAACAAAAACGATTATGTATTTTGGTCATATAAACATACATAACAATACGAAGAGAGTGATAATTGAGGGCATGGTTCTTGGAAGAAGGAAAAGAAGTCGACCCAGATGAAGATGACATCAGAAGATTATGGACATTATGGGGATGTCTTTGCATGATCCGTGCTGACTATAAATCTAGATACGAACAGAGCTGCCCGTAAGTAGACTACGTTCTGAAAGAATATGGCGCATGATGATGATACTTAGTGTGTGTGTGTGTGTGTGTGTGTGCGTGTGCGTGTGCATGTGCGTGTGCGTACGCGTGTGTGTATGTGTGTGTAGAATTTTGCAGTAGAAGATCATTTAGAAGCTGCATAATCGTTTATCTCTCCAACTACCACTGAAACAAAAGAAAGTTAAACTATTGTCTTTCCTGTTCTTCACCTAATGAGGCTTATTTAGAGTGAATTACCTGTGTCCATGTCTGCCTGTCAGTCACTTCTGTCTATATCTTAATCAAAGCATTCCCAGTCCAGTTATGAATATTATCTGTCCGGTGATGTTTATAGCAATGTTCAATATGTTACTCGAGTGCGTCGGCCTTGCGGGAGACATCTGATTATCACATTACTATTAATGCATTCGATTATCAAACAGAGTTATGATATGCTCAACTAAGTGGAACCGACATCGCTGCACTTCTGGTAGACTCATTGGTGCCAGGTTAAATAATGCGTTCAGCAGATGGCAAAGGGTGTGGGTATTTGTCAATCTTGTAGTTCGTCCAGTGCTCTCGAATGTGCCGTGGTTCTGAGGGATAACTTTGAGAGTCGAGAAGTTGCATAAAGATGATGTTGAGAAACCAACGTCTGAAGATATGCAACGATAAAGAAGAGATAACTACATAAAGACACTGTTGGCAAATTAAGGGCCCTATGAAGTTGTGGGACTGAGGCCCGAAGGAAAACATTGTTGAGAGACTTAGGACGTGATGAAGACATTGATGAGAGACAGGACGTGATGAAGACATTGATGAGAGACAGGACGTGATGAAGACATTGATGAGAGACAGGACGTGATGAAGACATTGATGAGAGACAGGACGTGATGAAGACATTGATGAGAGACAGGACGTGATGAAGACATTGATGAGAGACAGGACGTGATGAGGACATTGATAAGAGACAGGACGTGATGAGGACATTGATAAGAGACAGGACGTGATGAGGACATTGATAAGAGACAGGACGTGATGAAGACATTGATGAGAGACAGGACGTGATGAAGACATTGATGAGAGACAGGACGTGATGAAGACATTGATGAGAGACAGGACGTGATGAGGACATTGATAAGAGACAGGACGTGATGAGGACATTGATAAGAGACAGGACGTGATGAGGACATTGATAAGAGACAGGACGTGATGAGGACATTGATAAGAGACAGGACGTGATGAAGACATTGATGAGAGGCAGGACGTGATGAGGACATTGATAAGAGACAGGACGTGATGAAGACATTGATGAGAGGCAGGACGTGATGAGGACATTGATAAGAGACAGGATGTGGTGAAGACATTGATGAGAGGAGTAGGACGTGATGAAGACATTGATGAGAGACAGGACGTGATGAGGACATTGATGAGAGACAGGACGTGATGAGGACATTGATGAGAGACAGGACGTAATGAGGACATTTATGAGAGACAGGACGTGATGAGGACATTGATGAGAGACTTAGGACGTGATGAAGACATTGATGAGAGGCTTAGGACGTAATGAAGAGATAATGAGAGGCTTAGGACGTAATGACGACATTGTTGAGAGACAGGACGTGATGAAGACATTGATAAGAGACAGGACGTGAGGAAGACATTGATAAGAGACAGGACGTGAGGAAGACAGTTATGAGAGACAGGACGTGATGAAGACATTGATAAGAGACAGGACGTGAGGAAGACAGTTATGAGAGACAGGACGTGATGAAGACATTGATAAGAGACAGGACGTGAGGAAGACAGTTATGTGAGACAGGACGTGATGAAGACATTGATAAGAGACAGGACGTGAGGAAGACATTGATAAGAGACAGGACGTGAGGAAGACAGTTATGAGAGACAGGACGTGAGGAAGACAGTTATGAGAGACAGGACGTGAGGAAGACAGTTATGAGAGACAGGACGTGATGAAGACATTGATAAGAGACAGGACGTGAGGAAGACAGTTATGAGAGACAGGACGTGATGAAGACATTGATAAGAGACAGGACGTGAGGAAGACAGTTATGAGAGACAGGACGTGATGAAGACATTGATAAGAGACAGGACGTGAGGAAGACATTGATAAGAGACAGGACGTGATGAGGACATTGATGTCGCTACGCCACTCAATAAATGGGAAATGGAAACATGTCAAAAATGGACAAACACATCACCTTGAAGAGATTTTACTATTCTTGGTTAGCATTTATGTTGTTGAAAAGTAGGGAACTTGCTTGTCAAAGCGATGAACTGAAACGGTCCGCATTTGAATCTCGCAAGTTTCAATCGGATCCAGATCTCATAGGACGTGAGAACAAAGTGCATACATCCAGCTTTACTTCCAGTTGTCTTGACCTATATCTCGACACTGGTTCAAGGTAGCTCGGGACTAGAGAGTTAGGTTGATGAGCAGCCCAGTTTTGTCATCACTATAATCCAAATACAGCTCAAATTACATCATCAAGAGAAAACCATCATGTGATGTCGCCATCATCACGTGCGATGGAGAACTTACTAAGTGAAACTGCCTGAGTGTGTCAGAGATAGCCCCAATCCACCGAACGTTGAGGTCGGCCTCTTGCACTTGATCAGGCCCTGCAAGCCAATATATGACTTATTACCGTTTCAACATGCTCAAGTGAGTGAATATGTAGGTTGTAAATATGCGTAAGATAACGACGCATTCATCGAGGTACTGCTTATTTCTTGTAAAATTTATTTTCTACTTTTCGATATTGCGTCTATGAATTTTCTGTCCTTTTTTATTTTCTTGTTCTGTAATAATGGAGTAACTCGTCCGATGCCCAATACAAATAGCGTCCCTTTGGACGTGTCGTGCATGTTGCACTGTTACCATTCTTTGCTTACTTTTGCAACCTTTGTAACACACGCACGCAGTTCTTGCTTGTTTTTGTTTTGCTACTTGTGGTCAAACAGATGCTGATGTATGGTTAAGACGGTTCCAAGGTACTAAAAATGTAGAATTTATTGCAACGCAGATGCTAAAACAATGAATATGTTACGTACTACGTTCATGGTATTGCCTAGTTTATCGTTGATCTCCGATAATACTAGGCGTAATCTGACCTTCCCGGAGAACGTAGAATGCTAGAAACTTGCGTGATTTGAAAATCTACCGTTTCGAGCTTTCATTTATCGAGAGGCGAGCGGCTTACCTCCCATCTAATTCGTCCGCCAGTTCTTCTTACACCTTATAATCGTGTTTGACCTTGACCATTTCTTTTATCAGTGTGTGACGTCCATCAATGACCGGCTGACGGCTACGGAGACCGCTGACTGCCACGGAGACCGGCTGACGGTTACGGAGACCACCTGACGGCCACAGAGACCGACTGACAGCCACGGAGACTGACCTTTTCTCAGTGTGGGTCGTCCATCAATGATCGGCTGACGGCCACGGAAACCTGCTGACGGCTACGGAGACCCGCTGACGGCCACGGAGACCGAACTTTGCTCAGTGTGTGACGCCCATCATTGACCGGCTGATGGCCACGGAGACCGAACTTTGCTCAGTGTGTGACGCCCATCATTGACCGGCTGGCGACCACGGAGACCGAACTTTGCTCAGTGTGTGACGTCCATCATTGACCGGCTGGCGGCCACGGAGACCGAACTTTGCTCTGTGTGTGACGTCCATCATTGACCGGCTGACGGCCACGGAGACCGAACTTTGCTCACTGTGTGACGTCCATCATTGACCGGCTGGCGGCCACGGAGACCGAACTTTGCTCAGTGTGTGACGTCCATCATTGACCGGCTGACGGCCAAGGAGACCGAACTTCGAGAATTGATCCGAAGACTGGATGTAACAGCACAGTGTTATGGCATGGAGATAAACGCAGAAGAGACATAGTTGATGACCAACAACACTCAAGAAATTAATAATGTAATCAACGCAAATGGACAAAATCTAAAAACAGTAAACCGTTTCAAATATCTGGGTTCAACATTCAGCAATGAGGTTCTGGCCAGAATAACACAAACAACATCAGCGCTTGGGCGATTGAAACATATATGGAAAAATAAACGACTCTCCCTCGCCATGAAGGTCAAACTAATGCACTCACTAGTTCTTTAGATATTCCTCCCCGTCTGCGAAACATGGGCGATCATTACAGCAGGCTTCAGAGAAGAATGCGCGCTATGAAGATGTGATGTTTTAGAGGACTCCTAAATATCACCTACAAAAACATTTTCACCAAATGATCTTCTTCTGCTTCGTACGCTGTCAGACGTCAACTTGAATTTGTTCGAAGAAAGCAGCTGTCATTCTGAGGCTGTCGACACTGCCATAGAGCTTGTCTAGTGTTGGCACTGGTGATGGGCACATGTGCTTTCTCTGGTCCTCGTATTTCGGGCAATTTTGCAGCAGATGTTCAGCGGTCATTTTCCCTGTACCACAGGTGCATTCGTCAGTACCACTTATCTTCAGTTTATTGAATAGATGGTACCTCAGTCTGTTGTGGCCTGTGCGGATTCTGAAGACCACGACCTGCTCTCTTCTGTTCGGTAGAAGGCATCATTTTTTGTTTGGCCAGTATGTTCTGTTTCCCATTTGGCCACGTATCTGGCTCTAATAAACCTTTTGGACTCTTCGTAGCTCACACTAGAATCTGGTTGTGGTAGTCATGCACCTTCTTTTGCCAGTCTGTCTGCCTCCTCGTTGCCTTTGATGTTACAGTGAGATGGAATCCACTGTACCACTACTCTTTTTTGGTGCTGACTGCTGGCATAGTTGACAGAGTACTGCTCTTAAATCATTGTTCAATATTTTTCTGGCCACCAATGATCAAGTTCGAGGAATTTAGAATGCAAGTTGACTGTAAGACGACTTCCTCACAACGATCAAAAGGCAACAGCTGACTTGGTATGGCCACGACTACAGGGCAAGCGAAGACGAGGACGTACGAGAAAACGGTGGGAATACATCCATGAATGGACTAACCTACGACTCGAGGAGACACAAAAAGCAACCGCAGACAGAGAGAGGTGCGTAGGTTTGTGAAGGTGTCAGCAGGGGTGCTCCAACGATCTCAAGAGACCATCGGGATGAACTGAAGTCCATCAAGTTGAATGTTTGCGAGTATTGAACGACATCGACACAAGCGATTCAGTTCTATCCCCAATCTCGACACGTCCAAATCTACCCAGACGAAAAAGACACCTGACCAATGGTTAGGAATAGCAATCCAGAGAAGAAAAGCACGGGCCAGTCCTACTTAGCAAAAGTTGCAACCTAGTCCAAACACTCCGCAGTTAACTTTACTTAACGTCTTTGGTTGAGAAGACCCTGCAGATTCTGTATACAAATCAGTTTTCGGAGGGTGGCTAACTGATCTGCGAGTCCATCTTTATAGACTCAAACACTAGAGCAAAGTAGACCCGTAGCATGTTAGACTCCATCTATGCTGCTCTTAACAAACCACCTAACCATGGCCGATGTTAGTCGCCTCTTGCAACATGCTCTCTGTGAGACAGTGGTGCTATTATTGTCCTTCTCACACACAAAGATTCCGGCTGATCACTTGGAACTCCTCTTACGAGCTGTCCTCGATATCTGTTTACTTTATGATATTGTCTTTGTTTTTACCTTCTACACAAAGATCTCCCAGACCCAGTGCTTGTACTCCACGACAAACATTTCCGGAACGTAATGTTGCTGTTCACGTGGTCAATTCTACAAGCAAATGCAAAGGCAAAGGCCGCCGTCCATCGTAGACGATGATGGCATAATTAATGTTACTATCGCTATTTTTAGTGAGGATTAACTGCGCTACTTCTTATCCTCACT
Organism: Ariolimax columbianus; assembly: GCA_036924085.1. NCBI lineage: Eukaryota > Metazoa > Mollusca > Gastropoda > Stylommatophora > Arionidae > Ariolimax > Ariolimax columbianus. Next base: position 30,552,171 of record JAVGWX010000022.1, on the reverse strand, counting down.
CTATCGTCTCGAGCCGCCCGACCCCAGTGGCAAGTCAAGGACAAGACGACTAGGGGGCGACTACGAGATGCAAAGGACTCCGCATCAAGCACCCGTGAAAAAGACGGCGAAATCTGGAGTCGAACCCACACCACCTGATCACAAGGCCCACGGCTTAAGCACTTCGCTACGTGGTCAAGTCTACTCTATTATAAAAGGTAACCCGACGACATACAATATAGTCCTGAAAGGACCTCCACCTCCATATTAGAAAGCTCATTTAATGACATCTCTAACACTTACGCTTTACCTGCTATGGGGTACTAAAACAAATACAAACTGTCAGCTCCCTGTGGAATATAGGACTTCACCAAATACACACAAATCTCCCATTCGTTGTCATCTTTTATAACAGTCCATGTCGTCTCTGTCTGCTTTATGTTTGTCACGGCCTCTCTTTGCCATGCGTGTATCTGTCTACCTCTTCGCTCTTTGCCGTGAGGATTAAAGAATGCCTCGTGCATGTCGGCAATCAAAGATCTTAACGTGCGTCCAGAGGGATTTGCACGGACTATGTTTTGTTAATTATTGAAGGTAAGGGACTACTTTTCTATTTTTGAAACATAGGTCCAACACTGCTTTTGGTTTACCCTAACCAGCTGTTGATAAAACTTGATTCCATTCACTTACAATGAAGTTTCATAGTAATTATTTTCACGTGATGAAGATGCAAGATTCCATGCAGAATCCTCGTTAGTCGTTTCTTTGATACAATGGATCACTACATTTACGCTACGCTTTAAAAACAGTATCAAGAATGTACATCTGAACATACAAAGGAACAAGATTATTCGAATGAGATGAGGGTCGACAAACACATTAAACGTATGCAAATTTAATTAAATAAAAGTGCAGACGAAAATGAAGTTACTTGTAAGCAGATCTAAGAACAGCAGGTGAAGCGTATTCCGCAACATTATCTCACAACAAACAACAAAGATATCGAGATGGCAAATCAGAAAGAAAAGTTCAACGGATCAACAGACAGATCTCCGTTGGTTCTGCGTCTAAGCGTGCTGGGCGAATATTAATGGAATAGTATGCAAGGAGACTCCCGTTGTTCAATAGCTGAGACACAATCTTGTTTCTATTTGTGCTGTCGTATTATAGTTTCGGACAGAAAGCTGTGAAGAGCTTCACATATCGCTCAGATCTCAAAAACACGCTAACTCTCTGCACCTTGAGCATGAATTGCGACTTCACTTTTCCGTTCACTTGTGAATTTTAGCGTCACGGGCTGCTATAGTTGCTTTCCTTGTGCAATGTGTTTTGAGTCGTTCGTTGTAAGACTGTTTTTGTAGTATTTCAAATCTAGTATATCTTCTTCTTCTTCTTCTTCTTCTTCTTCTTCATTTATTTACTCGTCGGTGTTAGTTTGGTAGCTGTTCTTAGACACGTGAACTTAAACATTACAACGTCTTAATACTGGTGTAGAAGACTCTGCAGAGTCTGTATACAACCAGTGTCATTTTCATGTCTTTTCTCTGAAAGCTCTGTCAATCCAATCTATTCTTAAATGCATTATTTGTCCTTGCCTCCATTACTTCCTGGGACAATGCATTCCAAACGTTCACCACTCTCTGACTGAAATATTTCCTAATATCTAATCTTTTCTCTTAACTGTAATTCTGGAATTCCACTATCAGTTTTGTCGCTGTTCTTTGTACCTTTTTCCCTTCTACGATAAGGACTCCACACCTGTACACAGTACTCCGATCTAGGTCTAACTGAGGCCGTATACAGTTGGACAAGTATGTTTACTCTTAAGTGGTGGGTTGCCTTCCTCCCCTCACGAGAGTGCTGATGAATGTGGACTGGTCTCCTCCAGTATGTTGTGCTATGATTGGCCCCATCCCGTCGATGCACATATCGCTAACTGTCCTGACACAGACTGTTTCTAGTGAGAACTGCATGGATGTGAAGTGGGATATTGGTACCCTAACTAAAATTGTCAGATAAGTGTACTTTTATTGACCAGTCATAGGTGTTATCTTCCCCAGCGCCGTGTGAGACTCAATCTGCTTTCCTTGAGCCATGTTTGTTTTGTTGGCTGACCCATGTTTGTGCTTTTGCATTATTTGAGATTTATCATCTTTCCTTGAGACACATACCTTTCATTGTGACTTGTAACCATAACTTATTGTGCTGCATGTATTGATAATATTTCATTCTTAATAGATGATCGATTATTATTATTTTCCGACTTTCTGTACATTCAAAATGAAGGACAACTGTCAAAATCCGTTGTTGTTTAAAAAAAAAAAAAAAAAGTTTTTCTTCTTTGTTCGTTCTCAATCTCTCGTTACCAAACTCTGAACAAGGCTTTGCAAGTAGCAGGATATAGTCCGGAAAACGGAATGCGTTGTGCCACTAGTTTACAGGTTATCTGCGATATTTGCGCCTTTCGGCCCGACACATCCGTCTTCGCTAAAATTGGCTATGTATATTCTGTGTATGTGTAGCATTGCTTTATAAGGGATACAATCTGGTATTTGACGTGTCGGCTGGTCGAGCCATTTGGTCTGCTGTCTCTTGATGAGGTCTAGCACTGGTGTTGTACTTTCTGGTCTCCTAATATCTTCGTTTCTGAGTCTATGTTTTCTTGTTACTCCAAGCATTCTGTGCAGACATTTCATCTATGGTGTTACGATGTTTCTTTGATTCGTTGTTTGTTAATGTCCAATGCTCGCACTGATAGCAAAATGGGGCTATTGTTGTTCTTGTTGTGTCGAATGCCCACAATGAGTAGGTTACTTTTATGTGCGCCCTGGCGGGTTGCAGTAGTTTTCCTCACATCCCGAGCGTACTAATGAAGGTGGACCGGGATCCTCCAGGCGGTTGTGCTATGCATGCCCTCATCTGCGTGTCGCTTACTACTACGGAGATCACGTCGAACCTCACCTTGTTAGCCAGACTGTTGTCCTTGACAACAGCCCGTTTCCAGGACGTCCACCGAGGAGGTCAGGTGAGGGTCTTGGCCAGTATATTTCTCCTGACCCTGGCTAATATTTTTTGATCAGTGTGTTTTAGCTGATCAGACGTTAGCCTCATCGTTCCAAAATGTGGGTAGGAATATTGTCTTGTAAAGCGTTCAGGTTATATTCATTGTCACGTGCTTACATATTTCTATAGGCGACATTTGCCCAATGATTTGACTTGCTTTATTACATCTGTTTTGGATTTCGGTGTCACCTTTTCCATCTGTTGAGATTATGTTACCCAGTTACGTGACATTTTTCGCATGTCTTACTTATTGATTTTGTACAAATATTTTTATTTTTATTTCATTTTTTTTCAAAACGTCATAACTTCGGATATTTTTTTTTTTTTTTTTTTTTTTGCGTTCGCCTTATTTCTCTAATCCCCAAGGCGGGTGTGCGTTGCACTGTGGTTTTTATTTTGCGCCTGTCGGCCCAATGCATCCGACTTCAGCATGCATTTTATGTAAGGGTCTGCTTCCTCCTGCATTTTCTAAGGGTTTGCTTCCCCGGGGTAACGGCAGGTGCTGTGATGGGGATCGAACCCAGCACCTTCGGATTGTGAGCCGTGCCACTTATCCACTAGACCACGCCGTCCCCGGTAACTTCGGATATATCTATGTTGATTTTCATATTGTGGTGCTGTGGATTACAGTGAAGTCTTACAACTAGTATAAGTTTGGTTATATACCACGCTAAGAAAATTAAACCTACGTTACAGCATAAAGCCTTTCATTAGAGACAAGAAATACAATAATATGAGCTAACAGATCATTTAGACGCAATGGTTTACTAATTGCCAAGTGTGAACGGAAGATTTACTAAGTGTCAAATTTAGACGCAATGGTTTACTAAATGACACAGGTAAGTTGAAAGGTTTTCTAAATGTCAGGTGATATCCGAAAGATTTACTAAATTGAAAGGGTAGATCGAAAAGTTTACTCAATGTCAAGTGGCAGCGGATAGATTTATTCATTGGCACGGGTAGATGGAAGATGTACTAGATGTGAAGTAGGAACGGACAGATTTACTAAATGTCAGATGGCAAGGGGAAGACTTGATGAATGTCAGATGTCGACGCAACGTGTTACTAAATGTCACGGGTTGTTAGTAAAGGCTTACTTAATGTCAAGGATGAATTAAAGGTGTTTGAAATACCAAAGCTAGACAGAAAAGGTTGATTAGGTGTCAAAAGTGAACGAGAAGATTTACTTAAGGTGGAAGTTATGCTATAGAAGCCGACAATTGAAAATCGTGCAATAAGGTAAATTGTAATCACACAGTTGCAGTTCATGAGGTTGGCTTCGTTCGTTCTCAATCTCCCGCTACCAAACCCTGACACGGGCCTAAGTAACAGAATATGGTCCAAAGAACGGAAAGCGTTTTGTCGTAGTTTACAGCTTGTCTGCGATATTTGCACCTTTCGGTTCAACACATCCGACTTCAGCAAGCATTTTTTAGTACCGGGTTAGCATTCCTACTTCGATTCCTCTTCCTCAGCCAGTCTGCTCCGTTGCAGCCTGTTATCCAGGATCACCACGTGGAGGTATAGAAGGGTCTTGGCACCTCTGGTTCGCTGGCCCTGACGCTAGCAGTCAGCTATGGGTAGCTGACCGCTGCAGCTCATGCGCTGCTCAGCATCTTGATCCCTTCTTTATGGGGTTGAACATTATTACTTGTGAGCAATTGACACATCATATGGACCTTAGATTGCAGTATTACCGCAATGGTACTAAAAATTGTTTATGTTTAAAAACAATCATAACTCATTAGCCAATTCATTGTTAGTCTTCATATTTGGAACACTAGTTCGTTATAGTCAGCTGATGATTGTGGCTATTGACTACGGTAACAGCATGCAAACTCATATGGTGTGTGCATGTTTCAAGATTGGGTTGATCAAGCTCATATGGTCTGTGCATGTTTCAAGATTGGGTTGATCAAGCTCATATGGTCTGTGCATGTTTCAAGATTGGGATGATCAAGCTCATATGGTCTGTGCATGTTTCAAGATGGCCTAGGTTGATCATGCTCATATGGTCTGTGCATGTTTCAAGATGGCCTAGGTTGATCAAGCTCATATGGTCTGTGCATGTTTCAAGATGGCCTAGGTTGATCAAGCTCATATGGTGTGTGCATGTTTCAAGATTGGGTTGATCAAGCTCATATGGTGTGTGCATGTTTCAAGATTGGGTTGATCAAGCTCATATGGTCTGTGCATGTTTCAAGATTGGGTTGATCAAGCTCATATGGTGTGTGCGTGTTTCAAGGTGGCCTAGGTTGATCAAGCTCATATCGTGTGTGCATGTTTCAAGATTGGGTTGATCAAGCTCATATGGTGTGTGCATGTTTCAAGATTGGGTTGATCAAGCTCATATGGTGTGTGCGTGTTTCAAGATGGCCTAGGTTGATCAAGTTCATATGGTGTGTGCATGTTTCAAGATTGGGTTGGTCAAGCTCATATGGTGTGTGCGTGTTTCAAGATGGTCTAGGTTGACCAAGCTCATATGGTGTGTGTATGTTTCAAGACTGTCTAGGTTGACCAAGACGATCCTGCAAGTTAGTGTGCCTGGGAAGCATAAGAGATGGAGGCAGAAACAGAGTTTGGAAAACAACATCAGAGAGTGGACGGGAAGGTACATAGCTAGAACAAATATCCTAGCACAAAACCGAGTGAAGTGGCGAGAACTTGTCCAACATTCTACAGTATTAGTGCCCCGAATGACTATTAATGTTACGGAACTGATGATGATGCTGATGATGATGCTGACGATACGATGATGACGATGATGACGAATAATGTACTTGAATTAATTAATTCAGAAAAGGGAATAATGGGCCTAATTATCTAATTTTGAAAACAACAATAGTAACAAATACGGTTAGCTTTATTACACTGCATATATTCTACTACAGTCCCTGCGTGATACAAATGTGCATGTCGGAGGTAAATTGTCATGTCAATTAAGCAATAATTAGTTAGAGATACGTTTTGAAATGTTCAAGTGCAATGAATCATAATTTCCGGAAAACGTCAGTAAAAATTTGGCGATGTGTCTACTTCTTTTCTTCTGGGCTCTTTGAAAGGCTTTTACCGCACACGATTTGATGTGATGGTTGTCTTTGACTTCTTCTCTCAGTGAAATAGCTAACGTACACGATTTGATGTGATGGTTGTCTTTGGTTTGACTTCTTCTCTCAGTGAAATAGCTAACGTACACGATTTGATGTGATGGTTGTCTTTGACTTCTTCTCTCAGTGAAATAGCTAACGTACACGATTTGATGTGATGGTTGTCTTTGGTTTGACTTCTTCTCTCAGTGAAATAGCTAACGTACACGATTTGATGTGATGGTTGTCTTTGGTTTGACTTCTTCTCTCAGTGAAATAGCTAACGTACACGATTTGATGTGATGGTTGTCTTTGGTTTGACTTCTTCTCTCAGTGAAATAGCTAACGTACACGATTTGATGTGATGGTTGTCTTTGGTTTGACTTCTTCTCTCAGTGAAATAGCTAACGTACACGATTTGATGTGATGGTTGTCTTTGGTTTGACTTCTTCTCTCAGTGAAATAGCTAACGTACACGATTTGATGTGATGGTTGTCTTTGGTTTGACTTCTTCTCTCAGTGAAATAGCTAACGTACACGATTTGATGTGATGGTTGTCTTTGACTTCTTCTCTCAGTGAAATAGCTAACGTACACGATTTGATGTGATGGTTGTCTTTGGTTTGACTTCTTCTCTCAGTGAAATAGCTAACGTACACGATTTGATGTGATGGTTGTCTTTGGTTTGACTTCTTCTCTCAGTGAAATAGCTAACGTACACGATTTGATGTGATGGTTGTCTTTGGTTTGACTTCTTCTCTCAGTGAAATAGCTAAAGTACACGATTTGATGTGATGGTTGTCTTTGGTTTGACTTCTTCTCTCAGTGAAATAGCTAACGTACACGATTTGATGTGATGGTTGTCTTTGGTTTGACTTCTTCTCTCAGTGAAATAGCTAACGTACACGATTTGATGTGATGGTTGTCTTTGGTTTGACTTCTTCTCTCAGTGAAATAGCTAACGTACACGATTTGATGTGATGGTTGTCTTTGGTTTGACTTCTTCTCTCAGTGAAATAGCTAACGTACACGATTTGATGTGATGGTTGTCTTTGGTTTGACTTCTTCTCTCAGTGAAATAGCTAAAGTACACGATTTGATGTAATGGTTGTCTTTGGTTTGACTTCTTCTCTCAGTGAAATAGCTAACGTACACGATTTGATGTGATGGTTGTCTTTGGTTTGACTTCTTCTCTCAGTGAAATAGCTAACGTACACGATTTGATGTGATGGTTGTCTTTGGTTTGACTTCTTCTCTCAGTGAAATAGCTAACGTACACGATTTGATGTGATGGTTGTCTTTTGTTTGACTTCTTCTCTCAGTGAAATAGCTAACGTACACGATTTGATGTGATGGTTGTCTTTGGTTTGACTTCTTCTGTCAGTGAAATAGCTAACGTACACGATTTGATGTGATGGTTGTCTTTGACTTCTTCTCTCAGTGAAATAGCTAACGTACACGATTTGATGTGATGGTTGTCTTTGACTTCTTCTCTCAGTGAAATAGCTAACGTACACGATTTGATGTGATGGTTGTCTTTGGTTTGACTTCTTCTCTCAGTGAAATAGCTAACGTACACGATTTGATGTGATGGTTGTCTTTGGTTTGACTTCTTCTCTCAGTGAAATAGCTAACGTACACGATTTGATGTGATGGTTGTCTTTGGTTTGACTTCTTCTCTCAGTGAAATAGCTAACGTACACGATTTGATGTGATGGTTGTCTTTGGTTTGACTTCTTCTGTCAGTGAAATAGCTAACGTACACGATTTGATGTGATGGTTGTCTTTGGTTTGACTTCTTCTCTCAGTGAAATAGCTAACGTACACAATTTGATGTGATGGTAGTCTTTGGTTTGACTTCTTCTCTCAGTGAAATAGCTAACGTACACGATTTGATGTGATGGTTGTCTTTGGTTTGACTTCTTCTCTCAGTGAAATAGCTAACGTACACGATTTGATGTGATGGTTGTCTTTGGTTTGACTTCTTCTCTCAGTGAAATAGCTAACGTACACGATTTGATGTGATGGTTGTCTTTGGTTTGACTTCTTCTCTCAGTAAAATAGCTAACGTACACGATTTGATGTGATGGTTGTCTTTGGTTTGACTTCTTCTCTCAGTGAAATAGCTAACGTACACGATTTGATGTGATGGTTGTCTTTGACTTCTTCTCTCAGTGAAATAGCTAACGTACACGATTTGATGTGATGGTTGTCTTTGACTTCTTCTCTCAGTGAAATAGCTAACGTACACGATTTGATGTGATGGTTGTCTTTGGTTTGACTTCTTCTCTCAGTGAAATAGCTAACGTACACGATTTGATGTGATGGTTGTCTTTGGTTTGACTTCTTCTCTCAGTGAAATAGCTAAAGTACACGATTTGATGTGATGGTTGTCTTTGGTTTGACTTCTTCTCTCAGTGAAATAGATAACGTACACGATTTGATGTGATGGTTGTCTTTGGTTTGACTTCTTCTCTCAGTGAAATAGCTAACGTACACGATTTGATGTGATGGTTGTCTTTGGTTTGACTTCTTCTCTCAGTGAAATAGCTAACGTACACGATTTGATGTGATGGTTGTCTTTGGTTTGACTTCTTCTCTCAGTGAAATAGCTAACGTACACGATTTGATGTGATGGTTGTCTTTGGTTTGACTTCCCCTCTCAGTGAAATAGCTAACGTACACGATTTGATGTAATGGTTGTCTTTGGTTTGACTTCTTCTCTCAGTGAAATAGCTAACGTACACGATTTGATGTGATGGTTGTCTTTGGTTTGACTTCTTCTCTCAGTGAAATAGCTAACGTACACGATTTGATGTGATGGTTGTCTTTGGTTTGACTTCTTCTCTCAGTGAAATAGCTAACGTACACGATTTGATGTGATGGTTGTCTTTGGTTTGACTTCTTCTCTCAGTGAAATAGCTAACGTACACGATTTGATGTGATGGTTGTCTTTGGTTTGACTTCTTCTCTCAGTGAAATAGCTAACGTACACGATTTGATGTGATGGTTGTCTTTGGTTTGACTTCTTCTCTCAGTGAAATAGCTAACGTACACGATTTGATGTGATGGTTGTCTTTGGTTTGACTTCTTCTCTCAGTGAAATAGCTAACGTACACGATTTGATGTGATGGTTGTCTTTGGTTTGACTTCTTCTCTCAGTGAAATAGCTAAAGTACACGATTTGATGTGATGGTTGTCTTTGGTTTGACTTCTTCTCTCAGTGAAATAGCTAACGTACACGATTTGATGTGATGGTTGTCTTTGGTTTGACTTCTTCTCTCAGTGAAATAGCTAACGTACACGATTTGATGTGATGGTTGTCTTTGGTTTGACTTCTTCTCTCAGTGAAATAGCTAACGTACACGATTTGATGTGATGGTTGTCTTTGGTTTGACTTCTTCTCTCAGTGAAATAGCTAACGTACACGATTTGATGTGATGGTCGTCTTTGGTTTGACTTCTTCTCTCAGTGAAATAGCTAACGTACACGATTTGATGTGATGGTTGTCTTTGGTTTGACTTCTTCTCTCAGTGAAATAGCTAACGTACACGATTTGATGTGATGGTTGTCTTTGACTTCTTCTCTCAGTAAAATAGCTAACGTACACGATTTGATGTGATGGTTGTCTTTGGTTTGACTTCTTCTCTCAGTGAAATAGCTAACGTACACGATTTGATGTGATGGTTGTCTTTGGTTTGACTTCTTCTCTCAGTGAAATAGCTAACGTACACGATTTGATGTGATGGTTGTCTTTGGTTTGACTTCTTCTCTCAGTGAAATAGCTAACGTACACGATTTGATGTGATGGTTGTCTTTGGTTTGACTTCCCCTCTCAGTGAAATAGCTAACGTACACGATTTGATGTGATGGTTGTCTTTGGTTTGACTTCTTCTCTCAGTGAAATAGCTAACGTACACGATTTGATGTGATGGTCGTCTTTGGTTTGACTTCTTCTCTCAGTGAAATAGCTAACGTACACGATTTGATGTGATGGTTGTCTTTGGTTTGACTTCTTCTCTCAGTGAAATAGCTAACGTACACGATTTGATGTGATGGTTGTCTTTGACTTCTTCTCTCAGTAAAATAGCTAACGTACACGATTTGATGTGATGGTTGTCTTTGGTTTGACTTCTTCTCTCAGTGAAATAGCTAACGTACACGATTTGATGTGATGGTTGTCTTTGGTTTGACTTCTTCTCTCAGTGAAATAGCTAACGTACACGATTTGATGTGATGGTTGTCTTTGGTTTGACTTCTTCTCTCAGTGAAATAGCTAACGTACACGATTTGATGTGATGGTTGTCTTTGGTTTGACTTCCCCTCTCAGTGAAATAGCTAACGTACACGATTTGATGTGATGGTTGTCTTTTGTTTGACTTCTTCTCTCAGTGAAATAGCTAACGTACACGATTTGATGTGATGGTTGTCTTTGGTTTGACTTCTTCTCTCAGTGAAATAGCTAACGTACACGATTTGATGTGATGGTTGTCTTTGGTTTGACTTCTTCTCTCAGTGAAATAGCTAACGTACACGATTTGATGTGATGGTTGTCTTTGGTTTGACTTCTTCTCTCAGTGAAATAGCTAACGTACACGATTTGATGTGATGGTTGTCTTTGGTTTGACTTCTTCTCTCAGTGAAATAGCTAACGTACACGATTTGATGTGATGGTTGTCTTTGGTTTGACTTCTTCTCTCAGTGAAATAGCTAACGTACACGATTTGATGTGATCGTTGTCTTTGGTTTGACTTCTTCTCTCAGTGAAATAGCTAACGTACACGATTTGATGTGATGGTTGTCTTTGGTTTGACTTCTTCTCTCAGTGAAATAGCTAAAGTACACGATTTGATGTGATGGTTGTCTTTGGTTTGACTTCTTCTCTCAGTGAAATAGCTAACGTACACGATTTGATGTGATGGTTGTCTTTGGTTTGACTTCTTCTCTCAGTGAAATAGCTAACGTACACGATTTGATGGGATGGTTGTCTTTGGTTTGACTTCTTCTCTCAGTGAAATAGCTAACGTACACGATTTGATGTGATGGTTGTCTTTGGTTTGACTTCTTCTCTCAGTAAAATAGCTAACGTACACGATTTGATGTGATGGTTGTCTTTGGTTTGACTTCTTCTCTCAGTGAAATAGCTAACGTACACGATTTGATGTGATGGTTGTCTTTGACTTCTTCTCTCAGTAAAATAGCTAACGTACACGATTGGATGTGATGGTTGTCTTTGGTTTGACTTCTTCTCTCAGTGAAATAGCTAACGTACACGATTTGATGTGATGGTCGTCTTTGGTTTGACTTCTTCTCTCAGTGAAATAGCTAACGTACACGATTTGATGTGATGGTTGTCTTTGGTTTGACTTCTTCTCTCAGTGAAATAGCTAACGTACACGATTTGATGTGATGGTTGTCTTTGGTTTGACTTCTTCTCTCAGTGAAATAGCTAACGTACACGATTTGATGTGATGGTTGTCTTTGACTTCTTCTCTCAGTAAAATAGCTAACGTACACGATTTGATGTGATGGTTGTCTTTGGTTTGACTTCTTCTCTCAGTGAAATAGCTAACGTACACGATTTGATGTGATGGTTGTCTTTGGTTTGACTTCTTCTCTCAGTGAAATAGCTAACGTACACGATTTGATGTGATGGTTGTCTTTGGTTTGACTTCTTCTCTCAGTGAAATAGCTAACGTACACGATTTGATGTGATGGTTGTCTTTGGTTTGACTTCTTCTCTCAGTGAAATAGCTAACGTACACGATTTGATGTGATGGTTGTCTTTGGTTTGACTTCCTCTCTCAGTGAAATAGCTAACGTACACGATTTGATGTGATGGTTGTCTTTGGTTTGACTTCTTCTCTCAGTGAAATAGCTAACGTACACGATTTGATGTGATGGTTGTCTTTGGTTTGACTTCTTCTCTCAGTGAAATAGCTAACGTACACGATTTGATGTGATGGTTGTCTTTGGTTTGACTTCTTCTCTCAGTGAAATAGCTAACGTACACGATTTGATGTGATGGTTGTCTTTGGTTTGACTTCTTCTCTCAGTGAAATAGCTAACGTACACGATTTGATGTGATGGTTGTCTTTGGTTTGACTTCTTCTCTCAGTGAAATAGCTAACGTACACGATTTGATGTGATGGTTGTCTTTGGTTTGACTTCTTCTCTCAGTGAAATAGCTAACGTACACGATTTGATGTGATGGTTGTCTTTGGTTTGACTTCTTCTCTCAGTGAAATAGCTAACGTACACGATTTGATGTGATGGTTGTCTTTGGTTTGACTTCTTCTCTCAGTGAAATAGCTAACGTACACGATTTGATGTGATGGTTGTCCTTGGTTTGACTTCTTCTCTCAGTGAAATAGCTAACGTACACGATTTGATGTGATGGTTGTCTTTGGTTTGACTTCTTCTCTCAGTGAAATAGCTAACGTACACGATTTGATGTGATGGTTGTCTTTGGTTTGACTTCTTCTCTCAGTGAAATAGCTAACGTACACGATTTGATGTGATGGTTGTCTTTGGTTTGACTTCTTCTCTCAGTGAAATAGCTAACGTACACGATTTGATGTGATGGTTGTCTTTGGTTTGACTTCTTCTCTCAGTGAAATAGCTAACGTACACGATTTGATGTGATGGTTGTCTTTGACTTCTTCTCTCAGTGAAATAGCTAACGTACACGATTTGATGTGATGGTTGTCTTTGGTTTGACTTCTTCTCTCAGTGAAATAGCTAACGTACACGATTTGATGTGATGGTTGTCTTTGGTTTGACTTCTTCTCTCACTGAAATAGCTAACGTACACGATTTGATGTGATGGTTGTCTTTGACTTCTTCTCTCAGTAAAATAGCAAACGTACACGATTTGATGTGATGGTTGTCTTTGGTTTGACTTCTTCTCTCAGTGAAATAGCTAACGTACACGATTTGATGTGATGGTTGTCTTTGGTTTGACTTCTTCTCTCAGTGAAATAGCTAACGTACACGATTTGATGTGATGGTTGTCTTTGGTTTGACTTCTTCTCTCAGTGAAATAGCTAACGTACACGATTTGATGTGATGGTTGTCTTTGGTTTGACTTCCTCTCTCAGTGAAATAGCTAACGTACACGATTTGATGTGATGGTTGTCTTTGGTTTGACTTCTTCTCTCAGTGAAATAGCTAACGTAAACGATTTGGTGTGATGGTTGTCTTTGGTTTGACTTCTTCTCTCAGTGAAATAGCTAACGTACACGATTTGATGTGATGGTTGTCTTTGGTTTGACTTCTTCTCTCAGTGAAATAGCTAACGTACACGATTTGATGTGATGGTTGTCTTTGGTTTGACTTCTTCTCTCAGTGAAATAGCTAACGTACACGATTTGATGTGATGGTTGTCTTTGGTTTGACTTCTTCTCTCAGTGAAATAGCTAACGTACACGATTTGATGTGATGGTTGTCTTTGGTTTGACTTCTTCTCTCAGTGAAATAGCTAACGTACACGATTTGATGTGATGGTTGTCTTTGGTTTGACTTCTTCTCTCAGTGAAATAGCTAACGTACACGATTTGATGTGATGGTTGTCTTTGGTTTGACTTCTTCTCTCAGTGAAATAGCTAACGTACACGATTTGATGTGATGGTTGTCTTTGGTTTGACTTCTTCTCTCAGTGAAATAGCTAACGTACACGATTTGATGTGATGGTTGTCTTTGGTTTGACTTCTTCTCTCAGTGAAATAGCTAACGTACACGATTTGATGTGATGGTTGTCTTTGGTTTGACTTCTTCTCTCAGTGAAATAGCTAACTATCATGGTACTCCTTTGCTGGTCTTATCTTTTAGCTGTATGGCCTGCCCAGCAGTGTTTTGAATGGTTTAGGGGATGTAGGACATCCTTGATATGCGACATTCTCCGGATTTCGCTATCATGCAGTTTGCTTTGCCTGTTTTAACTTAACTTAGCGTCTTTATACTGGCTTAGGAGACTCTGCAGAGGCTGTAAACAACCAGTTTCATTGACATTTCCTCGGTCTAAAAGTTATGCGCATCCAATCTATTTTTGTATGTATTAATTGTGCTTGCCTCCAATATTTCACCTTGCAATGCATTCCGTGCATTCACCAGTCTCTGACTAAAATAAAATGTCCTAATATTTCCTAATTAGCTCTGAAAGTGTATGCCATCGAGGTGTCTTTCAAGCGATGCGTGTGCTGCTCTCGGCTGATTCTCTTCTGCTTGTACTGTAAAGTTCACTAAATGCTAAAAATGTACTGAAAATGCCAACATGTCATTAAATGTAATTTTGTGCTGGGACGATTCTGTACAATGAAAGTGACACCAGGACTGAAGAGATCTGATGGTTTAGTAAACGGGATGGGCTAGCATCACTTTTAGGCCCTAATGTTTATTCATTTTTTTAGGAAATTGAGCTTTCCTTAAGCGAAGGTGCGATCTTTTTGACTACGTAGTCGTTTTGGAGATAACAGTAGCAGATGAAAAGGTAAGCATACACAAAAATATTTGACGTCTTGGCCTGAACTCTTGTACGGCGCAATGAAGCTCTTCGCCGCAAAATGGTAACCATACTGTCTGTGATTTAAACGGCCGAATTAGGAGCAACTCAGCCCAACCGATTCAGATTATCCAGCTGTAAATGGGTACCTGACATATGACTAGGGAAGTAAATGGCAGAGAGGAAAGAAGTAGCCACCCTATTAAATTCATGATAGGGAGTAGCACTCTGAATTCTCTAACAAATACATTCCCCGACAATAGTGTAACTACTCTGAGACAAACCTTTACTTTAGTAGGAGTGATAAGTCCCTCGTGTCGGGGTCAGGTGAAACATATTGAAAAAAATCCCACAATACGTCCATTTCATGAGTTTGGAATGAAGATGTGTTGAAACAGCCGAGACAATGACTCTGTGGTCGAAACTATTGCTTATATTTTAACCCTGCAGAGAAGTCTAGCATTTGCATTACATACAGGAAGGTCCATGCCCACCTTCTTGAGTAATCAACAGGATACAAGTAAGACAATTAGCTATCGGATACTAGAGCATGAAACGGCCTTTTTTCTCATCCAGCACGTTTCCAGAGACCTTTGGTCTCAAGCGCGGTGATATAATGTGATTATTAGTATATTATATAGTATATTATATAGTCTAATTGGGGACGGAGGATGAGCTCGGAGGTCCTATGGACATGACGTAGACGCAAATGAACGATTGGCAATTCAATTTATTTTTAAAAAATGTTAATGACTGTTAATTGCTGTTCGACATTAACATGAGGAGAAAAATGAATATCATACCTAGACCTCATTGTCTGGAGTAAATCAGAGAGAAAAAAGTCTGCATCACGTGATGTCTCAATTTATATCGCCTTATGCCCCTTATGTGACGTCATGCCAGTTGATCAAGGTAGTTGAGGACGAGATATATAAAAGTGCAAGTCCCAGTGCCAGACGTTTGACGATTTTCAAAAATCACTACTGATGCTGCCGCTTCCATCGCTTGCGATGGAAAAACGGGATTATTTGGTAGAGAAATCCAAGAATAAAGAACTCAGCTCAACTAACTCGGACAACATCAACAAAATATGTTGTTGTTGTTGTTGAATGATCCGATGAGTGAGTTTACTCGTTCACGCGCGTGTAAAAGTGCGTTAATTTAGTGACGGGCTGCTGCATTTACTTTCCTTATATCCTGAGCGTACTAATGAAGGTGGGTTGGGTTCCTACATGCGGTTGTGCTATATATGGCGTCATCTGCGAATTAATCACTACATCAGGGATCACGTCGATCTCCCACTTTGTTAGCCAGATTGTCATGACACAGCATGTGTCCAGCGAGAAAAGGGTGGTAAGGAAATTTCCTGGTCAGTATATTTCAACTGACCTTAGCATTGCCCCTGGTCAGTATATTTCAACTGACCTTAGCGTTGCCCCTGGTCAGTATATTTCGCCTGACCTTAACGTTGTCCAATCAGTATGTTTTGCCTGACCAGGCCCCCATCCCCAACAAAATACGAAGTAAGAGACCTTTCACAAGTCGTATCCACTCCACTTTCATTGCCGCCCCCTCGATGAGGGTGTCACCAGCAACAACCACACCCTGCCCACGCCGCGCGCCTCACTACCACGCCCACTTCACGCAAGCCAGAAGTCAACAGCCTTAAAACATATTAATGAAACTGAATCCGCGGGGACATCAAGAATATCGATTTACATCTCTCGCTTTGTGACCGCCAACTTGATTCACCGCAAGTTGGGATAGCGCTTTTTGTGTGCCGACTGCGCGATATATTCCGTGTCTATCCGGCACTCCTCATTATGAAGTCAATTGCCCATTCAGAACGCCTGGACACGAATGAATAGCCTGGAGTGGAAACAGGGCAAGCGTTGGGAGTTCACATCCAGCTGAACAATGTCATAATTTACTGCAGTGTGACTGAAACTGGGATGATAAAAATGTGCAAAATCTCTCGCGGAAATAAGAATATAGATGCGATCCAAGATAGGAGGTGGAGCTTAAGCGGTTCCTTCAACTGAGACTGTGAGGACTTGGAAGCTGACGCTCTAGAGAGGTCGGTGACTGATCAAAGACACCCGCTGACAAAGAGATGGCAGTCATAACTCACGAAGACGGTAACAGTGGAGCACGTCATTAGAAGACTGTAGGCTTTGGAAATACTTAGATTGCGGCCTGGATACAGGTAGCGTTACGGCCAAGCGAGGCCTACAGGTTAGGTGTAATGACTAAAGTTAGGGCACGCAGTGTGGATATCTGGATGCTTTTTGCGGGGGGGGGGGGGGAAGAATGGGCTTCTACGGTCTGATTTAAGGTAAATGGTAGGGGCGAGGAGGCTGACGTCATCTTTGGCTTAATCTTAGTGGACTTCTACAGGGACAGGTATCAAATGTGCAGGTCCTAACTCTGGAATGAGCTAGATGTAGCCGGGAGACGGGTTTCCTGCTTAGCGGGCTAGGCTCGAGCAGCTTAAGTTGGGAAAAGCCCTTAAGGAGGGTGGTTAACCGATGTGTGAGTCTATCTTAATCGACTCAAAGACTAGAGCAAACTAGACCCGCAACTTGTTAGGCGCCATCTATGCTTGTCTAAACGAACCACCTAACCATGGCCGGTGTTATGTTATGTTACACACTTAGTCGCCTCTTACGTGAGGCTGTGGTACTATTCTTGCCCTTGTCATACACAAAGACCCCGACAGACCACTCGTCTGTAAGGGGGGACACATATTGATCAGACTATTAAGGTCGCGCATTAGCACAAAGTCATCCTCCGTCCGGCTTAAGGCGCACAAGAGGCCGTCTCCTTACCGGATGGCTCCGGCAGATAGCAGCTTCTACCTCCGCTCTGGACAAAGCCTGGAACTATGCCGCAACATGGGTCATGGATGTAGCTGATCGACGCTACGGGTCTCAAACACCTAAGTGAGCTTATTGTTATTATTATCATCATTATTATTATTTAGCCGCAGACAGGTGAAACATGCTGATCAAGACTGCAAACAGACTTCGACTAGTTATCCCTGGACACAGGCTGCTATTTGACAGTCTGGCTAGGGAGGAGGGGATCGGCACTAAGATCTCCATAGTTCTGGGTTTATCGATGAGCCTAGCATTGCACTGCAGCCAGGAAGGCTCCGAAATACCGTCTCAAATAAGCCTAGGTATTTGAGGAGAGTCACTAAAACCCACCACTAAAGAAAGTCGCCATGAGTACCTCACTAAACAGGAGCACAACAGCAACAATGTTTGCTTAGGCGTCCGGAGCCCGTTGCGTCGAATGAACACCACCATGTCTAGTTGTAACTGCCTGCTGCCAGGCCTCCTCTAAGGCAGATGGAGAGGCTGCTACCTGTTAGAGCCACGTGCCTCGGAACGACCTCTCCCGCGTTTCCAGCCGGCAGAGTGGAGGCCGTTTGCACTGTTGACTGTCTTTTGAAGAATCTGGTGAACTGGGACCTACTTGTCCAGTCGGACAACATGGCCGAACAGGGAAAGGCGGCGACGTTCCAGAATAACCAAGACAGGAGGGAGATATGTCTTTGCAGAAACGTTTACATTCAGGACAAAATCGTACGAACGAATGCCAAGGATGTGTCACTGATTTTGCATATGGAAAGCCTCAAGTCTTGAAGTGTTCGCTTTTTTGCAGGGTTCACAATGGCATTGGCAAAAAAAAACCAGGAAAATATTGGTTGAATAATCGGCACCGAGGTAAGGGATGAGAAGTTACAAACTTCATTAAACTTTGCATCAGTTTATATTCGAGGCGGAGTAGACAATTGTCTTCCTTGAAGTCCATTTGTCCCCTAACATTTCGCCAGGTACATTTTTCACAGCTGGATTGACTGCAATGCATCTTTGAAATGCGAAAATGGATCACGATGCTGAGCATTGAATGAGCTGTATCAGCCATCGACTCAAAGCTGACTGTTAGCGTCAGGGTCAGCGAAACTGAGCTTCCAAGACCCTTCTACACCTCCATGTGGTAATCCTGGGTAACAGGTTGTGACAAGACAGACTGGCTACGGAGAGGGTATCGAAGAGAGTAGGCTAACCCAGTAGCCGAAAATGCCAGCTGAAATCGGATGTGTCGAGCTGAAAGGTGCAAATGCCAGAGTCAAGCTGTAAAGTACGACACAACGCATTCCGTTTCCGGACTACATCCTGCTCTGCTTGGAAAGTTCGTTTCAGGTGTTGGTAGCGGGAGATTGAGAACAAACGACGACGAAGAAGAAAAAGAAGAAGAAGAAGAGAAGCAGAAGAAGAAGAGGAGCAGAAGAAGAAGAAGAAGAGAATTAGAAGAAGAAAAAATGTGAAACAAGATAACTACAAGCCTATACGTCAGACGCGCTTTGTTGCCTACAAAACTCATTTACTTGTGCGTGGCATTCACATTATGGCATGACTGGATTCAGTCGTAATAGATGCGTTGATCAACATTCGATTCTTGTAGGCAGACATTATACTCCATCAGCCGATTGTACGCATGTTGTAACGTTTTGAAATAACACGAGAATTCCAGCAGGAACGAGCCTATGAAATGACGGAGCTGAAGTGAGTGCAGCCAAGTACCTACGGTGGCCATCGATATTTACAGCAGCTACTGCGAGGGACTGAGAACATATTGGTCTGCCCAGAGTGTATTGACGTCGGTCGCTAAACTGATCAGTGGATACCGTTATTTCTTGTTCTTAGAGTGCCCGGTTCGACTCATATTAGGGCTCTAAGACGAATGTGTGATAGAACTGCTAGCAGCTGGAGCCTATTGACTAGTTGATCGCACCCTAAACATTGACCAAGCCCCTGATCTGCCTCCAGATCGCGGCACTGGAAACAGACTGCAACCAGGCTAATAGATTAAGGATCGAAGAATTAAAGAAGACTGTGAACAAAGAGGCCTGGCTGAATAGATGGGAAATGGGAAATACTGAGAGAGAAATCTACAAACATATGGCCATACGAAATCACAAAGACAACATCAACCTTCAGAAAAGGAGAGATCAAAGCACCATTTTCTGACTTCACACTCAACACACACAACTTAACAGCCACTTGAACAGCATCCAACCAGAACATACTCCAGAGTACCGGCTGTGCACACATCCCTATGGACCTGTTGAAAATCATCTTTTTTAATCTCCGGCCCTTGCACGTGTTAAGAAAGAGCTTCTTCCTCCGAGGCCAGACAAATGGAACACTTTGTACGGAACTAAACAACAGCTTACAAACTTGCAGATACCAATATATGGCATTGGGCCAAAGGGCAGGAGCCCATACGCCGCTGGATCAATAACCAACCAACTGAGAATTAAGGTAAATAGGTCCCAAAATGATGTGCTGTAATCGATTGCTACAAGCAGAATGCCTCAGATATCGCAGCCTGGCTGCAAATTACGACAACGTCAAGTGCGCCTTTTGTCCTATTCAGGACGAATCCGGTAGATAACGCTTCCAGTAATGACTTGCTTAAGCTAGCTGATCAACCTGCCTGGCTTGAAAATCAATATATGAAATCAATACAAGAAATCAATACTTGAAACTAAAATCTTGAAAATAAAAGATTTACAAATTATAACTTGAAATAAGTAATTGAAAGTAAAGAATTCAAATTTACGACTTGAAATCGGGGACGGCGTGGGCTAGTGGTTAAGTGACACGGCTCACAACCAGAAGGTGCTGGGTTCGATCCCCATCACAGCACAGGCCGTTACCCCGGGGAAGCAAACCCTTAGTGATTGCAGGAGGAAGCAAACTATTACACAAAATGCTTGCTGAAGTCGGATGCACTGGGCCGACAGGGGCAAAATAAAAACACAGTGTAACGCACACCGCATTGCGAATCAGAGAAATAAGACGAACGCAAAAACAAAAACAACAAAAAAACGACTTGAAATGAATATTTGAAAATAACGACAAGAAATTAAAAACGTTAAAGAATTCAATGAAAAGACTTGATAGCGAAGATTTGAAAATTGAAACTTGAAATGAATAATTGAAAATAAAGACTTGAAAGAAGAGAAAGTAACAAACTGAAAGTAGAAATTTGAAGATAAAAACCTGAAAGTGAAGACTTGAAATTAAAGATTTGAAAGTAAAATTTTGAAAATAAGGACCCGACAGTAAAAAATTCAAAGATTTGAAATAAAACACTTGAAAGAAACAAACTGAGAGTAAAAACTTGAAAGCAGATTCTTGAAAGTAAAGACTCGAAAGTTAGGACTTGAAAGTAAAGACTTGGAAGTAAAGACTGAAGAACAAAAATTGAAAGTAAAAACTTGAAAGTAAAAACTTGAAAGTAGATATTTGAAAGTAAAGACTTGAAATTAAAGATTTGAATGCAAACATTTAACAATAAAAACTTGAAAGTAGGTACTTGAAAGTAGAGACTTGAAAGTAAAAACGAAAGTAAAGGCGTAAAGAAAAAAAAATTTACACAAAAAATTGAAAGTAGAAACGTGGAAGTAGAAAAGGGAAATTAAAAACTTGAAATTAGAATTGGAAATTAAAGGATTGAAAGTAGACTTGAAATCAAAGACTTGAAAGTAGAGACTTGAACACACAGACTTGAAAACAACACAGGTATTCTTGCGTGAGATATTTAGAGCCCAGGGAAATGAAATAATTATCGGCATGTGCATTTTCTTTTGAGAAATACAACGACCAGTTTTTATCTAGGGAAATGGTAATGTCCCTTGGTATCATTAATTGTGTCACTTCACTTTTACCTATACTGACTGCATTATGGTTTGAGTTTCTCGGTGTGGCTGTGTGGCTGCGTGGATCTGGTTTGTTCTATATTTACACCAGCTGTCAATACGGCATTATCTCTGTCACTGGTATGTATGGTATGTTAAATGAGACCCCTTCTCAATATATCAAAATGGAATTAAAGTGTGTCGAAGACACTGAACAACGATGTTTAAAGAAGGACGCGAGTTAACGAAATATCTTCCGAGACCAGCAAGGGGCAAATTGTTTCGTCAGAAAATACCATCGCCAAAATGGATGCAGCGATTCGGGTGGACCGTCGCCGGAGCTTACTCACGCCACACCTTTGTCACCATACACTGAGTAAGTACGTAAGTTCACTTGGTGCAGTTAGGTCCGGTTTCATTTGAACACGTATACATATTTAAAACATCTTGACATTCCTCGCCGCTCTATTTATTAGTCGTATAGATCCGGATCTACATTTTGGGTCTCCTAACTAGCTATTTGAAAGTCCTAATTTCAGCCATTTGCATTTTCGTTTTATACCAATTGTTTTACATGATGAGTTTGTTAGCCCCCACGTACAACGTTTTTAGTCGATTATTATGACGTGCAAGTCAGGTAACAGTTTGCCCCGAGAATCACTTGGGTAATATTTATTTATTTTTTAAAATATATATATATGTATATATATAAAGACATTTATAATTATAGATAGAGAAATAGATAGATAGATAGATAGATAGATAGATAGATAGATAGATAGATAGATAGATAGATAGATAGATAGATGAAATCCTTCAGCAGATTGAACCGCTGGTCAGGAATGAAGTGTTAAAGACTTCAGCATACTGCCTCAGCTTGTGCGGTGGGGTTGCCAGTTCCCTTCCTCGCTTACATTTCATTGCGTAACAGTAAGTCAGGTCCTCATTTAAATATGGGTTAACTAGAGCTGCCGGTAGTAGGAATCGAGCCCTGTACCTTTGCAATGAAAAGCATTTCCTCTACTACTGCACTATTCAACCTCTTAAATCAGATAAATCTACACTCATATTGATATTTAAATTTAAATAAATACACACATAAGCATTCATACATAAATACACACATATGCATACATACATAAATACACACATAAGCATTCATAAATAAATACACACATAAGCATACAAACATAAATACACACATAAGGATACATAAATACACACATTAGCATTCATAAATAAATACACACATAAGCATACATACATAAATACACACATAAGCAACATACATAAAAACACACATAAGCAAACATACAAAGAAACACACATAAGCATAAATACATAAAACACACACATAAGCATAAATACATAAATACATACATAATCATACATACATAAAAACACACATAAAACACACATAATCATAAATACATAAAACACACATAAGCATACATAAATAAATACACACATAAGCAAACATACATAAAAACACACATAAGCATACATACATAAAAACACACATAATCATAAATACATAAATACACACATAATCATAAATACATAAATACACACACAAGCATACATACATAAAAACACAATAAGCAAACATACATAAAAACACACATAAGCATAAATACATAAAACACGCACACAAGCATAAATACATAAATACACACATAAGCATACATACATAAAAACACACGTAAGCATACATACATAAAAACACACATAAGCATAAATACATAAATACACACATAAGCATATATACATAAAAACACACATTAGCATACATACATTAAACACACATACTAATCAACGTAGAGCGGGAGGCCGAGAGAGAATGAGAGAGCGAGAGAAAGAGAGGGTTAGAAAGAGAGAGAGAAAGATATATATATATAAAGAGAGAGAGAGGGAGAAAGAGAGAGAGAGAGAGAAAGAGAGAGAGAGAAAGAGAGAGAGGGAGAGAGAGAGAGAGAGAGAGAGAGACCGTAAAGACCGGAATCACAAACTACAGAATTGTAACACCTGCTGTCAGACCAGCCTTCCCATTTGACTGGCTCCAGCATCTGTGGAGTCTCGCAGATTTATTTACCGTCGACGATGTCATGCTAGCCTGGGTTTGTCAGATCTTTGCCCGAGACCTGGAACCTCGTCGAATCTGCTATCAGCTTTCACACGTCCCAGTCAAACCTTCTCGCCGTCTAGTCGACTTCTGGATTCGGCCGAGATGACGCCGGCGTTGGATTTGGAAGTCGCGGAGGGCAATAGGCATGTCTACCTCACGGAAGCCGAGCGCGGTAATTTGGTAAACGCGGGCTGGCTAATTATAGAACTACATAGAGACGTTACGGATGTACTGCTACTCGGGTAGGTCTGCAGTTCATTTGTTTGTTCCTTGAACCGGACAATAAATTCTCCCCAATTATCTGAGTTTGAACATATACATGCACCCATCGCGAGTGGTTTGCCGGGGTTTATGTGTGACAAGAACAAGAATAGCACCACTGCCCCACAGAGAGCATAACGTAAGAGGCGACTGACAGTGTGACATGGCATAACACTGGACATGGTTATGTGGTTTGTTAAGAACAGCATATATGGCGCCCAACAGGCTGTGGTTCAACTTTGCTCTAGTGTTTGAGTCTATTAAGATGGATTCGCACATCAGTTAACCTCCCTGCATAATGGAATAATAAGCTGCTCGAGCCTAGACAGCTAAGCAGGAAAGCCTCCTCATTGGCTACATTCAGTTCACATCAGAGATGGTACCTGCACAGGAGCTTATGCCCCTGTAGAAGTACAGGTCAACTAACACTTAGATCCATCCTTCAGTGTGTCTCCAATATATATATATAAGGGGGAAACAGAGATATATAACCGGTACCAGCACTCATAAGTATCACTGTTTGTCCATTAGTCAGTCAGTGTGCCAAAACAGAAACCAAGACGCAGTCTTAGTAACAAGATATAACTAAATATGGTTATCAGTCAGTGTGCCAAAACAGAAACCAAGACGCAGTCTTAGTAACAAGATATAACTAAATATGGTTATCAGTCAATGTGCCAAAACAGAAACATAAACGTCGGTCTTAGTAACAAGATATAACTAAATATGTTTATGAGTCAGTGTGCCAAAACAGAAACATAAACGTCGGTCTTAGTAACAAGATATAACTAAATATGGTTATCAGTCAATGTGCCAAAACAGAAACATAAACGTCGGTCTTAGTAACAAGATATAACTAAATATGTTTATGAGTCAGTGTGCCAAAACAGAAACATAAACGTCGGTCTTATATTTGAACTTTATACGTGTCAATTGACGTCACAGAAACTACGAACCACAATCACAACACACCCTAAACACTTAAATACAGCAAACGCTAGGCCTGATGCAACTGCTGAGGGCCAGATGGAACTGCTTACGTCCGCTCAGAAGCACAGTGGAGACCAAGATCTTCTCTTGAACGTAAAATAAAAACAGAGGTCCTGCCGAAGACGGATGTGTCGGACGGAAAGGTGCAAATATCGCAGTCAAACTGTAAACTAGCGACAGAACGCAAATCCGTTCTCCGGACTAAATCCTGCTACTTGCAAAACCCTGTTCAGAGATCAGAGATCGAGAATTAACGCAGAAGAAGAAGAAGAAGAAAAACAAAGGTGTCCATTGAAACACAAACCTCAACCAACGATTACTATTGGAAATCGTCTTTTTTCTGTCGCTTGAAAATATGTCTATATCTGCAACGTTGTCTTTTGTATAAACTTCACTCTCTTTTGTAAATCACATACAGGTCTATCAAGTTACTCTTCCAATGTTGTTTCTATGGGCCAGTGAGTTTTTCTCTGTACATTATAATAGGGCAGTTCTGTAATGTGTGCTTTGTTATCTAGTTTGCATGCCCGCATGTACACGCAGCTGAGTTTACAATCTTCAATGTTGTGTACATGTGACTGCCGAGTCGGATATGTCCTGCTCTAAGACGCAACAAAAACGTTTTTTCTGTACTATTCTCTACATTCTGTACTATTTGTAATAAAGAAATTGCACGCATGGATTACTTTGAATACCTTGCCTTTATGATAACACAGGACAAGGACCGTGAAAGGAAAATATGAAGATGATTGTCAACCGCAAAACAGAAACTAAAGATCCTAAAACAATTAAAGAGCCAAAGACAATTGAAAATCCTAAGACAACTGAAGATCCTAAAACAATTAAAGAGCCTAAGACAATTGAAGAGCCTAAGACAACTGAAGATCCTAAAACAATTAAAGAGCCTAAGACAATTGAAGAGCCTAAAATAATTAAAGAGCCTAAGACAATTGAAGAGCCTAAGACAATTGAAAAGCCTAAGATAACTGAAGATCCTAAAACAATTGAAGAGCCTAAGACAATTGAAAATCCTAAGACAACTGAAGATCCTAAAACAATTAAAGAGCCTAAGACAATTGAAGAGCCTAAGACAACTGAAGATCCTAAAACAATTAAAGAGCCTAAGACAATTGAAGAGCCTAAAATAATTAAAGAGCCTAAGACAATTGAAGAGCCTAAGACAATTGAAAAGCCTAAGATAACTGAAGATCCTAAAACAATTGAAGAGCCTAAGACAACTGAAGAGCCTAAGACAACTGAAGATCCTAAAACAATTGAAGAGCCTAAGACAATTGAAGAGCCTAAGACAATTGAAAAGCCTTAGACAACTGAAGATCCTAAAATAATTAAAGAGCCTAAGACACTTGAACAGCCTAAGACAACTGAAGAACCTAAAACAATTGAAGAGCCTAAGACAATTGAAGAGCCTAAGACAATTGAAGAGCCTAAGACAACTGAAGATCCTAAAACAATTAAAGAGCCTAAGACAACTGAAGATCGTAAAACAATTAAAGAGCCTAAGACAACTGAAGATCCTAAAACAATTAAAGAGCCTAAGACAATTGAAGAGCCTAAGACAATTGAAAAGCCTAAGATAACTAAAGATCCTAAAACAATTGAAGAGCCTAAGACAATTGAAGAGCCTAAGACAACTGAAGATCCTAAAACAATTGAAGAGCCTAAGACAATTGAAGAGCCTAAGACAATTGAAAAGCCTAAGACAACTGAAGATCCTAAAATAATTAAAGAGCCTAAGACACTTGAACAGCCTAAGACAACTGAAGAACCTAAAACAATCGAAGAGCCTAAGACAATTGAAGAGCCTATGACAATTGAAGAGCCTAAGACAACTGAAGATCCTAACACAATTGAAGAGCCTAAGACACTTGAACAGCCTAAGACAATTGAAGATCCTAAGACAATTGAAGAGCCTAAGACACGTGAAGACCCTAAGACAATTGATGAGCCTAAAACAATTGAAGATCCTAAGACAATTTCCATTCATACATTCATACATGCATCTATAGATGCATCCATCCATATATCCATCCATTCAACCATCTATCCATAGATATCTTCATCCATTACTTACTCATCCATTCATCCATACATTCATCCATTCATTCCCAAATACATCCCCCTTCACACATATACATCCATCCTTCCATACACCCGCCCATAAATACATCCATAAATCCATCCATCTATCACTCCATACATTCATCCAGCCAACCATCCATTCATCATGCATTCATCCATTCATCCATACATCCACCCATTCAAATATCCATCCATCTATCTGTTCACCATTCTGAATCATCTATTAAGTCTGCCTATTTTGTTTTACCGAGTGATCTGCCGGGGTCTTTGTGTGTGACAAGGATAACAATATCTCCCCTGCCCCACAGAGAGCACATTGTAAGAGGCCTCTAACTGTGTGACATGGAATAACATCGGCCGTGGTTAGGTGGTTTCTTTAGAGAAGCATTGATGGCGCCTAACAGGCTGTGGGTCTAATTTGCTCTACTGTTCGAGTCGATTAAGATGGACTCGCATATCGTAAGCGCTTGTCCCAACACAGCGGAGTATTAAGCTGCTTGAGTCTAGCCAGCTAAGCAGGAAACCCATCCCCCGACTACATCCAGCTCATACAAGAGCTAGGACCTGCACAGGGTCATCTACCCCTGTAGAAGCACAGGTCTTCTAAGTGGGACCTGCACAGGGTCATCTACCCCTGTAGAAGCACAGGTCGACTAAGTGGGACCTGCACAGGGTCATCTACCCCTGTAGAAGCACAGGTCGACTAAGTGGGACCTGCACAGGGTCATCTACCCCTGTAGAAGCACAGGTCGACTAAGAACTAAGACTAAGATTTTGTTTTATAAATGGTATGAAACTGTTCTTACATCTATTTGTATGCCTCTACTGTGTCTATCTATCTGTTTATATATACTAGGAATCTATCGGTGTGCCTTTTTATACATGGCTATTGCGTCTGTCTATTTATTTGCCTATGAATCTATCCATGTATCTTTCTTTACATATCTTGTTCATGATTATTTATCTATATGTGATACGGAAAAGCTATTTTGTGCGAAATTGTGAACGTGTTTTGCATTAGTCAAAGGACCTGCATTGAACATTTCTGCACCGGCCAATATGACTGATCAATTATATACGAGGCGTGTTCAAATTAAACCGGACTAAACTGCAACAATTGAACATACGTACGATGCGCATGATGACGTCACTTCTGGTGTAAACATCACATCCCAACCGTCAAGTTTGCAAAATGTCATTATCCTCCGACTCCCATTTTCCTCGATGTTTAAAGAAGGACGTGAGTTAACGCAATAATATGCGCCTGACCTGATCTCGGACGTGAGTAAACGCAACTATATGCTTCTGACCTGATCTCGGACGTGAGTAAACGCAACAATATGCGCCAGACCTGATCTCGGACGTGAGTAAACGCAACAATATGCGCCTGACCTGATCTCGGACGTGAGTAAACGCAACAATATGCGCCTGACCTGATCTCGGACGAATATTCGTTAACTCACGTCTTTCTATAAACATCGTTGTCCAATTCTTCACTGTTGTCTTTGACACACTTTTGTCTCCAAACACTGCCTGCATTCCGCGATGAAAATCAACTGGTCGACATCCTTCAGCTGTTAGAAACCGAATCACAGCTCGCTGATCAACTCTGGACAGATTCCGTATCCCACCCGCCATGTTTTCAACGGTCTGCTCAGGAAACCATAAGTCGGATGATTATGACATTTTGCAAACTTGACGGTTGGTATGTGCAGTTTATACCAGAAGTGACGTCATCATGCGCATCGTTCGAATGTTCACTAGTTGCAGTTTGGTCCGGGTTCATTTGAACACGCCTCGTACATGATTGTAAGTTGTGTTTTTCATTTTCCCATGAATTAAAATAGCCCATATATGTTTTCATTGGTTTTATGAGAATGTAGGCGAGAATCATGTCCAGGAGGGTTCCAAGAGTGACAGATATGAGGACAGCAGCACTGAGATCTTGTTCTAAGTTCTTGTTAGTGTTATTTACTGTGTATTAGTTTGTATTTTTTTGGGGGGGATTGTTCATTTTGTGTATTGGTTATGTAATATTTTTTTGCATGTTTGCATTTTTATTTTTATTTCAATAATTTAAAAAAAGTTCAGGTTCTGTTCTAGCCAGACCGGTAATACACTTTGACAACTGATTTGTGTATGCACTTTATGCCGAACGACATATGTTCGCCTCATACAGACATAGAGGTAAACAAGGTCTTTATTGAAATATTGAAAAGTGTAGATGTTATTAGTACTTATAACAAGTACTTGTAGCTCATTGATGAACGCGCTCCTGCTCTGTCCTTCCAAACAGCCTTCCCTGTCGCTCTATTTGGTGAAATATTGCTCCAATAGTTCATTCAGTTTTTCTAATGAACCTTGGCAGAAGACTCATAGGTCTACCACACATATATGATAGTCTCATTCCCACAGTTGCAAGAAAAATGCAGACAATTATATTTTTTTTGCGTTCGTCTTATTCCCTTTTTATGTTGCGCTTGTCGGCCCAGTGCATCCGAGTTCGGCATGTATTTTATGTAAGGGTCTGCTTCCTTCTGCATTTTTTAAGGGTTTGCTTCCCCAGGGTAATGGCCGGTGCTGTGATGGGGATCGAACCTAGCACCTTCGGTTTGAGAGCCATGTCGTTTAACCACTATACAACGCCGTCCCAAATGCAGAAAATAAAATCAAACTTTGCATATTGCCTTCATTGATCTTTATTGACCCATATCTTTTTGACTGTTCAAATACAACTACGGCTTTAGACAGCACAGATCCACTGAGGACCAGGTCATCCTCATAGCCTAGGAAATAGAAGACGCCTACCAGGCACAGAAACACACAGTAGCGGTGTGGGTGGACCTGGAAAAGGCATTTGACAAAGTCTGGAAAGATGGACTTAGAGTCAAGCTAAGAAGAAGTGATGTTTGTGGGAAAATGTACAAGTGGATCAACCACTACCTCAAAAATAGAACGACCAGAGTCCAAGAACAAGGGCAGATGAGCAAAAAGGTGACACTTGAGCAGGGAGTACCCCAAGGAGGAGTACTGTCACCCACACTCTTCCTGGTGTATATAAACGACATTACAGAGAATATACCAAGAAGAGTCCGTAGCTCAATGTTTGCAGACGATCTGGCTATGTGGACCTCTGAAAAGAATCTCACTATAGCAAGAAATCGGATGCAGCAGGCCATAACATCGCTGGAAGAGTGGGCAAACTGTTGGCTGGTCAAAATAAACGAGGAGAAAACCACATGCACAATATTCTCGCTCTCAATCAAACCCCAAAATACCAAATTAAGTTTAAATGGCAAATTCCTGCAGCCAAACGGCAACCCAAACTATCTGGGAGTCACATTTGATCGGCGCATGACAGGAAAAGTCAGATCGAGAGAAACCGAATTAGAGCCAGAGAAAGAATGGCAATCATGAGGAAACTTGCTGGCACAAGCTGGGGAGCAGACGAAAGCATACTAAAGAAACTGTACACTGGAAGAGTGAGACCAGTTCTCGAGTATGGCATTGCGGCATGGACAACAGCAGCAAAGGCGAACTTCGATAAAGTTAGCAAACTTCAAAACCAAGCCATGAGAGTTATAACAGGAGGCATGAAGTCAACGCCTATTGTAGAGCTTGAAAAGATTACAAAACTGCAATCCATGACCGATAGAAGAGACTGCAGAGCCCAGCTGCAGTCAGAGAAACTCCGAAGACTGACCGACCATCCAATGCACCAGAGCCTAAACAATTTGGGAAATGGGAAACTAAAGCGGAGAAACTTTGCAGAAATAGCCAAAGCAAAGATGCACGAAGATCCCATAAACGCACTAACAACACCAAAACCTATCACTACTGTACGAAAACCTACCTGGAGGCAGGATATATTTCCAGAAGTGGTAGAAAATATACCAGGTATTGGAAACAAAAACGGCCAGACTGAAAAAGAAAGGAGAGATACTACCCTAAGCTTTATATCGGAAAACTACCCAAGCATGGTCTGGACCCATGCATACACCGACGGTTCTTTAACAAACACTACACAGAACGGAGGGGCAGGAGCATTCATGAACCTACCAAATGGCAGAAAATTAACACTGTCATTCGCTACTGGTAAGTACACAAGCAATTTCAGAGCGGAGGCAGAGGCACTGAGGGCGGCAGTGGAAGAAATGGTGACACACAAAGAAAATGAAAGCCATATAGTCCTGCTTACAGATGCTCTCGCCGTAGTCACAGCGCTAAAAAGCCAGAGAAACACTGAGCTTAATGACTTAAGAGCAGCACTCTGCAAACTGTGCCAGCAGTCCGCACCAAAAACGGTAGTGGTCCAGTGGGTCCCATCACACTGCAACATCCAAGGCAACGAGGAGGCAGACAGACTGGCAAAAGAAGGTGCAAGACTATCACAAACAGATACTAGTATGACGTACGAAGAGTCAAAACGGCTTATCAAAGCCAGATACATGACCAAATGCGAAACCGAACATACTGGTTACACCAAAAACGATGCCTATTACCAGTTGAACAGAAGAGAGCAGGTCGTTGTCTTCAGACTTCGCACTGGCCACAATAGACTGAGGTACCACCTATTCAACAAATTAAAGATAGGTGGTACCGACGAATGCCCGTGCGGTACCGGTAAAATGACCGCTGAACGTCTGCTGCAGAACTGCCCGACATACGAGGATCAGAGAGAGCAGATGTGGCCATCACCAGTGAAACTGCAAGACAAGCTCTATGGCAGTGGTGACAGCCTCAGGATGACCGCCGCTTTTTTCGAAAAAATAATGGTTACTGTCTGACTGCGTACGAAGAAGAAGAAGAAGACAAATACAACTACAAGACAATACATGCAATTCAATAGCTAATGCACAAGATGGTTTCCAAGCCAGAATTTCAGGCGAAGTTGATGAATAAATTCAATAGCTAATGCACAAAATGGTTTCGAAGCCAAGATGTCAGGCGAAGGTAATGAATACATTCAATAGCTAATGCACAAAATGGTTTCGAAACCAAGATGTCAGGCGAAGTTAATGAATAAATTCAATAGCTAATGCACAAAATGGTTTCGAAGCCAAGATGTCAGGCGAAGTTAATGAATAAGTTCAATAGCTAATGCACAGAATGGTTTCCAAGCCAAGATGTCAGGCGAAGTTAATGAATAAATTCAATAGTTAATGCACAAAATGGTTTCGAAGCCAAGATGTCAGGGGAAGGTAATGAATAAATTCAATAGCTAATGCGCAAAATGGTTTCCAAGCCAAGATTTCAAGCGAAGTTAATGAATAAATTCAATAGCTAATGCACAAAATGGTTTCGAAGCCAAGATGTCAGGCGAAGTTAATGAATAAATTCAATAGCTAATGCGCAAAATGGTTTCCAAGCCAAGATTTCAAGCGAAGTTAATGAATAAATTCAATAGCTAATGCACAAAATGGTTTCGAAGCCAAGATGTCAGGCGAAGTTAATGAATAAATTCAATAGCTAATGCACAAAATGGTTTCGAAGCCAAGATGTCAGGCGAAGTTAATGAATACATTCAATAGCTAATGCACAAAATGGTTTCGAAGCCAAGATGTCAGGCGAAGTTAATGAATACATTCAATAGCTAATGCACAAAATGGTTTCCAAGCCAAGATGTCAGGCGAATTTTATTGCAATGAAACCCAGCATGAACAGAGCACAAACACCTGCAGGTTTAAAGCCGTGTCTGCTATCCACTCACGAAGCAGGCATTCCGTATGCGCATTCCAAAAAAAAAAAAAAAAGATTGATGAGAGTCCGATGTCTGTCACTATCAGTCCACGAGGAATTCATTGAGAACTCATGCTACAGCCACGTGACGACAGCCTCAACTGCAAACTGAAACGGTGCGGAATTCCTGAGAAGAGTCTGCATTTTGGTTTCCTCTGACGCGCTCTGCTCAACCGTTCTAGAATGGTGCAGCCAGGGGTTCTCAGCCAGAGAGGAACATCCACCTGAGGAAATTCTGGGGTATCGTTGAGGAAAGAGGAACCAAAGGCTCAAGCTATTGTTGTTGTTGAATGCCAACAATGAGTAGGTTTACTCTTTTGTGCGCCCTAAACAGGACGTTAAGTGGATGCTTGTAGGTTTCCTCACATCTCAAGCGGGCTGATGAAGGTGGACCGCGATCCTCTAGGCGGTTGTGCTATGCTTGGCTTCGTCTCGGTGTCGTTCACTACTATGGGGATTACGTCGAATCTCATCTTGTTAGCCAGACTGTTGTCCTCGACAACAGGCCGTTTCCAGGACGACCAACGAGTAGGTCAGGTGAGGGTCTTGGCCAGTATATTTCTCCTGACCCTGGCTAACATTGTCTGATGAGTGTGTTTTGTCTGACCAGACGTTAGCCTCATCGTCCCATCAAGCTGTTGTAATATTAATCATTCTAGAAGCTCTCAATTCTACAGATTGTACTTAAGGATGTTGCTGCATTTGCTGGCCTGACAACTGATCTTTAGAAAAATCAGTTTTTGTCTCACATCTGTCTCGTTAGGCCATTATTGTTCTCTTCCAGCTTGAGGTGAGAATGTGCTTTGTAGGATGTGTTGTATGATGAGTTGTAGGATGTGTTGTAAGATGTGTTGTAGGATGTGTTGTAGGAACTTTTGTAGCATGTGTTGTGAGATGTGTTGTAGGATGTGTTGTAGGTTTTCTTTGTAGGATTTGTTGTGGGAACTGTTGTAGCATGTGTTGTGGGATGTGTTGTAGAATGTGTTATAGGATGTGTTGTAGGATGTGTTGTAGGATGTGTTGTAGGAACTGTTGTAGCATGTTTTGTGGGATGTGTTGTAGCATGTGTTATAGGATGTGTTGTAGGATGTGTTGTAGGATGTGTTGTAGGAACTGTTGTAGCATGTGTTGTGGGATGTGTTGTAGGATGTGTTGGAGAATGTGTTGTATGAACTGTTGTAGGATGTGTTGTGGGATGTGTTGTAGGAACTGTTGTAGCATGTGTTGTGGGATGTGTTGTAGGAACTGTTGTAGCATGTGTTGTGGGATGTGTTGTAGGATGTGTTTTAGGATGTGTTTGTAGGATTTGTTGTGGGATGTGTTGTGGGATGTGTTGTAGGATGTGTTGTGGGATGTGTTGTAGGATGTGTTGTAGGAACTGTTGTAGGATGTGTTGTGGGATGTGTTGTAGGATGTTTTGTAGGATGTGTTGTATGAACTGTTGTAGGATGTGTTGTGGGATGTGTTGTAGGGTGTGTTGTATGAACTGTTGTAGCATGTGTTGTAGGATGTGTTGTATGAACTGTTGTAGCATATGTTGTAGCATGTCTTGTAGGATGTGTTGTGGGATGTGTTGTAGGATGTGTTGTATGAACTGTTGTAGCATGTGTTGTAGGATGTGTTGGAAGATGTGTTGGAGGATATGTTGTACTGTCATGGTATGCGGCCCACATGGACATTTGTCAACTGTCTCAATCCTCTGTATGTTTCAAAGATCACCATTGAGTCTGTCATGCTCACTACTCGCCTATATCTAGATCAAACATATTGTCTACTTTGGGTGAGGTGAACTCCTTGTCCTCTAAAATTTGTCTTGACCTCATTATACATGATGGCCAGGTATGTTTTGAGGAATCTTCTCACTACTTTGCTAGTTTGTCTGCATATGTTCCTCACAGAATACAATCTTTAGTTCAACAAACTGAATTACAACTCCCTTAAACTTGTTGTTCATTCAATTTTGATTTAGCTTAGACGGAAAATAAATAAAATAAAGAAATGTTGTAAGAAATAGGTAAAGAATAAAACGTACTTACATATAATATCAGATTGAAGAAGTTCAATTATTTCGTGCGAAGGAAAAACATAAGAGAGAAACAGATAGTGGAAGTGAAAATGCATGAGAAAAGATGAAGAGGTCATGTCAGAAGAAAATAGTACTAGGACATTACAGACAGATCTGTTAGTATCTAATTATAAATGCACAAATACAACAACAATCGAATTAAATTTAAGTTTCAAATTAAATCAATCTTATGAATACTATTACAACGTACAACGCTATAAACAAAATGCAATTATGTGTAAATGTACTAAAAATGGAGGGAGGGGAGGGAAAGGGGGGGGGGGGTGGAATGGTTTGCAGTAGTGAATGTGATGACGGTATTCAGCAACTCCATAGAAAGCTGCTTCCAACAGGGTCAGCGAACCATAGCTGACCAGGCCCCTTGTCCGTCTACTCGGGATGGCTCCGGAAACAGGCCTGCATTAGTCTCTCGTGCAGGCTGGCTAAGGTAAAGTGATCGTAGTGATACGGCATCCACTGAACTATAACATGTCAACAGAAACATAATGTGCCGGACCGAATTGTGCAGATATTGCAGCATCGCTGTAAGCTGCTACCCAGCGCCCCTACGTTCTTTTCAGGACGTACACCGATGACGAAGAAGAAGAACATGTTCTAAAATAGAACACAATAAAAGATCAATATTATTTTGACTACAATTTGTGAGTTAGACAATTTTGGAAACGGGATAATAACAGAATGACTTATAGCTAAATTGGGTACATGGGGCAAAGATAGTTGAGAACCACTGAAGTAAGCTACAGAAAATGTAGACGACAGGTATTTGGATATTGTAGATAAGGCACACTCAAAATGGACAAGTTGTCGGACGTGCAGATTGATGCCCTAAATAGGGAGGACTCAAAGGAAAACCTTTTAAAAATTGGATAGAAATGAGAAAAACCGTGCCGTTGTTTTGTAACTTGTTAATACGGTTGCTAAGGATGTCAAGGGTGCCCAACGCTTACCATCGTGGTGTAGACGAACAACATGACTGTATAATTGCAGTTAAAATATGGCCGCTCTGCTGTTGACATGCATCCCAGTGGAGCAGAGTTCTGTTATCCATTTTCTTGAGCAACAAAATGGTGAGACCTATAGAAGTTCACCGGTGATAGAAGGTCCAGTATGGTGATGCATGTCTTTCACTCCAGCAAGTGGACGGGTACGCGTGGGTACGCGTTGTGAAATAGAGAAATAAAGCGAACGGAACAACAACAAAAATACAAACTCCAGCAACTGTATAAACGGAGATGGAAGTTCCAAAAAGGCGTGAGTTCTGTTGACCACCTGGTCGGGCACAATAAATAGTGACCCAAGAGTCGATCACAACCGTTGACTTCCTCATAAAGTCAAATTGCTGGTTGACTTTGTGAAAAAAAAAACAGATGGCTGATGTTCTCTGCTGCATGTCAATAGTTGGGCCACCATCTTTTAACGGCAAATATAACGTCATTTAGTTCGTCTGCACCCTGACGGTACGTACGGAACACTCTTGACATGCTTAGCAACCATATTAGCAAGTTAAACTACACAGTCATTGATTTTATAATTGCCATCCCACTTTTAAGGTGTTCATTTGAAGCCACCTCGTATATACGGTATGTCGCTGACGGCGATGTCTGCGCTGTGACTAACTTTTTGTTCAATATTTAGAACGTCTTTAAGATTTTCGATTACAGTTGTAAGCATATCCATAACTGAATTGTGTTAGCGTACGGGCGTAAGGATGTGGAAAATGTAATATACGATTACTTGAGTCTCACCTGTGTGTTATGGGAGCCAGCAGCAATAAAAAGTAATAGTAACGGTGTAACAAGCTAGGTATGTCGTAACAAATAATTGAAAAAAAAACCGTAGACATTGCGATGATTTCGCTCTTCCCTATAAAATACAAGAAACAACATTTAGCAAACACGTTCCGACTTTTCTGACGGTGTCTTTGTTTATGGTAAAGACCAGAATAGCCCCAATGAACCACATAGACCATGTCGAAAACTCGACTTATTGTGTGACATGGCATAATGGTTAGGTGGTTTGTTTAAGAGCAGCAGTGATGTGACCTAACAGGCTGCGGGTCTACTTTGCTCTAATGTTTAAGTCTAATAAGATTGACTCGCACATTGGTTAACCATTCTTAAAGATCCTAGTTGTACACAGACTCTGTAGAGTCTTCTAGACCAGTATACCGACGTTAAGTTAAGTGAAGCAGCCAACCCACCAAGCACATACTAGGGCCTGCTCAAGAAACCTCGTCACAACCGAAAGCTGAAATAAAAAAGCCGGTAAAGTAAAAATACATAAGGAAGAACAGGCACACCAATACACACCAAGAACCCTTCAAGAAGTCAAACAATTACTGACTATAAGAGCAGGCACACCAATACACACCAAGAACCCTTCAAGAAGTCAAACAATTACTGACTATAAGAGCAGGCACACCAATACACACCAAGAACCCTTCAAGAAGTCAAACAATTACTGACTATAAAAGCAGGCACACCAATACACACCAAGAACCCTTCAAGAAGTCAAACAA
This sequence comes from Ariolimax columbianus, assembly GCA_036924085.1. Classification (NCBI taxonomy): domain Eukaryota; kingdom Metazoa; phylum Mollusca; class Gastropoda; order Stylommatophora; family Arionidae; genus Ariolimax; species Ariolimax columbianus. The sequence continues at coordinate 30,515,010 of JAVGWX010000022.1, read as the reverse complement.
TTACTGACTATAAGAGCAGGCACACCAATACACACCAAGAACCCTTCAAGAAGTCAAACAATTACTGACTATTTCTAATACATACTTACTTTTCGTGTCCGGCAACCTCAAATAGTCTTCGCCAAAAATGCCGTCAATGCTATTTCATTTTCCACCTTCAGGTCATCCATTACACAGGATTCCTGCATCATAGAACATATAGTCAAATGTTCCAGGTTCTGGACGGCAGCACATTCTCAATATTCATCGTCTGCATATCCCCACTATTTCATGTTAGACCCACATCTGTACATACCTGTTCTTAACATCTCCAGAGACCTCCACGTAGGATATGGCAAAACATGACCCTGCGCTGGTTCTTCTGTTTCTCTCGGGGCTTTGTTCTGAGGGATGTACAGTCCGCAGAACATTGTTCCTCGATTTCGATTCTATTCTTTCTGGTGTATATCCAAAAAAGGTGTCTGGTCATAGGACTGCATTTGTCTCTCAACTTCAGATGCGACATGTCTTTTAATATCTTGAGTTGCATACCAGCGATTGCATAGACTTTCTCCGTTTGTGTCGGTTTAAAGCAACCTGTTACAATTCGACAACAATTGCTAATAAAAAGCCTTGGTAGAACAAATGGGCAATGGGTAATATTGGGATGATGATCTACAAATATATTTATAATAATTATCATCATGTGTTTAAACGGTTGGCGACCATTGATCTCCATCCACTTTTATCACGTGTCTCGTTATCAACTCTGTCGTTGATATTCCTGCAATTTGTCCAATATTTGTTCTCTCTGCTTTCCTCCTTCTCTCTTCCCTTCCTATTTTACCTATTGTGACTATGATCCAACCCGCCTCTTCTCATGACATGCCAGAAAACAGGATGGATGCTTTTGCCTGACTTTTGCAATGATCTGACTTTGAGTCTTTTCTTCCTCAAGTACTGCATGGCTAGTCTTTTTTTGCTGTCTATGAGATTCTTAATATTATTCTGTAAAACAACATATATATCTCCTATTGTGATCTTTGTGATTGTTCGCTGATTGTCCATGAATCACTGCTGTATGTCAGTCCACAAGGAATCCATAAACTATCTTTCTCAATTCCACCGGCATGATTTTGTTCAACAAGATGTTCTTCATGCTGTGGAACACCGATAAAACCATCCCAAATCCCAAAGACACCAACCTCCTGAACAGGATCGATTAAGCCACCATATAGCAATGTCGCTCTTAAACATACAACACAACGTTACCCTGAACATAACCAACCACAACATACTCCAGGGGCTGGATGTGCACATCCCTATGAAACAGTGAAATATGATCATTTTAAGTGTCCGGCACTTAATGGTGTTAAGGAAGAGCTTCTCGCTTCGAGGGCAGACTGAACAGTGTATGCAATTAAGTAACAGGTCACACACACTGGCATACACCTCTTTATAGGATTGAAACATAGGCCATAGACCTCAGGCTGTTTGATCAATAACTAGCCAAAAATGTAGACAAATAAAAGTATATGTTGTTAAATGATCCAAAATAGACGAAGATGACGTGTCTAAGGAGCTAAACACAAGAGCTGTAGACGAAGATGACGTGTCTAAGGAGCTAAACACAAGAGCTGTAGACGAAGATGACGTGTCTAAGGAGCTAAACACAAGAGCTGTAGACGAAGATGACGTGTCTAAGGAGCTAAACACAAGAGCTGTAGACGAAGATGGCGTGTCTAAGGAGCTAAACACAAGAGCTGTAGACGAAGATGACGTATCTAAGGAGCTAAACACAAGAGCTGTAGACGAAGATGGCGTGTCTAAGGAGCTAAACACAAGAGCTGTAGACGAAGATGACGTGTCTAAGGAGCTAAACACAAGAGCTGTAGACGAAGATGACGTGTCTAAGGAGCTAAACACAAGAGCTGTAGACGAAGATGACGTGTCTAAGGAGCTAAACACAAGAGCTGCGAAACATTTTAAGAAATGTGCAGCAGCTATTTAATTAATTTTCTGTTTGGTGCTTCGACTGTCATGCAGGCCAGACTTTGGGGCTGAGTGATCTGTAATGGAAGATCAAAACAGACGATTTCATTTTGTATTTGTTAAATAAAACTTGCTCTACAGTGATCTGTACAATTTTTGATGAATTGGTTCATTTTGAAATTTATTCAAATTGTGTACATTAATGTGGGTCTTACTTACTCGCTGATTGTGAATACTATGTGGGTTTTGCTAACTTGTTGATTGTGAATACTATGTGAGTATTACTAATTCGCTGATTGTGAATACTTAATGGGACTTACTAACTTGTTGATTGTGAATACTATGTGGGTCTTACTTACTCGCTGATTGTGAATACTATGTGGGTCTTACTAACTCGCTGAGTGTGAATACTATGTGGGTCTTACTAACTTGTTGATTGTGAATACTATGTGGGTCTTACTAACTCGCTGATTGTGAATACTATGTGGGTCTTACTAACTTGTTGATTGTGAACACTATGTGGGTCTTACTAACTCGCTAATTGTGAATACTATGTGGGTCTTACTTACTCGCTGATTGTGAATACTATGTGGGTTTTACTAACTTGTTGATTGTGAATACTATGTGGGTTTTACTAACTTGTTGATCGTGAATACTATGTGGGTTTTACTCTCGTTAATTGTGAACATAATGTGTCTTACTACCTCGCTGATTGTGAACATAATGTGTCTTACTACCTCGCTGATTGTGAACATAATGTGTCTTACTACCTCGCTGATTGTGAACATAATGTGTCTTACTACCTCGCTGATTGTGAACATAATGTGTCTTACTACCTCGCTGATTGTGAACATAATGTGTCTTACTACCTCGCTGATTGTGAACATAATGTGTCTTACTACCTCGCTGATTGTGAACATAATGTGTCTTACTACCTCGCTGATTGTGAACATAATGTGTCTTACTACCTCGCTGATTGTGAACATAATGTGTCTTACTACCTCGCTGATTGTGAACATAATGTGTGTCTTGATCGATGATTTAACAACAACTACCAGTATACCTGCAATAGTTTTTGCTAGGATGGTCTGGAAAAGAGTGATGGGGAAGTAGCTAAGGTTGCAAGAGAGATAGTGCGCATGTTCTATTTCTTTTAATCTATTTATAACGTACTAGACAATACGGGAGCTCCTATAATTGTGCAAATTTTCTTTTATTTAAAACTGTGGTCGGAGTTCACCATTAAATTAATCACGTTTCAGGGAGTCTGTGTAAATCAAATCGTATTTGTGCTCCTCAATATATTATTTCTGTAGCACTTTATTTTACACTATAACGTTCTCAGCGGCATCCAAAACCCTTCTCGCCCACCATTTACAACAGAAATAATCGTATACAGTGTCTCTTTATTTTACGTCGCCGGTAAAGGGACCAAGAACCCACACAAGTACATACGATCATTACTGCTAAGACATAAACCTCCTCGGAGCGCAATTATAAATTAGCTAATTATGATTTGCCTGTGGTGGTAGATGGCACCGCCAGGATTGGTGCCAACTGTTCTGGAACACATCGTAAACAAGACAAGCAGCAGACGTGAGTTGGAGCCAGACGCGGTTCCATATTTGCCAGACGCCGACTGCAGTTAATCCTTGCACTCCAGTGACTCCCGCGTCACTTGGCACTGAAGACAGCAGGTGAGGGGGGAAAGGTATGTCGGCTTGTTACTTATTTTCAATGAAATTTGAAAGAGAAAGCAGAGATAGACCATCCTGTGAAAGTAAAATCTGCGAATAATATTCAGAAAATGTGGGGTTTTTGTTGTTGCTGGAAAGTCTAATAAGAGACACGACAGTCGAGCATGTTTCTCTTAAAATTGTTTTATATTATAAATGGAACAGGGTATTAAAGTATTTAAAATGTGGGTATATAGAAGAGACGAAAACATTGAACAAGTTGAGGGTGAATACAGAAATATTGACCGAAATCAGGGTCAGACAGTTACGTTATTTTGGTCATATAACAAGACATACCTCCTTGTTGAAGACCATAGTGCAGGGTAGGGTGGAAGGTGGTCATTCAAGAGGCAGATCACGTTTTAAGTGGGTGGATAACGTCAGGAGATGGACTGGAAAAGAATCAGATTGCATATTTATGGCAGGAAATAGATTACAATGGAGATATAATGCAGCCGACCATGGATGCGGAGATTGCTCTTGAACTGAATTGATTTTATAAGAGATTGCTGTGGGGATGTTTTTGGTCAAATAGTCTTATAGGAGACATTGCTATCTGGATGTTTTTGGTCAAAAAGTCTTATAGGAGACATTGCTGTCTGGATGTTTTTGGTCAAATAGTCTTATAGGAGACATTACTGTGGGTATAGTCTGGTCAAATAGTCTTAGAGGAGACATTGCTATCTGGTTGTTTTTGGTCAAAAAGTCTTATAGGAGACACTGCTGTCGGGTTGTTTTTGGTCAAATAGTCTTATAGGAGACATTGCTGTCTGGTTGTTTTTTGGTCAAATAGTCTTATAGGAGACATTGCTGTCTGGTTGTTTTTGGTCAAATAGTCTTATAGGAGACATGGCTGTCTGGTTGTTTTTGGTCAAATAGTCTTATAGGAAACATTTTTGTGGGGATTTTTTTGGTCAAATAGTCTTATAGGAAACCTTGCTGTCTGGTTGTTTTTGGTCAAATAGTCTTATAGGAGACATTGCTGTGGGGATGTTTTTGGTCAAATAGTCTTATAGGAGACATTGCTGTGGGGATTATTTTGGTCAAATAGTCTTAAAGAAGACATTGCTGTCGGGTTGTTTTTGGTCAAATAGTCTTATAGGAGACATTGCTGTCGGGTTGTTTTTGGTCAAATAGTCTTATAGGAGACATTGCTGTCTGGTTGTTTTTGGTAAAATAGTCTTATAGGAGACATTGCTGTCTGGTTGTTTTTGGTAAAATAGTCTTATAGGAGACATTGCTGTCTGGTTGTTTTTGGTCGAATAGTCTTATACGAGACATGGCTGTCTGGTTGTTTTTGGTCAAATAGTCTTATAGGAGACATTTTTGTGGGGATGTTTTTGGTCAAATAGTCTTATAGGAGACATTCCTATCGGGATTTTGTGTATGTAAGATAGTCTAAAAGCAGACATTGCTGCGGTAATCTGTTTTTCTGAGATAATTTTAAGACAAACATTGCTTTTAGACTATCTTCGAAAAATTTATCCACGACAGTAATTTTTGCTTTGAAACTTTCTTAGGAAATCAGGCATTGCTGTAGGCGAATTTGCTAACATTGTCTTATAGCAGATTTGTCTGTCGGAAATTTATTTTTCTAGGATAAGCAGTCTCACAACGGACAATATTGTAGGAATTTGTTTTATTTTCTAACATGGTCTTGTAACAGATACTGATGCCAGGGATTCATTTTAACTAATATAACACACATATACTCCATCTGTCTGTAATTTTCTCTCTGGGATTTTTCTCTTTGTCTGTTTCTGTTGATATCTCTTTCTTGTACTCTCTTTCAGTTTTTCTCTCTGTTTCTCTCTCTATCTGTTTCTTTCCCTCTCAGTTGCTTTTTTATATCTGTTTCTTGTTATGGCTTCCGTGCTCTGTTTTTCTCTACGATTTCTTATTCTTTCTCTATCACTCTGTTTTACTATATGTCTGTCCGTTTCTCGCTCTCTCTCTCTCTCTCTCTCTCTCTCTCTCTGTTACTCTCTATGTTTCTCTATCTTTTTCTCTTCCTGTCTGTATCTTAACCCTGCCAGTTTTCCTCTCTGTCTGTTTGTGTCTCTATAAGTTGCTCTCTCTGTCTCTTTTTTTATCTCAGTCTGTGTTTCTCTTTTTGTCTGTTCCTCTTTGCCTGTCAGTCGTTGTCCGTCTGTGTCTGTCTCTCTCTCTCTATCTCTCTCTCTCTCTATTTATCTATCTCTCTGTATCTCTCTCACTATTCCTCACTCTGTTTATCTTGTTTTCACCCTCTCCAAGTCTTTTCCTCAGTCTGTCAATGTCATTATTGTTTCTCGTTTCTCTCTCTGTGTCTTTTTATAGTTCTCTCTCTCTTTCTCTCTCTCTCTCTCCCTCACTCTATGTGTTCATCTTTGTCGGTTTCCTTCTCTATTTGTTCTTCTATCTGTCCGTTTCTGTTTCTCTTTCTGTCTGTGTCCGTCTGTTTTTGTGTGCTTTTTCTCCCTTTTCTCTCTCTCAAAGACGTGTCCATCCTTCTCTGTTCTTTTCTCTCTCTCTCTCTCTCTCTCTCTCTACCTCGGTTATTCATTGTTATTATGTGTCTGTCTCTATTGTCCTCTCTCTCTCCCTCTTTCTTTTTCCCTACCTGTGTATGTATCCCGTCTCCCCTCTGTCTGTGATGGATTAACTCATTCCTGTCGTAATATTTTGGACCTATGGAAACACATATTTTAGAAATTTTATTTAAAATTCTTTTAGCAGGAAAGCGTTCAATTATAAATTAAAGAAAAGCTGTTATGGATAAACTTCCAAATATAGGTACTGAAATAGTTCAAGCCAATATATCGGCTCTTTATCCTTGAAACAATGTTTACGAGCCGGTATATCAGTGAAACAGTTAATGAATTAATTCTAAGATCAAGACACTGAGCTAACTGCTCATGACTAGCCAACCAGACCTACCAAGATCCTTCTCTACCTCCAGGTGGTGATACTGCTCATGACTAGCCAACCAGAGCTACCAAGATCCTTCTCTACCTCTAGGTGGTGATACTGCTCATGACTAGCCAACCAGAGCTACCAAGATCCTTCTCTACCTCTAGGTGTTTATACTGCTCATGACCAGCCAACCAGAGCTACCAAGATCCTTCTCTACCTCCAGGTGGTGATACTGCTCATGACTAGCCAACCAGAGCTACCAAGATCCTTCTCTACCTCCAGGTGGTGATACTGCTCATGACTAGTCAACCAGAGCTACCAAGATCCTTCTCTACCTCCAGGTGGTGATACTGCTCATGACTAGCCAACCAGAGCTACCAAGATCCTTCTCTACCTCCAGGTGGTGATACTGCTCATGACTAGCCAACCAGAGCTACCAAGATCATTCTCTACCTCCAGGTGGTGATACTGCTCATGACTAGCCAACCAGAGCTACCAAGATCCTTCTCTACCTCCAGGTGGTGATACTGCTCATGACTAGCCAACCAGAGCTATTAAGATCCTTCTCTACCTCCAGGTGGTGATACTGCTCATGACTAGCCAACCAGAGCTACCAAGATCCTTCTCTACCTCCAGGTGGTGATACTGCTCATGACTAGCCAACCAGAGCTACCAAGATCCTTCTCTACCTCCAAGTGGTGATACTGCTCATGACTTGCCAACCAGAGCTACCAAGATCCTTCTCTACCTCCAGGTGGTGATACTGCTCATGTCTAGCCAACCAGAGCTACAAAGATCCTTCTCTACCTCCAGGTGGTGATACTGCTCATGACTAGCCAACCAGAGCTACCAAGATCCTTCTCTACCTCCAGGTGGTGATACTGCTCATGACTAGTCAACCAGAGCTACCAAGATCCTTCTCTACCTCCAGGTGGTGATACTGCTCATGACTAGCCAACCAGAGCTACAAAGATCCTTCTGTACCTCCAGGTGGTGATACTGCTCATGACTAGCCAACCAGAGCTACCAAGATCCTTCTCTACCTCCAGGTGGTGATACTGCTCATGACTAGCCAACCAGAGCTACCAAGATCCTTCTCTACCTCAAGGTCGTGATACTGCTCATGACTAGTCAACCAGAGCTACCAAGATCCTTCTCTACCTCCAGGTGGTGATACTGCTCATGACTAGCCAACCAGAGCTACCAAGATCCTTCTCTACCTCCAGGTGGTGATACTGCTCATGACTAGCCAACCAGAGCTACCAAGATCCTTCTCTACCTCCAGGTGGTGATACTGCTCATGATTAGCCAACCAGAGCTACCAAGATCCTTCTCTACTTCCAGGTGGTGATACTGCTCATGACTAGCAAACCAGAGCTACCAAGATCCTTCTCTACCTTCAGGTTGTGATACTGCTCATGACTAGCCAACCAGAGCTACCAAGATCCTTCTCTACCTCTAGGTGGTGATACTGCTCATGACTAGTCAACCAGAGCTACCAAGATCCTTCTCTACCTCCAGGTGGTGATACTGCTCATGACTAGCCAACCAGAGCTACCAAGATCCTTCTCTACCTCCAGGTGGTGATACTGCTCATGACTAGCCAACCAGAGCTACCAAGATCCTTCTCTACCTCCAGGTGGTGATACTGCTCATGACTAGTCAACCAGAGCTACCAAGATCCTTCTCTACCACCAGGTGGTGATACTGCTCATGACTAGCCAACCAGAGCTACAAAGATCCTTCTCTACCTCCAGGTGGGGATACTGCTCATGACTTGCCAACCAGAGCTACCAAGATCCTTTTCTACCTCCAGGTGGTGATACTCCTCATGACTAGCCAACCAGAGCTACCAAGATCCTTCTCTACCTCCAGGTGGTGATACTGCTCATGACTAACCAAACAGAGCTACCAAGATCCTTCTCTACCTCCAGGTGGTGATACTGCTCATGATTAACCAACCAGAGCTACCAAGATCCTTCTCTACCTCCAGGTGGTGATACTGCTCATGACTAGCCAACCAGAGCTACCAAGATCCTTCTCTACCTCCAGGTGGTGATACTGCTCATGACTAGCCAACCAGAGCTACCAAGATCCTTCTCTACCTCCAGGTTGTGATACTGCTCATGACTAGTCAAACAGAGCTACAAAGATCCTTCTCTACCTCCAGGTGGTGATACTGCTCATGACTAGTCAACCAGAGCTACCAAGATCCTTCTCTATCTCCAGGTGGTCATACTGCTCATGACTAGCCAACCAGAGCTACCAAGATCCTTCTCTACCTCCAGGTGGTGATACTGCTCATGACTAGTCAACCAGAGCTACCATGATCCTTATCTACCACCAGGTGGTGATACTGCTCATGACTAGCCAACCAGAGCTACCAAGATCCTTCTCTACCTCCAGGTGGTGATACTGCTCATGACTAGCCAACCAGAGCTACCAAGATCCTTCTCTACCTCCAGGTGGTGATACTGCTCATGACTAGCCAACTAGAGCTACCAAGATCCTTCTCTACCTCCAGGTGGTGATACAGCTCATGACTAGCCAACCAGAGCTACAAAGATCCTTCTCTACCTCCAGGTGGTGATACTGCTCATGACTAGCCAACTAGAGCTACCAAGATCCTTCTCTACCTCCAGGTGGTGATACAGCTCATGACTAGCCAACCAGAGCTACCAAGATCCTTCTCTACCTCCAGGTGGTGATACTGCTCATGACTAGCCAACCAGAGCTACCAAGATCCTTCTCTACCTCCAGGTGGTGATACTGCTCATGACTAGCCAACCAGAGCTACCAAGATCCTTCTCTACCTCCAGGTGGTGATACTGCTCATGACTAGCCAACCAGAGCTACCAAGATCCTTCTCTACCTCCAGGTGGTGATACTGCTCATGACTAGCCAACCAGAGCTACCAAGATCCTTCTCTACCTCCAGGTGGTGATACTGCTCATGATTAGCCAACCAGAGCTACCAAGATCCTTATGTACCTCCAGGTGGTGATACTGCTCATGACTAGTCAACCAGAGCTACCAAGATCCTTCTCTACCTCCAGGTGGTGATACTGCTCATGACTAGCCAACCAGAGCTACCAAGATCCTTCTCTACCTCCAGGTGGTGATACTGCTCATGACTAGTCAACCAGAGCCACCAAGATCCTTCTCTACCTCCAGATGGTGATACTGCTCATGAATAGCCAACCAGAGCTACAAAGATCCTTCTCTACCTCCAGGTGGTGATACTGCTCATGACTAGTCAACCAGAGCTACCAAGATCCTTCTCTACCTCCAGGTGGTGATACTGCTCATGACTAGCCAACCAGAGCTACCAAGATCGTTCTCTGCCTCCAGGTGGTGATACTGCTCATGACTAGCCAACCAGAGCTACCAAGATCATTCTCTACCTCCAGGTGGTGATACTGCTCATGACTAGCCAACCAGAGCTACCAAGATCCTTCTCTACCTCCAGGTGGTGATACTGCTCATGACTAGTCAACCAGAGCTACCAAGATCCTTCTCTACCTCCAGGTGGTGATACTGCTCATGACTAGCAAACCAGAGCTACCAAGATCCTTCTCTACATCCAGGTGGTGATACTGCTCATGACTAGCCAACCAGAGCTAACAAGATCCTTCTCTACCTCCAGGTGGTGATACTGCTCATGACTAGCCAACCAGAGCTACCAAGATCCTTCTCTACCTCCAGGTGGTGATACTGCTCATGACTAGCCAACCAGAGCTACCAAGATCCTTCTCTATCTCCAGGTGGTAATACTGCTCATGACTAGCCAACCAGAGCTACAAAGATCCTTCTCTACCGCCAGGTGGTGATACTGCTCATGAGTAGCCAACCAGAGCTACCAAGATCCTTCTCTACCTCCAGGTGGTGATACTGCTCGTGACTAGCCAACCAGAGCTACCAAGATCTTTCTCTACCTCCAGGTGGTGATACTGCTCATGACTAGCCAACCAGAGCTACCAAGATCCTTCTCTACCTCCAGGTGGTGATACTGCTCATGACTAACCAACCAGAGCTACCAAGATCCTTCTCTACCTCCAGGTGGTGATACTGCTCATGACTAGTCAACAAGAGCTATCAAGATCCTTCTCTACCTCCAGGTGGTGATACTGCTCATGACTAGCCAACCAGAGCTACCAAGATCCTTCTCTACCTCCAGGTGGTGATACTGCTCATGACTAGCCAACCAGAGCTACCAAGATCCTTCTCTACCTCCAGGTGGTGATACTGCTCATGACTAGTCAACCAGAGCTACCAAGATCCTTCTCTATCTCCAGGTGGTGATACTGCTCATGACTAGCCAACCAGAGCTACCAAGATCCTTCTCTACCTCCAGGTGGTGACACTGCTGATGACTAGTCAACCAGAGCTACCAAGATCCTTCTCTACCTCTAGGTGGTGATACTGCTCATGACTAGCCGACCAGAGCTGCCAAGATCCTTCTCTACCTCCAGGTGGTGATACTGCTCATGACTAGCCAACCAGAGCTACCAAGATCCTTCTCTACCTCCAGGTGGTGATACTGCTCATGACTAACCAACCAGAGCTACCAACATCCTTTTCTACCTCCAGGGGGTGATACTGCTCATGACTAGCCAACCAGAGCTACCAAGATCCGTTTCTACCTCCAGGTGGTGATACTGCTCATGACTAGCCAACCAGAGCTATTAAGATCCTTCTCTACCTCCAGGTGGTGATACTGCTCATGACTAGTCAACCAGAGCTACCGAGATCCTTTTCTACCTCCAGGGGGTGATACTGCTCATGACTAGCCAACCAGAGCTACCAAGATCCGTTTCTACCTCCAGGTGGTGATACTGCTCATGACTAGCCAACCAGCTACCAAGATCCTTCTCTACCTCCAGGTGGTGATACTGCTCATGACTAGCCATCTAGAGCTACCAAGATCCTTCTCTACCTCCAGGTGGTGATACAGCTCATGACTAGCCAACCAGAGCTACCAAGATCCTTCTCTACCTCCAGGTGGTGATACTGCTCATGACTAGCCAACCAGAGCTACCAAGATCCTTCTCTACCTCCAGGTGGTGATACTGCTCTTGACTAGCCAACCAGAGCTACCAAGATCCTTCTCTACCTCCAGGTGGTGATACTGCTCATGACTAGTCAACCAGAGCTACCAAGATCCTTCTCTACCTCCAGGTGGTGATACTGCTCATAACTAGCCAACCAGAGCTACCAAGATCCTTCTCTACCTCCAGGTGGTGATACTGCTCATGACTAGCCAACCAGAGCTACCAAGATCCTTCTCTACCTCCAGGTGGTGATACTGCTCATGACTAGTCAACCAGAGCCACCAAGATCCTTCTCTACCTCCAGATGGTGATACTGCTCAAGAATAGCCAACCAGAGCTACAAAGATCCTTCTCTACCTCCAGGAGGTGATACTGCTCATGACTAGCCAACCAGAGCTACCAAGATCCTTCTCTACCTCCAGGTGGTGATACTGCTCATGACTAGCTAACCAGAGCTACCAAGATCCTTCTCTACCTCCAGGTGGTGATACTGCTCATGACTAGTCAACCAGAGCTACCAAGATCCTTCTCTATCTCCAGGTGGTGATACTGCTCATGACTAGCCAACCAGAGCTACCAAGATCTTTCACTACCTCCAGGTGGTGATACTGCTCATGACTAGTCAACCAGAGCTACCAAGATCCTTCTCTACCTCTAGGTGGTGATACTGCTCATGACTAGCCAACCAGAGCTACCAAGATCCTTCTCTACCTCCAGGTGGTGATACTGCTCATGACTAGCCAACCAGAGCTACCAAGATCCTTCTCTACCACCAGGTGGTGATACTGCTCATGACTAGCCAACCAGAGCTACCAAGATCCTTCTCTATCTCCAGGGGGTGATACTGCTCATGACTAGCCAACCAGAGCTACCAAGATCCGTTTCTACCTCCAGGTGGTGATACTGCTCATGACTAGCCAACCAGAGCTATTACGATCCTTCTCTACCTCCAGGTGGTGATACTGCTCATGACTAGTCAACCAGAGCTACCGAGATCCTTCTCTACCTCCAGGTGGTGATACTGCTCATGACTAGCCAACCAGAGCTACCAAGATCCTTCTCTACCTCCAGGTGGTGATACTGCTCATGACTAGCCAACCAGAGCTACCAAGATCCTTCTCTACCTCCAGGTGGTAATACTGCTCATGACTAGTCAACCAGAGCTACCAAGATCCTTTTCTACCTCCAGGTGGTGATACTGCTCATGACTAGTCAACCAGAGCTACCAAGATCCTTCTCTACCTCAAGGTGGTGATACTGCTCATGACTAGCCAACCAGAACTACCAAGATCCTTCTCTACCTCCAGGTGGTGATACTGCTCATGACTAGCCAACCAGAGCTACCGAGATCCTTTTCTACCTCCAGGGGGTGATACTGCTCATGACTAGCCAACCAGAGCTACCAAGATCCGTTTCTACCTCCAGGTGGTGATACTGCTCATGACTAGCCAACCAGAGCTATTAAGATCCTTCTCTACCTCCAGGTGGTGATACTGCTCATGACTAGTCAACCAGAGCTACAAAGATCCTTCTCTACCTCCAGGTGGTGATACTGCTCATGGTTAGTCAACCAGAGCTACCAAGATCCGTTTCTTCCTCCAGGTGGTGATACTGCTCTTGACTAGCCAACCAGAGCTATAAAGATCCTTCTCTACCTCCAGGTGGTGATACTGCTCATGACTAGCCAACCAGAGCTACCAAGATCCTTTTCTACCTCCAGGTGGTGATACTGCTCATGACTAGCCAACCAGAGCTACCAAGATCCTTCTCTACCTCCAGGTGGTGATACTGCTCATGACTAGCCAACCAGAGCTACCAAGATCCTTCTCTACCTCCAGGGGGTGATACTGCTCAAGACTAGTCAACCAGAGCTACCAAGATCATTCTCTACCTCCAGGTGGTGATACTGCTCATGACTAGCCAACCAGAGCTACCAAGATCGTTCTCTACCTCCAGGTGGTGACACTGCTCATGACTAGCCAACCAGAGCTACCAAGATCATTCTCTACCTCCAGGTGGTGATACTGCTCATGACTAGCCAACCCGAGCTACCAAGATCCTTCTCTACCTCCAGGTGGTGATACTGCTCATGACTAGCCAACCAGAGCTACCAAGATCCTTCTCTACCTCCAGGTGGTGATACTGCTCATGACTAGCCAACCAGAGCTACCAAGATCCTTCTCTACCTCCAGGTGGTGATACTGCTCATTACTAGTCAACCAGAGCTACCAAAATCCTTCTCTACCTCCAGGTGGTGATACTGCTCATGACTAGTCAACCAGAGCTACCAAGATCCTTCTCTACCTCCAGGTGGTGATACTGCTCATGACTAGCCAACCAGAGCTACCAAGATCCTTCTCTACCTCCAGGTGGTGATACTGCTCATGACTAGCCAACCAGAGCTACCAAGATCCTTCTCTACCTCCAGGTGGTGATACTGCTCATGACTAGTCAACCAGAGCTATCAAGATCCTTCTCTACCTCCAGGTGGTGATACTGCTCATGACTAGCCAACCAGAGCTACCAAGATCCTTCTCTACCTCCAGGTGGTGATACTGCTCATGACTAGCCAACCAGAGCTACCAAGATCCTTCTCTACCACCAGGTGGTGATACTGCTCATGACTAGTCAACCAGAGCTACCAAGATCCTTCTCTATCTCCAGGTGGTGATACTGCTCATGACTAGCCAACCAGAGCTACCAAGATCTTTCTCTACCTCCAGGTGGTGATACTGCTCATGACTAGTCAACCAGAGCTACCGAGATTCTTCTCTACCTCTAGGTGGTGATACTGCTCATGACTAGCCAACCAGAGCTACCAAGATCCTTCTCTACCTCCAGGTGGTGATACTGCTCATGACTAGCCAACCAGAGCTACCAAGATCCTTTTCTACCTCCAGGGGGTGATACTGCTCATGACTAGCCAACCAGAGCTACCAAGATCCGTTTCTACCTCCAGGTGGTGATACTGCTCTTGACTAGCCAACCAGAGCTATTAAGATCCTTCTCTACCTCCAGGTGGTGATACTGCTCATGACTAGTCAACCAGAGCTACCGAGATCCTTCTCTACCTCCAGGTGGTGATACTGCTCATGACTAGCCAACCAGAGCTACCAAGATCCTTCTCTACCTCCAGGTGGTGATACTGCTCATGACTAGCCAACCAGAGCTACCAAGATCCTTCTCTACCTCCGGTTGGTAATACTGCTCATGACTAGTCAACCAGAGCTACCAAGATCCTTTTCTACCTCCAGGTGGTTATACTGCTCATGACTAGTCAACCAGAGCTACCAAGATCCTTCTCTACCTCTAGGTGGTGATACTGCTCATGACTAGTCAACCAGAACTACCAAGATCCTTCTCTACCTCCAGGTGGTGATACTGCTCATGACTAGCCAACCAGAGCTACCAAGATCCTTCTCTACCTCCAGGTGGTGATACTGCTCATGACTAGCCAACCAGAGCTACCAGG
Organism: Ariolimax columbianus; assembly: GCA_036924085.1. Lineage (NCBI taxonomy): Eukaryota > Metazoa > Mollusca > Gastropoda > Stylommatophora > Arionidae > Ariolimax > Ariolimax columbianus. Next base: position 30,499,886 of record JAVGWX010000022.1, on the reverse strand, counting down.
ATCCTTCTCTATCTCCAGGTGGTGATACTGGAAAATATACTCCAACATGACAGACTGGCTGCGGAGACAGGATTGAAGTTGGAAAGTTAACCGGGCACCCAAAACTGTCATGCTGAAGTCAATATATATATATATATATATATATATATATATATATATATATATATATATATATATATATATATATATATATCCACACACACACTTCCAGACAAATAATCGATTCCTTTGAGTGAAAATGTTACAGAAAGATTCTCAGAATACCCTGGACAGAGAAAAAGACAAATTTAAACATTCGGCAAGAGTTGAACATAGAGGAGAACTGGTTTATCAATTATATTTTGGCTAGAAAATGCAAATAGTTTGTTCACATAAAGAGACACAACGGTCTCAAGAGAACAGTAATGGAAGGTATGGTGGCAGGCAAAAGAGGAAGGGAGTAGACCAAGAAGTCGATGGTACCAAGATATCCCGGAGTGTCTGGGTTTGACTGGCGGAGGCTAGACTTTTGGCAAGAGAACGAGTTTCTTTCAGACAGACTGTGATGGGAACGACGTTCTATAAAGGATATGGAACAAGATGATGATGATATATGAATATTTATATTCTCAGTCAGATTTGGATTGTGTGTCCTCGGGATATTTCCAGACATGACACACTTTCTCTCCTATCCCCTAGCCACAAACAAAATCTATCACTTTCTGCACATTTATATACTGTCGACCTTTTGTCTCTTTATCATTCTGTAGTGTATCCATAAGTGTCCTGAACAACTCAACCCTGTCTATCCACATCATATCATCGTTAACCACATCTCACTCCGCCACTGCATCGGTTCTTTCGTTAAATAACCTATGTTAAACAATGACTTTTCTAAAAAGCCAAAAAGCAGTATAATGTCAAGTTAGGTGCGCTAAGTCTACGTCATATTAGGTGCCCAATGTCTACATCTTAATAGGTGTCATATGTCAAAATAGTATTAGTTGTCCCATGTCTGTATCTTATTAGTTGTCCTATGTCTATATCTTATTAGTTGTCCTATGTCTATATCTTATTAGTTGTCCTATGTCTATATCTTATTAGTTTTCTAATGTCTATATATTATTAGTTGAATTATGTCTATCTTATTAGTTGTCCTATGTCTTTATCTTATTAGTTGTCCTATGTCTTTATCTTATTAGTTGTCCTATTTCTTTATCTTATTAGTTGTCCTATGTCTATATCTTATTAGTTGTCTAATGTCTATATATTATTAGTTGAATTATGTCTATCTTATTAGTTGTCCTATGTCTTTATCTTATTAGTTGTCCTTTGTCTTTATCTGATTAGTTGTCCTATGTCTTTATCTTATTAGTTGTCCTATGTCTATATCTTATTAGTTGTCCTATGTCTTTATCTTATTAGTTGTCCTATGTCCTTATCTTATTAGTTGTCCTATGTCTTTATCTTATTAGTTGTCCTATGTCTTTATCTTATTAGTTGTCCTATGTCTTTATCTTATTAGTTGTCCTATGTCTATATCTTATTAGTTATCCTATGTCCTTATCTTATTAGTTGTCCTATGTCTTTATCTTATTAGTTGTCCTATTTCTTTATCTTATTAGTTGTCCTATGTCCTTATCTTATTCTTCGCAGTTCGCCCTGAAATGGACGCAGTGTCGCAGATGTTATCGCAGAATGGCACATTCGATTTCAGCAGTTTCTTTTGGGTACCGGGTTTACCTTCTCACTGCGATCCCGGTTATTTCATTCAGATAACACTAGCGCAGCCTGTATCTAGGACCGCCACCTGAAAGCGGTGTAGAGTATTGGTTAGCTGTGGTTCGCTGATCCTAGTGCAATCAGTCAGTTGTGAGTCGCTGGCTGCTGTCAGCTGATTCTGTGTGGTCTATCCTTTACCACGTAAATACAACCCCACGCCTACACGATTTCAAGTAAATAAGGTTTTCTTTGTGTTCTCGTCTCGGTGCGGTATCTGACCATACCCATTAAACAAATTTTTGATTAAGCTCAACTTTAATCAACTTTTACATTTTTCTTCATTTGTTTTTTTCCCTAGTAAATGATCGAAAAATAACAAATGATCACGTCCTTCTGTCCATCTTTCACTCTCTCTCTCTCCCTATCTCTATCTCAATCTCTGATTCACTCTCTCTCTCTCTCTCCCTATCTCTATCTCAATCTCTGATTCACTCTCTCTCTCTCTCTACCTATATGTGTGTACACCATTTTAACTCCCTTTTTTAACAACAGATACCGGAAACCAATATACTATGCAATGTATTGCCATCATCATCTTTATTTGGCTAGGTAAATCCCATCTAGATTCATTAAAGGATCTACAGTGCCCGCGATATCTCCTGTCCCATCCACGCTTCACTGGTCTGCGAGCTATGATCTGCGAATGATAGCATAATACAGGTTCAGAGATAAGTTGCGACTGGCATTGCTTGATTTGGCCACACAGCGATCAATTTGTCCCTTCTGTTTGTCTGCCCTCTCCGATCTGCTCAAAACCAATCTCAATTATGAGTCCTTCAGAGTTGTCGGGAGATTCAGTAAAGTTTGGATCTATTTCCTGTTAGAAAGAAATTTAAAATAGGTGAAGAGGCCGCTGGGACTGAACTGAAATACAGCCTCCGGGGACATCGCCCTAATCTTCGACCATATCAACTGTTTCAAATTCTCACCGGCACTGTGGCGGGAGAGATCAAACACATCAGCCATCACCAATCATGTCAAACACGCGTTCCGTCCCACCAATGGTTCGTTTCATGCAGGTGTCTCAAACTGAACTTCACCGTAAGGGCTACAGTAGGCTAAGTTAATGGACCATGATCCGCTTGAAGTCACATTAATGGACCGAAGTCCACACAAAAACAAATTTGACAATCCAAAGGCTTTGCGGAAGTCAAGTTACGTGACTCACATATACATGAGGTCAAATTAATAGAACACGGATTGCAAAGGGTGAAGTTAATTTACTAAGAGTGGCGTGGAGTCAAGTTGGCGTCAATGTATTGCAAGAAGTCCTACATCAATCAATCAGTAAATCAATCAATCAATCAATCTTCTTCTGTGATCGTCTTGAAAAGAGGTTGTGACGTTGTGTATAAAGTTACATCTTGGCTGCGTCTTTCAAACAGAGACATCCGATTTCAGCACGACATTTTTTGGACCGGGTTTGCATTCTCACTTCGGTCCATAATTTCATAGCACACTGCATGGATGTAGTTCATAGCACACTGCATGGATGTAGTTCATAGCACACTGCATGGATGTAGTTCATAGTACACTGCATGGATGTAGTTCATAGCAAACTGCATGGATGTAGTTCATAGCACACTGCATGGATGTAGTTCATAGCACACTGCATGGATGTAGTTCATAGCACACTGCATGGATGTAGTTCATAGCACACTGCATGGATGTAGTTCATAGCACAGTGCATGGATGTAGTCTGTTTTCAGAGCTGACATTTGGAGACTATGAAGAGCCAACTATGCTAGCTGCTATCGGCTCATTCACCGCTGTATCTTTGGTTAAATCAATCAATATCTAGTCAGCTCCAGTGGAGCAAATCCTTAGTCTTAGTCGACCTGTACTTTCTACATGGGCACACGCCTCTGTGCAGGTCACGGCTCTGACGTGAGCTGGATGTTTCCGGGAAGGGTATTTCATGCAGTGTGGGCCATTCTCGAGTAGCATGTTACTCCTCTGCGTTGGGACAAGTTTCTCGAAGAGTGGTTAACCAATGTTGTAGTCCATCTTAAAAGACTTAAACACTAGAGCAAAGTATACCCACAGCCTTTTAGGCGCCATCTATGCTGCTTTAAATAAACCACCTAACCGTGGTCGGTGTTATGCCATGTCACAGAGTTAGTGGCTGATTACGACATGCTCCCTGTGGGGCAGTGGGGCTATTCTTGCCCATGTCATACACAAAGACCCGGAAATCCACTCTGAAAGGATGAATACGTACAAAAGTATATAAATACGTGGGTGAGCATTTATAGTCTCGGCTAGAGAGACAGGACAAGTCGTTGCCGAGTGCAGTCGGTTATAATGTCAACAACCCCCAATTTGAGAATGGAGATGGAAGCAGTGATCTCAGCGCTAAGATCTAAATCTGAGACTTCTTTAACAAGGTCAGTCATCGTGACAGACGCACAAGCAGTACTTCAGAAGGTACACAGATGATGGCTGAGGGACTAGTGGATAGCAGCTGTTGGGAGCTCAAACCTCCAGAAGTTGACACGGATCGACTGTCCTGGTCATCCTAGGGTTGAGGGCAACGAAAGAGATGAGATCGTGGCTTTACAAGCTCCCATTATGGGCACATTGGTGATGGATAGGGGTAACATTGTAAAATCAATCAATGACCGCTTGTTAGATGAGGACACTGCAATAGACGATGCAGTAATCTACAGGCTGCAAAGTTTTGACATTAAACGAGGTTTAATTTACTGAGAGCAACTGAGCACTTATATGTATGCCCGGAGTGCAGTGACGTCGATTCTTAGAAACAGAAATGCTTGTTTACAATGTATTTAATTTCACACTGCCGCCGCAATCTCGCTTTATTTGTTATTTATGCAATGATAATTTTGCAGAAAATGTGTTAACCGCGATAAGACTTACTTACATGCACATAATTTTTAATTACATTTACAACATTTTAGAACTTCTGCAGTGGACCTTTCCTACGGTCTACAACAATCACACGGTGTCCGTTTTCTGAATTGAAGAAAAGTTTCAACCCGTGTGTCTCCGCGCGCAGAATCCATGCCCGTTTCAGTGATTGACAGATAGTATCGCGCTGACATTGTGATGGAAGATGGAAGAACAATCTCCTGAAAGTCAACTTGGGTAAATTATCGGACAACCGACCAGGCAGACCAACGGGAATTGTTATCGATGTAGTTCTCCAGATTGTACAAGAACAAGGGAACTTCAACCCTTTACACACACACACACAATGCGGTCCCTTGAGGGACCCTCCCAGTGCCCCGCCCGCTCCTCCGCCCCTGACATTATTTTAACAATCTGTTTGTATGTTGTCTAATAGTTATGCTGGCTCTAGCGTGACGTGGTCCAACTAAGTTCGTCAATACAGAGCGTTATCCAGATATCATGGACAAATTGACTCGGTAAATGAGATTGTTATCTACCTGAAGATCGTCAGACATTGCACTAGATTACCTGTGCATTTAGATGTTGTTTGGATTGTGATGGAGTGATCGTTCTTGGTGGATTATCTGCCCGGTGATTGTGCGAGGTACATTCCGTTTAAAAATGTAATGGCTGATTAACGCTGATCAGAAGCTCATTCTAGATACTTACTACGTTTTGATTTACTTACGCGCTGATATAGCAAAAAAGACTGTGATTAAAAGTGAGGAAATATCCCCAAAAGAAAGGTGACTTTCAGCTCAGTAATAATAATCTTTTATGAGCAGATGGTGGAACGGATTGGATGTGGGGCTTCAAACAATGAGGACATGCGTTCTTCTTCTTCTTCTTCTTCTTCTTCTTCTTCTTCTTCTTCTTCTTCTTCTTCGTACGCAGTCAGACAGTAACCATTATTTTTTCGAAAAAAGCAGCCGTCATCCTGAGGCTGTCGACACTGCCATAGAGCTTGTCTAGTGTTGCCACTGGTGATGGCCACATCTGCTCTCTCTGATCCTCATATAAAGGGCAGTTTTGCAGCAAATGCTCAGCGGTCATTTTCCCGGTACCACACGGGCATTCGTCGGTGCCACCTATCTTCAAATTGTTGAATAGGTAGTACCTCAGTCTATTATGGCCAGTGCGCAGTCTGAAGACCACGACCTGCTCTCTTCTGTTCAACTGGTAATAGGCATCGTTTTTGGTGTAGCCAGTATGTTCGGTTTCCCATTTGGTCATGTATCTAGCTCGTATAAGCCGTTTTGACTCTACATATATCATGCTAGTATCTGGTTGTGGTAGTCTTGCACCTTCTTTTGCCAGTCTGTCTGCCTCCTCGTTGCCTTGGATGTTGCAGTGAGATGGAACCCACTGCACCACTACCCTTTTTGGTGCGGACTGCTGGGATAGTTGACAGAGTACTGCTCTTAAAGCATTAAGTTCAGTATTTTTCTGGCTTTTTAGTGCTGTTACTACGGCCAGAGCATCTGTAAGCAGGACTATGTGGCTTTCATTCCTTATACCTGTCACCATTTCTTCCACTGCCACCCTCAGTGCCTCTGCCTCCGCTCTGAAATTGCTTGTGTATTTTCCAGTAGCGAATGACAGTGTTATTTTTCTGCCATTTGGTAGGTTCAGGAATGCTCCTGCCCCTCCGTTCTGTGTTGTATTTGTTACGGAACCGTCGGTGTATGCATGGGTCCAGTCCATGCTTTGGTAGTTTTCCGTTATGTAGCTCAGGGTAGTATCTCTTCTTTCTTTTTCAGACTGGCAGTTTTTGTTTTCGATAACTGTTATATTTTCTACCCCCTCTGGAAATATATGCTGCCTCCAGGTAGGTTTTCGTACAGTAGGGATGGGCTTTGGTGTGGTTAGGGCGTTTATAGGGTCTTCGTGCATCTTTGCTTTGGCTATTTCTGCAAAGTTTCTTCGCTTTAGCTTCCCATTTCCGAAATTGTTTAGTCTCTGGTGCATTGGATGGTCAGTCAGTCTTCTGAGATTCTCTGATTGCAGCTGGGCTCTGCAGTCTTTTCTGTCGGTCATGGATTGCAGTTTTGTAATCTTTTCAAGTTCTACAATTGGCGTTGACTTCATGCTTCCTGTTATAACTCTCATGGCTTGGTTTTGGAGTTTGCTAACTTTATCGAAGTTCACCTTTGCTGCTGTTGTCCATGCCGCAATGCCATACTCGAGAACTGGTCTCACTCTTACAGTGTACAGTTTCTTTAGTATACTTTCGTCTGCTCCCCAGCTTGTGCCAGCAAGTTTCCTCATGATTGCCATTCTTTCTCTGGCTGTCATTCGGTTTCTCTCGATCTGACTTTTCCATGTCATGCGCCGATCAAATGTGACTCTCATATAGTTTGGGTTGTCGTTTGGCTGCAGGTATTTGCCGTTTAGACTTAATTTGGTATTTTGGGGTTTGATTGATAGCGAAAATATTGTACATGTGGTCTTTTCCTCGTTTTGTTTTACCAGCCATGAGCTCGCCAACTCTTCCAGCGATGTTAGGGCCTGCTGCATCCGATTTCTTGCTATGGTGAGATTCTTTTCAGAGGTCCACATCCCCTGATCGTCTGCAAACATTGAGCTATGAACTCTTCTTGGTATATTCTCTGTAATGTTATTTATATACACCAGGAAGAGTTAGGGTGACAGTACTCCCCCTTGGGGTACTCCCTGCTCAAGTGTCACCTTTTTGCTTATCTGCCCTTGTACTTAGACTCTGGCCGTTCTGTTTTTGAGGTAGTGGTTGATCCACTTGTACATTTTCCCACAAACATCACTTCTTCTTAGCTTGACTCTAAGTCCACCTTTCCAGACTTTGTCAAATGCCTTTTCCAGGTCCACCCAAAATGCTACTGTATGCTTTTGCTCCTGGTAGGCATCTTCTATTTTACTGGGCTATGAGGATGACCTGGTCCTTATTGGATCTGTGCTGTCTAAAGCCTGATTGCTGTGGAATTAGTATCCGTTTTTCTTCCAGATGCCACATCAGTCTGATGTTAATCATACGTTCCAACAGTTTGCCGACACAGCTCAGTAGGCTGATAGGCCTGTTCCATTTGGATCTGTTTTGTCTTTTCCTTTCTTTGGTACTGGTACAAGTACTGCGTCTTTCCATGCCTGGGGTACAATACCCCTTTTCCAGCTTTGGTTCAGGACTGATAGCAGTTTCCTCTTTGCTGTTTACCCCAGCCCCCATCAGCATTTCGTTTGTTATCCGGGAGATTTCCTTTTCTTTAATGTTCTCATGGCCTCTTCCATTTCGCTCATTGTTAGTTTTTCCACCATATGCTCTTCTGGCGCCATATTGATGATGTCGTGCCCCTTTTGCTCTTCATTAATGTCCGTATGCCTATCTGCAGGGACATCTATGTGGTTCGCTTTGGCATAATGTTCGACAAAGGCGTTTGCGGCTTTTTTTCCAGTGAGCAAGTTTTCGCCTTGCTTGATGGTAATTTGTTTTTTTGACGGAGTTTCGTCATTCATTGCTCTGACTAACTTCCATAGTTTGTTCCCTTCTTTGTCTAAGTTGAGACTTTCTGTTTTGTTTTTCCAGCTTTCTCTTGCTGTTTGGTTTAGAGTGTAGGACATGCGTTCAAGACTAATTTTGATCTTAGGCCTTGTGACGTCAACATGAATATATCTAAAGAAAGCAGTTGTTAGCCTGAAGCTATTGGTATCAGCACAGAGCTTACCCTGGAATGGTGTCGGGATGGTGCTTTCTCTGTCCCTCATATGTCCCTCACTTTCTCTGTCCCTCATATGTCCCTCACTTTCTCTGTCCCTCATATGTCCCTCACTTTCTCTGTACCTCATATGTCCCTCACTTTCTCTGTTTCCCATATGTCCCTCACTTTCTCTGTTTCTCATATGTCCTTCACTTTCTCTGAATCTCATATGTCCCTCACTTTCTCTGTTCCTTATATGTCCCTCACTTTCTCTGTTCCTCATATGTCCCTCACTTTCTCTGTTCCTCATATATTTCCCTCACTTTTGTAGCAGATAATCAGTAGTCATTGTGTCTGTGCAGTAAACACATTCATCTGAAGCACATATGTTGAATACCACGGTAGTCATATGATTTGCTTCTATCTGAGTTGAAATAAATATCTAGTCTGCTCACTACGTGTCGATTGCTGAAACTTGCGACTTTTATTCTTCGGCTCTATAAAGCATCAATCTAGACCCCACTAATGGGAATCACGTCGTAAAGTTGGTTTAAATTAACCTTTTTGCAAAAGGATTATTTCTCAGGTATCCGTACGCCACGTTTAGTTGTGTCTTCTGCAGCCCATGAAATAAAGTCTATCGGGTCCTCTTAGATTACATTTGACAGCAGATTTGTATAACCTCTGAGATAAAAGGCAAAGGTGTCTCAATCTCCATAAACCATATGCATGGCGCCCTCTGAGTGTTGTCCAGCTCTGTCTCCTGTATTTCGACATTGTCTGCAATGGGTGTAAAGGTCGCCTTGCAGTGCAAGTTCATGCCACAGATCTTACAACGATGCTGATGAGGCTGGCGTGCCGGGGTGTCACTGCCACAGATCTTACAACGATGCTGATGAGGCTGGCGTGCCGGGGTGTCACTGCCACAGATCTTACAACGATGCTGATGAGGCTGGCGGGCCGGGGTGTCACTGCCACAGATCTTACAACGATGCTGATGAGGCTGGCGTGCCGGGGTGTCACTGCCACAGATCTTACAACGATGCTGATGAGGCTGGCGTGCCGGGGTGTCACTGCCACAGATCTTACAACGATGCTGATGAGGCTGGCGTGCCGGGGTGTCACTGCCACAGATCTTACAACGATGCTGATGAGGCTGGCGTGCCGGGGTGTCACTGCCACAGATCTTACAACGGTGCTGATGAGGCTGGCGTGCCGGGGTGTGACTGCCACAGATCTTACAACGATGCTGATGAGGCTGGAGTGCCGGGGTGTCACTGCCACAGATCTTACAACGATGCTGATGAGGCTGGCGTGCCGGGGTGTCACTGCCACAGATCTTACAACGATGCTGATGAGGCTGGCGTGCCGGGGTGTCACTGCCAATGATCTTACAACGATGCTGATGAGGCTGGCGGGCCGGGGTGTCACTGCCACAGATCTTACAACGATGCTGATGAGGCTGGCGTGCCGGGGTGTCACTGCCACAGATCTTACAACGATGCTGATGAGGCTGGCGTGCCGGGGTGTCACTGCCACAGATCTTACAACGATGCTGATGAGGCTGGCGTGCCGGGGTGTCACTGCCACAGATCTTGCAACGATGCTGATGAGGCTGGCGTGCCGGGGTGTCACTGCCACAGATCTTACAACGATGCTGATGAGGCTGGCGTGCCGGGGTGTCACTGCCACAGATCTTACAACGATGCTGATGAGGCTGGCGTGCCGGGGTGTCACTGCCACAGATCTTACAACGATGCTGATGAGGCTGGCGTGCCGGGGTGTCACTGCCACATATCTTACAACGATGCTGATGAGGCTGGCGTGCCGGGGTGTCACTGCCACAGATCTTACAACGATGCTGATGAGGCTGGCGTGCCGGGGTGTCACTGCCACAGATCTTACAACGATGCTGATGAGGCTGGCGTGCCGGGGTGTCACTGCCACAGATCTTACAACGATGCTGATGAGGCTGGCGTGCCGGGGTGTCACTGCCACAGATCTTACAACGATGCTGATGAGGCTGGCGTGCCGGGGTGTCACTGCCACAGATCTTACAACGATGCTGATGAGGCTGGCGTGCCGGGGTGTCACTGCCACAGATCTTACAACGATGCTGATGAGGCTGGCGTGCCGGGGTGTCACTGCCACAGATCTTACAACGATGCTGATGAGGCTGGCTTGAATTGGTGTTCCTTGATCTTTCCAGTCTAGCTGTTTTCTCTGTAGAAGGCGTCTACGAGCGCCAGCAGCCACTATGCTTTCCAACTGACTGTCTGCAAACAGCTCGGTTCTGAGCAATTCTTTCCCTGGGATGAAATGTTGCATGACTTCATGCCCCTCTTGCATACGTCGTTGAATCGTAGAGTGGCACTACCGATCCTCTAAACTCCAATGTGTAGCTGTCCATAGAGAATACCCTATGGCAACCTCCCATCTTCCATGCGGTAAATATGCCCCAGCCATTGAAGACGTCGCTGGCTTAACATCTAGTACATGCTGTTAGTGTTTGCTCTCTGTAAGACCGTATTACGCGGCACAATCTCTTAGCACTCAATTCCCAAAATTCGCCTTAGACACATCATGTGAAAAGTGTTGAGATAAATATAGTCATTTCTGAATGACAGCTCGGTACTAAACATGAATGTGACAAAAGCAATGTCAAACTGTCTATGATCTCCGACGAACTTTCAAGTATATATATTTAAACATGATGATCATGTTCGTCCATCTACTGTGATGAAGATCAGTCTCTCTGGCCATCTGGGTGGACAGTATTTTCTTTTTTGCTATTTCCGTTGAAATGGGTGACTTACGATGTGATTTACTTTAAAATGAGTAGGTAACTGCGTCATTTGTCCACCTCACTCTCTCGTCCTGAGTTGCCTTTGGCCAGTGGCAAGACATTATCGAGACGACTGGGGATATCACAACATGCTGATTTTTCATCAGGGTTTTCTCTCGAAGCTTTTCCCGTAAACATATATCCCGCAAGGCAGCGGAGGGGGGATGACATCTATCGTTGTGTTTCTTGCCTTTCCAATATCCGCAAGAGGTCGTAGGCGTGTGAGGGATCTGTTAGGCATTTCTCATGGTTCGCGTGCCAGTAAATGATAGTTATTGGTCTAGTCCGTGAAAATACATACATTCATACATACATACATACAAACACACATGCATACATACATACGTACATACACACACACATACATACATACAATCACATACACACACATACACACATACCCACATACACACATACCCACATACCCACATACACACATACCCACATACACACATACCCACATACACACATACCCACATACCCACACACACACACACACATAGTTCCTTATTGCAAGCGCTGATGACGACATAATTAGGCAGTGTTGTCTAGATGATGTGACCCGCTGTTTTGAGGTTAAAGTGAAGAAGAAACTGCGCAGGTCAACAACATCACTCGCTGGTCCCGAGCTACCTTGGATCAGAAGAAAGACGATTAGTTATAACGACTGGAGGTAACTCAAGATGCCGGCACTCTGATCCCACCTCACCTTAGACCACGGGTCCTATGTGAATTTGCAGGATTCGTTCGTCTCTCATTTGCGTTCATCGCTTTTGGAGACGAGAGCCCTACCTTTCGACTACAGCTCGTTTTATTCCTTCGTCTTTTTTTTTCTTCTTCTTCTTCTTATTATTATTATTGTTCTTCTTCTTTTTCAACCAACTGATGCTATTCTTCTAGCCGAGTGAAGTTTACGACTGCACGTTTCAAGGCTATGCCGGTCCACCACAGCCTTTCGACCATGGTCGTTTTCCCAGGAATAAGTGGAGGAGTCATGCAGGTTTTGTTCTCGTGTCTGTTTAGTGCTCCACAACCACACGTGACGGTGTCACTAAAATCCATTCTGTGAAAGTAAACCTTGAGTCTGCAATGTCCCGCTGTGAATCTGATGGCCTTGTTTTGCCCATCTCTGCCAAGTCTGTCTATGCTGTCATTTTCTGACTTGTACTCGTTGTGCAGGTCTCTCGGTTCCTTCATCCTGAATCGTTTGATCAGTGTCTTCGCTTCTGTATAGCTTTGCAGATGGCTAGTCTGTTTGCTTCAAATTCAGGTTTTTGCGATCTCATTTTTTTGCTTTTTCTTTTCGAAAGATCATACAGTGAGCCGGACAACTCTGTAGGATTAGATTCATTTTTGTTACAGAAATCCTTTGTTGTATTTTATTTCGTGTGAGAGTTTGTAGCATGAGATGGCTTGGATTGTGCTTTTGAAGTCTGTTATGTTGACAGATTTCCTTTAAGTTGCATTTTTGGCTGTTAGGAATCTGCGCTGCTGTGTGAACGGCTGTTGCTTGGACTCTGAAATTGGTACATGTTTCTCCTGCTGGTATGGACTTGTATGTCGCCATTGGAGTGTTTAATCTAGATTTCACTGTCTCCCCTTTTTTCACTCTCCGTGGCTGATCCATATGTGTACACATGTGTCCAAGAGTTGCTAGGGTACTGTCTCTTGCGCTCCTGCAGAGCATGGATTTTATGTTCTGTTGCTGATAGCTCACTTTTCTGCGTTATACCTGAAACTTCCAAGATTATCTTGAACCGAGCCTGACTACGTATCCATGTTTCTGTATTGAGTAAATGCTTCTTGCTTTTGGATTTTGGCTTCAAGGATGTCTCCATGTTTTCTGTGGAATTATCTGGCCAGATGACTGTGTCTATTTCTTAGTAGTCTGTTTTTAATTCTGTTTTGGAACTTCTGATTGAAAGGGTGATTACGCAGCCACTTTATATTTTCCTGCTGAGTAAGGGATTATTATTTTCCCCTTAATTCGAGGGATTCTTCTTCTTCTTCTTCTTCTTCGTACGCAGTCAGACAGTAACCATTATTTTTTCGAAAAAAGCGGTGGTCATCCTGATGCTGTCGACACTGCCATAGAGCTTGTCTTGCAGTTCCACTGGTGATTGCCACATCTGCTCTCTCTGATCCTCGTATGTCGAGCAGTTCTGCAGCAGATGTTCAGCGGTCATTTTACCGGTAGCGCACGGGCATTCGTCGGTACCACCTATCTTTAATTTGTTGAATAGGTGGTACCTCAGTCTATTGTGGCCAGTGCGAAGTCTGAAGACAACGACCTGCTCTCTTCTGTTCAACTGGTAATAGGCATCGTTTTTGGTGTAACCAGTATGTTCGGTTTCCCATTTGGTCATGTATCTGGCTTTGATAAGCCGTTTTGACTCTTCGTACGTCATACTAGTATCTGTTGGTGGTAGTCTTGCACCTTCTTTTGCCAGTCGGTCTGCCTCCTCGTTGCCTTTGATGTTGCAGTGTGATGGGACCCACTGTACCACTACCCTTTTTAGTGCGGACTGCTGGCACAGTTTGCAGAGTGCTGCTCTTAAGTCATTAAGCTCAGTGTTTTTCTGGCTTTTTAGCGATGTGACTACGGCGAGAGCATCTGTAAGCAGGACTATATGGTTTTCATTTTCTTTGTGTGTCACCATTTCTTCCACTGCCGCCCTCAGTGCCTCTGCCTCCGCTCTGAAATTGCTTGTGTACTTACCAGTAGCGAATAACAGTGTTATTTTTCTGCCATTTGGTAGGTTCAGGAATGCTCCTGCCCCTCTGTTCTGTGTAGTGTTTGTTACAGAACCGTCGGTGTATGCATGGGTCCAGTCCATGCTTGGGTAGTTTTTCGATATAAAGCTTAGGGTAGTATCTCTCCTTTCTTTTTCAGACTGGCAGTTTTTGTTTCCAATACCTGGTATATTTTCTATCACCTCTGGAGATAAATCCTGCCTCCAGGTAGGTTTTCGTACAGTAGTGATGGGTTTTGGTGTTGTTAGTGCGTTTATGGGATCTTCGTGCATCTTTGCTTTTGCTATTTCTACAAAGTTTCTCCGCTTTAGTTTCCAATTTCCCAAATTGTTTAGTCTCTGGTGCATTGGATGGTCAGTCAGTCTTCGGAGTTTCTCTGACTGCAGCTGGGCTCTGCAGTCTCTTCTATCGGTCATAAATTGCAGTTTTGTAATCTTTTCAAGTTCTACAATTGGCGTTGACTTCATGCCTCCTGTTATAACTCTCATGTCTTGTTTTTGAAGTTTGCTAACTTTATCGAAGTTCGCCTTTGCTGCTGTTGTCCATACTCGAGTACTGGTCTCACTCTTCCAGTGTACAGTTTCTTTAGTATGCTTTCGTCTGCTCCCCAGCTTGTGCCAGCAAGTTTCCTCATGATTGCCATTCTTTCTCTGGCTCTCATTCGGTTTCTCTCGATCTGACTTTTCCATGTCATGCGCCGATCAAATGTGACTCCCAGATAGTTTGGGTTGTCGTTTGGCTGCAGGAATTTGCCATTTAAACCTAATTTGGTATTTTGGGGTTTTATTGAAAGCGAGAATATTGTGCATGTGGTTTTCTCCTCGTTTATTTTGACCAGCCATGAGTTTGCCCACTCTTCCAGCGATGTTAGGGCCTGCTGCATCCGATTTCTTGCTATGGTGAGATTTTTTTCAGAGGTCCACATAGCCAGATCGTCTGCAAACATTGAGCTATGGACTCTTCTTGGTATATTCTCTGTAATGTCGTTTATATACATCAGGAAGAGTGTGGGTGACAGTACTCCCCCTTGGGGTACTCCCTGCTCAAGTGTCACCTTTTTGCTCATCTGCCCTTGTACTTGGACTCTGGCCGATGCGAGAGGTTCAATATATACTGTTTTCTTTAGCTCTGTAATAGAAGTGCTTTTCAATCCCGTAAAGAATAATTGTAAGGCCACATTTGTTTTTTTACTCGTTCTAGTTTTTCTGTGTTCATTTTGGCCACTGTTGCTCAATTGCTAGAGGCATTTCCCATGACTGACCTAGCTGCACTAGTGTAGACTCGCTTCTTTATTCAATTTCCACACATAAAGATTGTGGCACATGTTTTGGTTTTGGGGAATGCGGTTGTTTGAATCATTTTAATCTATATCTTAACAAAATAATTTTATGACGAGTACTTGTTACATCATTGTACTCATTGAGAACTGGTATAGAGTTAGTGTCGTGTTCTTTTGTTCTACTAGAATGAGTAAAGAGTCAATGCCGTGTTCTTTTCTTCTACTAGAATGAGTAAAGAGTTAATGCCGTGTTCTTTTGTTCTACTAGAATGAGTAAAGAGTGAATGCCGTGTTCTTTTGTTCTACTAGAATGAGTAAAGAGTGAATGCTGTGTTCTTTTGTTCTACTAGAATGAGTGAAGTGTGAATTCACATCCTCTTTCCTCATTATGCTGTAATGCAAGGACAAATCAGAAAGACACATTTGACTCTTTATTCTGTAATGAAAGGATAGACTAGAAAGACAAATTTGACTCTTTATTCTGTAATGAAAGGGCAGACCAGAAAGACACATTTAATTCATTATACTGTAATGAAAGGATAGACCAGAAAGACACATTTGATTCATTATTCTGTAATGCAAGGACAGACCAGAAAGACACATTTGACTCTTTATTCTGTAATGGAAGTAATAACCAGAAAAACGCATTTGCCTAATTTTCCGTAATGGAATGACAAAAAAGAACGACACAGATTAATTTCTAGTAGCTGGTTGCAGATGTTCACCGTACAACACAAACGTACTGAAAAAGGTGAACATGGTCCTTCATCGCTGTAATGCAACTCAGCATTTCTCAGCAAGGTGATCACTACAGAGATTACATGTTGCAAAATGTAAATTTGTCTCTACCCATGAGGCTGCAAAAGCAGTGTTTTTATAAATATGTTTTAAATGCAAAATGTTCGAATGCTGTGATAACCACTCTGTGATATTAATTGATGAAAATCAACTTTGACATGGGGAGACTACTACAGAAAAGTGTTAAACTGATATAGCGATTTGATAGTCTCTTGTTTGTAACACCGTTCCCTAGGCAACGTGTTTTAATGGTCTCCCCATCTGGCGATCTGTGGCTTTCTCAGTGGGTCAATATTTATGGCTCCTGTCTTCTTGTGAAGGAAATAAATGATTCCTGTACTCTAGTGTGAGTTATGCGATTTATAAAAGAATTACTCAAATGGTGGTCGACTGGCAGGCAGACGATAATGTATTGCTGCCGAATGTGTTGGGTTCTTCTTCTTCTTCTTCTCCATCATCTTCTTCTTCTCCTTTGTTCATCCTCAGATCAAGGTTGCGGTTTATCTTGCAAAATATATCATTGTTTATAGGGCTGATTTATCTCCATACAGCTTTAGTCTCACTTCTGTCTCATCAGGCCAGTATTGTTCTCTCTCTTCGGTTTAGGTTTGTCGTATGTGTTTCACGGTATTTGTATACTCCCGTTTTAGACACCCTGGCTAGTTAGTTAGTTTTCTTTCCACTTGTGCCGTTTATGGTCGTGGGAAGCTTGAGTAGTCTATCCTGTGTCAAGTGCGTTGCGTCGGTCAATGTGAGCCATTGTCGTTGCACAATCACCCTAATGTCATATATCCACCTACCTCGCGGCCGCACCCTTGCCCTGTAGCCAGATCTACCAGCATTGTAAACCATCAGTGGAAGATGATGAGGGTGCATTCTCATGAGATGACCAAACCAACTTATTTTCTTCCTGGAAATGTATTCGACACAAGACGTAGTGCCGACCATACTTCGAATGTCGTCATTCCGCATTCTGTCTCTTCTGGTAACACCGATGATTTTCCTCAAACACTTCATTTCACAAGTCGAAATTTTGCTCTTGCACGCGCTTGACAGAGGCCATGTTTGACACTGGTAGCACAAAATCGGCATAAATATACTGTTTATCAGCTGTTGCTTTGTTGCCAAACTAATGGTCTGGTGTCTAAGCAATGGGGACAGCTGATGAGTCACCACAGATGCTTTCTGGCACCTTGTCTCGATTTCCCGCGATCCAGTCAGAAAGAAAATAACGAGTTGCTCTTCTTTAGCTAAATCATATTAGTTGTCTTCTTATTGAAAGTTGGGGTTCTTGATCAGTCCATTTCTCCATGACCAACTTTGGGTGTTCTGCATAGAGCTGAGTCAGGGATTACATATTTTACTCGAGATTTTCATTTTTGTGTAGCTTTATAGCTGCTAAAACTGACGAGGCTTCAGTCAGGAATAGTCATCTTACTGAATATCTTCTTCTTGCTTACAATAAATGAACACATGGCTACCAGGCACGGGGAAGACCTCGGGGCAGATGGATAGATGCCATACAATAAATCATAGAACATATGCTTATAACAAACGTAAAATACGTGACACCAAAAGACATCTTAAGCTCCAGGCTTAAGGGAACAGGCTTAAGGGAACAGGCTGACGGGAACAGGCTGACGGGAACAGGCTGACGGGAACAGGCTGACGTGAACAGGCTGACGGGAACAGGCTGACGTGAACAGGCTGACGTGAACAGGCTGACGGGAACAGGCTGACGTGAACAGGCTGACGGGAACAGGCTGACGTGAACAGGCTGACGGTAACAGGCTGACGGGAACAGGCTGACGGGAACAGGCTGACGGGAACAGGCTGACGTGAACAGGCTGACGGGAACAGGCTGACGTGACGTAAATAAGTCGTCATTTTCAATTATCAATTCGTGTCACTTCCGGGGCAAAGGCCAATGATAACCCTCCTCCAGCAAATTTCGGTCTTAAGCTGCCTGTCTGCCTCTCTCCAGAGACTGAAGTTCCTTCTCATAGTCCTTTCCCCAAAGTGTTTATTCATCTACCTCTCCTCCTCTTCCCCTGTGGATTCCATTGTCAGGGCCTGTAAATAAGCAAGGAGAAATCATTTCTGATTTTGTTCCAAATCAAGCACATGGCTTCAGCTATAGCTGGCCAGTTTGCAGCAAACATGCATGTACGTATTTACAAATATAGTGGAGTCATAGTAGAGCATTTACGTGATAATTTGCTAGTCCTATGCACAACTCTCTTTAGATACCTTTGGCGATATATCACTTCCAGTCAGCACCTAAGTGTCGCATATTGAGAAAATGGTGATAGGCCCTTTATTCTTGACCAGCGACACAATAGGTGTGATGTGGTCAACATAATTGGAGAGAGGAAGGAAGGGTGTTCCTCGTTATTACTTTCCAAGATCAGTATGGTACCCACAATTTGTTAGGCTGGGTTGAAGCCAGGAACCTTTTTTGCAACACGAAAAATCACTCACAAACTGTGAACCGGAACCCGATCTCTCGGCTTGGAATCCAGTGCACTTCCATTAACGACATGCTTGATCCTCTTGTTTTCCAAACGTAAATGAAAATGAAAGTGAAATTCAAGTTGTATAAATTATTGGTCCTGTCTTTTCTTTTGAACAGTTCTGAGAGCTGGACACTAACTGCTGATATGGAAATAAGGATACAATCTTATGAAATTAAATGCTGCAGAGGAATTATTCGCACCGTTATTATTTTTGTTAGGACGGAGTTGGGCCAGTATAAAAACCTATTGACTTTAGTAAAAACACGTAAATTGACATGCTATGGACATGTTAAAGATATGTGGGGCTGATCAAGTCCGTCCTGCAAGGCACTGTGCCTGGAAAGCGTGAGAGAGGGAGACCGAAAAAGAGATGGGAAGACAATATAAAAGAGTGGACGGAAAGGTCTATAGGTGAAATTAATACCCTTGCGAAAAATCGATAGATAAGATAAGATAGATAAATAGATAGATAGATAGATAGATAGATAGATAGATAGATAGATAGATAGATAGATAGATAGATAGATAGATAGATAGATAGATAGATAGATAGATAGATAGATAGATAGATAGATAGATAGATAGATAGATAGATAGATAGATAGATAGATAGATAGATAGATAGATAGATAGATAGATAGATAGATAGATAGATAGATAGATAGATAGATAGATAGATAGATAGATAGATAGATAGATAGATAGATAGATAGATAGATAGATAGATAGATAGATAGATAGATAGATAGATAGATAGATAGAACAAAAGAACACGACACTCACTCTATACCAGTTCTTAATGAGTACAATGATGTAACACGTACTCGTCATCAGTACTTGAGCAAGATAAAGATGTGACATTCACTCTTCGCCCGTTATTCTGGAACAAAATGTTATGCAATTCACATTTCGCCCGTTCTTTTAGAACACAGGGTTATGGCATTCACTCTGTGCCCGTCATTGTAGAACAAAGAATTATGCCATTCACTCTATGCCCGTCCTTGTAGAACAACGGGTTATGCCAATCACTCTTTGTCCGTGCTTGTGGAACAAAGCGTTATGCCAATGTCACTCTTTGTCCGTTCTTGCGAAAAAAAGACATAACCTATGCGCTTTGTTTATTCTAGAGCACAGAGGGATGTAACATTCACTGTTAAACTATTCCTGAGAACCAAGAAGGTTTGACTGTCAACCAAGACCCTGCTATAGTATCTCGTATGTTTGTTATTGACAATCTTCACAAAGAAACGTATTTTGCTGCATTCGGGAAACATCGATAAGCATTAGCAGGAAAAAAACAGTTGAGTAAAATGCAGCTTGGATTGGAACGACGCTATGGTATCAAGAAAAAACAGTTGAGTAAAATGCAGCTTGGATTGGAACAACGCTATGGTATCAAGAAAAAACAGTTGAGTAAAATGCAGCTTGGATTGGAACAACGCTATGGTATCAAGAAAAAACAGTTGAGTAAAATGCAGCTTGGATTGGAACAACGCTATGGTATCAAGAAAAAACAGTTGAGTAAAATGCAGCTTGGATTGGAACAACGCTATGGTATCAAGAAAAAACAGTTGAGTAAAATGCAGCTTGGATTGGAACAACGCTATGGTATCAAGAAAAAACAGTTGAGTAAAATGCAGCTTGGATTGGAACAACGCTATGGTATCAAGAAAAAACAGTTGAGTAAAATGCAGCTTGGATTGGAACGACGCTATGGTATCAAGAAAAAACAATTGAGTAAAATGCAGCTTGGATTGGAACAACGCTATGGTATCAAGAAAAAACAGTTGAGTAAAATGCAGTTTGGATTGGAACAACGCTATGGGATCAAATTACTTTTTTAAGATATAGATAAAAATGATTCAAACAACCGCATTCCCCAAAACATGTGCCACAATCTTTATGTGTGGAAATTGAATAAAGAAGCGAGTCTACACTAGTGCAGCCAGGTCAGTCATGGGAAATGCCTCTAGCAATTGAACAGCAGTGGCCAAAATGAACACACAAAAACTAGAACGAGTAAAAAACAACTGTGGCCTTAGAATTATTCTTAAGGAGATTGAAAAGCACTTCTATTACAGAGCTAAAGAAAACAGTATATATTGAACCCCTCGAATTAAGGGGACAATAATAATCCCTTACTCAGCATGAAAATATAAAGTGGCTGCATAATCACCCTTTCAATCAGAAGTTCCAAAACAGAATTAAAAACAGACTACTAAGAAATAGACACAGTCATCTGGCCAGATAATTCCATAGAAAACATGGAGACATCCTTGAAGCCAAAATCCAAAAGCAAGAAGCATTTACTCAATACAGAAACATGGATACGTAGTCAGGCTCGGTTCAAGATAATCTTGGAAGTTTCAGGTATAACGCAGAAAAGTGAGCTATCAGCAACAGAACATAAAAGCCATGCTCTGCAGGAGCGCAAGAGACAGTATCCTAGCAACTCTTGGACACATGTGTACACATATGGATCAGCCACGGAGAGTGAAAAAAGGGGAGACATTGAAATCTAGACTAAACACTCCAATGGCGACATACAAGTCCATACCAGCAGGAGAAACATGTACCAATTTACGAGTCCAAGCAACAGCGGTTCACACAGCAGCGCAGATTCCTAACAGCCAAAAATGCAACTTAAAGGAAAACTGTCAACATAACAGACTTTAAAAGCATAATCCAAGCCATCTCATGCTACAAACTCTCACACGAAATAAAATACAACAAAGGATTTCTGTAACAAAAATGGATCTAATCCTACAGAGTTTGCCGGCTCACTGTAGGATATTTCGAAAAGAAAAGTGATGACCCACTCGTGACTTGCCAGGTCAATCCCAGAATCTCGTGTGTCACGGCGGCTTGTATAATCTCGACCTCTTTCAATCTTGGATGTATTATTGACACTGGGACAATATAAATCATGCATCGGCCACTGCTTGGCAAAAAGTACACTGAACCAAGTATCAAGGTCATCACCATCATCATCATCATGTAGCCTGTCCTTTATAGACGGTTGCACCCATCACATCCTGTCTGAAAGAAACTCGTTCTCCAGCCTCCGCCACAGTCATACCCAGACATTCTTGGATATCTTAGTGCCATCGTCTTCTTGGTCTACCCCTTCCTATTTTTCCGGGCACCATACCTTCCATTACCGTTCTCTCGAGGCCGTTGTGTCTCTTGATGTGACCAAAGTATTTGCATTTTCTAGCCAAAATGGAATTGATAAACCAATTCTTCCCAATTCTCAACTCTTGCCGAATATCTACATATGTATTTTTTTCTGTCTAGGGTATTCTGAAGATCTTTCTCTAACATTTTGACTCGAAAGATTCGATTCTTTGTCTGGAAGTTCTGGTAATCGTCCATGATTTGCAGCCATAAGCTGCCACAGGAAAAACAGACTCTCAAGACGTTTACTTTTATCGTTGTGTTGGTACTATAATTTCTTCAGGCTGTTCAAAAATATCTCCACTGATGGGGAAATAATCGAATAAGTACATATTTGGGGTAAGCCATAACTGAAGATGCCCGCAATTAGACAGAAATTAAGACACGGATTGCAATGGCAAAACATGGCTTCGGAGAAAAACAGAAATAGTTAACCTAAACAAATTTCAGGATAGAATTGAAGAAAAGAATAATCGCCACTCATATATGGCATCCCAAGACAGCGGAGTACTCATCTCAACAGCCATAAGCTGCCACAGGAAAACCACAGGCTCTCAAGACTTTTACTTTTATCATTTTGTTGGTGCTCTGCCATATTTCTTCGGGCTGTTCAGTCTCTGCATTGCCATGGCTAGCCTTCTTCTGATTTCTTTCGAGCAGTCGCCATTGTTGTCAGTTCTGGAGCCCAGATATTCAAAATGTGTGACCTGGTCTATTTCCTAACCTCCCACTGTAAATTTATGCTGACATTGTGTTTTGTCGGTGGTCATTATCTTTGTTTTATTTATGTTTATAAATATTATTAATACAAATATAATCATCATTATCTTCAACTCACTTGGGTTGTTAGAGCCCGTGGGGAGAAATAGTTTTCTGTCGTGTGTCAGCTTTGTCGCCGATGTTGGTGTTATTCAGTGTTTCTCTTGACATTACTGGTCCCATTTCAGTTGAGGTCCTCTATTGTTTTATTATTGGCGTGGAATAGTTCAGTGATGGCTTGCCGTGCCAATCTCAGTGGTTCTGAACTTAACATAAAATACTGGTTTCACGGACTCTGCAGAAGCGTAAACGCTTCCACGGTGCTAAAGGACACGCTTCAAAAACACGCTTAATATCTCACGATTATCATTTGACTCAATACCAGCCACTTGGGAAGACGCTGAGCAAGGCCGAATCGCTTGGTATGCATCTCTTTGTGAAGATGTAGCGTCGTGGGAGGCCTACATAAAAGTAGGGCTGAACAACGGAGATAAGCTACTAAAAAAGGTGAAATGTAGCCTCCACATCGGCCGAATATTCCTGCCTCATACATTCCAAGGTCGTTCTAAACCCACATCCGGCTCCGAACACATTCCAAGTGGATGAGCAGGGAGAGTGGTCTCCCTCAACCGTGATGGACGAATAGCGGCTTGTGAACCCGAACTGTGCTAGGATTGGTGTTATCAAATATATCCATCTGTCACAAGGACGGCATCATGGCTTTTAATATCTTCTTGCACTGTAATCATGTTGAATTCTCGTGAGATGACCGAACCATCAAATGTTCTGTCTTGAAACGTATCTCACCGACTTGGTAGTTGTCACTACAAATAAAACGTCCGCAGTATTAGTCTTGATGACCCAAATAATAATTATTTTAAAATTTGGCTTTGCTTGGCTTGGTTCGTTCTCAATCTCCCACTACCAAACCCTGTAGGGGCTTAAGTAGCAGAATGTAGTCCACAGAACGGAATGCGTTGTGTCGTAGTTTACAGCTTGACTGCAATATGTGCACCTTTCAATCCAACACAACCAACATCAGCAAGCAGTTTTTGAGTATCGGGTTAGCATTCCCTCTTCTATCCCTTCTCCTTAGCCAGTCTGCCCTGCTGCAGCCTGTTATCCAGGATTACCGAGTGGATGTGTAGAAGGGTCTTAGCAGCTCTGGTTCGCTGGCCCTGACGCTAGCAGTCAGCTATAGATCGCTGACCACTGCAGCTCAAGCGCTGCTCAGCATCTTGGTCCCTTCTTTTACATTTAATTTCACACGATATAATTTTTTTCGCTCCTGTTCCTTGGAAATAATGGTAATGTTTTTTATTCGTGTTACAGAGTTGGCAAAAATGCAATATTTGGCAATTATTGATTTGTTGCCAAGCTGAAGTGCAGGAGTTTACGCTGTCACCACAGGTGATAAATCAAAGCAGAAACTATTTCATATCTTGTTTAAATTTATCCATCAAACCTTGGACCTTATGTAACGAAACAAAATATTGTCCACATATTTGATTCCACAGGTCGGCTTTAGTTTCTTGTTGTGTAGAAATTGTTTTCATGTAGCTGATGTTCCGTTAATCTGCGTCTCTCTTCGATGTGCTAATCTTTATTTTATATCTTTCACATACTGTGCCATTCGCATTCACATGATTTTGTAGTCTATTTTCATCCCCGTCAATTAAGCTTTGGTCGTCTGAAAAGATTAGTTCATGAATTGAGTTATGTTCCACTTCTGGTGTTACAATTTGGCTGGCTTCCATTGTTATTTTGTCCCTGTAAACGCTGAGCAGCAGTGATGAATGCACGCAACATTCCGTACTCCTGTGGCTATTTCAAAAGCATCTCTGATTCTATCAGTTGGTCTTATTGCAATTTTATTCATACTGTGCAGCGCTCTAACATAATCTAATAATTGTTCTTGTATTCCGTAAAATAAGAATATTGTCCAGCTTCTATCCTTATCTACTCTATCACAAGCTTTCCGGTGATCAATAAATGTTACGTTTAGGCTCTTTCGTGCGCTTTTGTTCTTGCCATTAATTGTCATGAGATGAAAAAGGCACGGCGGATTCCAGTACATTAAATCAATCAATCAAAACTGCTTCAGCTTCTGTGGGGCATGACTCTTCAATAAATACATGCCGAGTCTTCAAACGTTGATCTGTCTATATCTTTGTAGAATCCAAATTGAGCAATTCCTAGGTAAATTTCACACACTAGTTTATTTTTCTTTCAAAATATGAATGCACACATTTGAAATGTGCGATTTAGTACTGATGCGCGTCTGCACGTTCTGCCAGTGTATCTCAGTCTATTTTTTCTTCTAAATTGGTAATATTTTAATATTTTGGGAATTATCTAGCACTCTTTTTTCTGTTTATGCTCTTGTAAAAAATATCGCTTCAAATATATCATTCTTGTCTTCCCACAATCTTTCAGTGGTTCAATTGTTATGCCATCCATACAAAGTCACTTATATCGACAACGTTTTATAACAATTAAATATATATATATATATATATATATATATATATATATATATATATATATATATATATATATATATATATATATGTGAAATCACAAAGACGAAACTAAGATGTTCCGAATCAATAATAGTTTGTTGGGGGGGGCAGAGTGCTATACCTTACCTGGTAAGTATCATAACTAGGCCAGTTGTTTTAAGGGTACAGACATGATTTTTAAAAAAGTAAGAATAGAGAAGGCGAATGGGTCTTCAATGTTTTGACCAATTTATGTTTTTCAGACAAATCAGGTCCAGATTTTCTTCTTAAACGTTAAGGCAGTGCTACTCAGTGAATCGTAGGCTCGGATGTCAACTAAAACACTAACACAGATGGTGCAAACGCTCGTGAACAGATTCCTTTGCAGAAATGTGAGATTAAAATGGTACGATATAGTTGCTAACGTGGACCAGTGGCATACACCTTCGCAACTGAGAGTCAATCAGGAGATAGAGGGAAGGTGTTGGCGATAGATAAGACGTCCCTGTAAACGGGATATATTCATGGCAACCCGTAGTAGTGAGTGATATGCAGATGAAACCAAGCATAGCACAACCGCCTGGGTGACCTCTGTCCACCTTCATCAGCACGTTCGGCATTTGAGGAAAGCTACTGCAACCCACCACTTACCACCCTTTTCAGTACGCACAAAAGATTAACCTGCTCATTGTGGGCATTCGCAAGAAAACAACTTTCATGATGACTTGGCAAGCGGCTTATGGGCTGTTGCCCTTTCTCCCAATGCCATAAAGTGGTATCTGCAAATGTTTGTAAGCTGGTGTTTAGTTCCGTACTAGTCGCAAGAGAAAGTACCAGTACGAATGTTTGAAATTAAGTTTGAGCTTGTAAGACTCAGATAATTAGAATCAAAGTTTACAGACACTACGCTAAAACCGATACACGCTAGGTTGGGTGTCAGACTCCTACATGACGCGAAGTCACATCTAGGTAGAAATACAGATGAACAATGAGATGCGGATAAAGAAATGAACATTTGTATTATAAAAAAGAAAATACATGTGTCTGTTTGTCTGTCCTGCTTATAAAAAGTCATTGTAAGATTTAACAGCTTTAAATTTTCACAGAGCATTCTCAAGATCAACATAACGAATCAGTGGTCCAATCAGCGCTATATTTTACGGGATAGGTGATTGCGGGAAAGGTTCCGGAGTAAACCCTGAGGAAAAACCTGCATTCTGTGTTATCTCCAGCCATCTTGCTAATGTCTTGCCTCTGTCCAAAGGTAGCTCCGGTCGAGAAAGTTATCTTGACAATGTGTGCGACTCTCACACGTTAACCCGAATCACCGAGCAAGTCACACATTTCAGTTGGAAGAACAACATTATTTTCCACACGGCTGAACAAAACATGCCCTGCTCAGTCAGTAATAATATCAAAGATGTAACGAACTTTCATCACCTTGTAAACATTCTGAAAAAGATATTCATTCAACACCTACATTCAACACCTACATTCAACACCTACATTCAACACCCACATTCAACACCTACATTCAACACCTACAATATTCACCTACATTCAACACCTACGCACATTATAAATCTTCAGCTCCAATGCTGTCAGCTATTGCTATGAAACTTTGAGAAGGGGATCAAGATGCTGAGCAGCGCATGAGCTGCAGTGGTCAGCGACCCATAGCTATCTGCTAGCGTCAGGGTCAGCGACTAGAACTGCCAAGACTCTTCTACACCTCCACGCGGTGATCCTGGATGACAGGCTGCAGCAAGGCACTCTGGCTAAGGAGAAGGAGTCGAAGAGGGAATGCTAACCTGGTACTAAAAATGATGTGTTGGACCGAAAGATGCAAATATCACAGTCAAGCTGTAAACTACGACACAACGCATTCCGTTCTCTGAACCACACTCTGCTACTTAAGCCCTTTCAGGGCTTGGTAGTGAGAAAGTGAGAACGAAAAAGGCCAAGCCAAGCCAAACTTCAAGAAGAACAACAACAATATACACACACATTAAACATGTTATAGTTGGTTACTTGCGTAGAATAGGGATCCACATGTTATGATAAGATTGCTGTACCTTGCAAGCGCCTCATTAAAGCTGCGGTGGAATATTTGCTTTTCACGGAGTTGATCTCCCGTTAACGACACGAACCAATCAACTCCTCTGTAAATGGGTACCTGAAGAATTGAATTATAGACAGTGAGAAAAAGAACTTGATGCCCCACTTTATAAACAACAAATATTTGAATGATTTCTCTAACACCTAATCCCCGACAATAATGTCAACTAGTGAACCACTTCTACCTTCAGCAGTACAGCCAGACAGCAATAGACCAGAATACAATACACACTACTCAAATCAGCTAATACAAAGCAGTCTGTGTGCTGGAATCCGCTTGAATCAAATACATACAAGTCGACAAAATAGACTTGACCTTCTTGTTCTTCTCGGTCGCTACTTATTTATTTTTAATTACGCCTACACGTGAAGTGCAGTTCTTTGAAATATGTTTCTGAAGTAGAGAGTTCTTTCCTGTAGCATTTTAGCTTGAATAATTAAATCTTCTTCCTTACTACTAGTGTGTTTGTTCATGTAACGCATCCGCTGGGGGTATTTCAGTCCTACAAATTGTTTTAATGTTGTTAGCTTTCTGCCATTAGTTAAATTTAAGCTCTGCATTAATAAGTCATTTCTTCCAATTGAAGATGTGAATGTATATGTATGTATGTATGTATGTATGTATGTATGTATGTATGTATGTATGTATGTATGTATGTATGTATGTGTGTATGTATGTATGTATGTATGTATGTGCGTATGTATGTATGTGTGTGTGTGTGCATGTGCGTGTGCGTGCGTGCGCGTGTGCGTATGTGTGTATGTATGTGTATGTATGTGCGTGCGTGCAGGCGCGCGGGTGGGTGGGTGTGGGTGTAGGTGTGAGTGTGAGTGTGTGTGTGTGTGTGTGTGTAGGTGTGTAGGTATGTAGGTGTGTCGATGGGTGTGGGTTGGTGGGTGTGTAGGTCCATAGGTTGGTCAACGTTTGGGTAAGTGTGTGATTGGAGGTATGTAGGTGTGTAGGTAGGTAGGTGTGTAGTGCGTGTAGTGCGTGTAGTGCGTGTAGTGCGTATAGTTTGTATAATGTTAGTAGTGTGTATAGTCCGTGTAGTGCGTGTAGTGCGTGTATTGCGTGTCGTGCGTAAAGTGTGTATAGTGCATTTAGTACCAATAGTGCGTGTAGTGCGTGCAGTACGTATATAGCGTGTAGTGCTTGCAATGCGTGCAGTGCGTATAGTGCGTGTAGTGCGTGCAGTACGTATTTTGCGTGTAGTGCTTGCATTGCGTATAGTGCATGAAGTGTGTATAGTGCGTGTAGTTCTTTTAGTTAGTGTAGTGCGTGTAGCGCATGTAATGAGTGTAGGACATGCAGTTCCAGTAGGGAGTGTAGCGCATGTAATGAGTGTAGGGCACGTAGTTCCAGTAGTGCGTGTAGCGCATGTAATGAGTGTAGGGCATGTAGTGCTTGAAGTGCGTGTAGCGCATGTAGTGAGTGTAGGGCACGTAGTGAGTGTCAGGTGTGTCCGACGCGTAAGGCATGTTAAGCATGTAGAAGTGTTTCTAAGTATTCATTGTCGTTTCTATGACAAGCTCGTCTTGGAACATAATTCATGAGTTAAAAGCGAATCAGTTGTTTTTGTTGTTTGCTGTTGATTCAAATGCCCACAATGAGTAGGTTTACTTTTTTGTGCGCACTGAAAAGGACGTTAAGTGGCTGGGTTTCCTTACATCCTGAGCGTGCTGATGAAAGAGGACTTGGGTCCTCCAGGCGTTTGTGCTATGCTTTGCTTCATCTGCGTGTCACTCACTGCTACAGGGATCACGTCGATCCCTCACCCCATTAGCCAGGCTGCCATGAAAACAGTCCGTTCCAGAAAAGGCTACGAGGACGCCGAGGTGAGGGTCTTGGCCAGTATATTTTGCCTGACGCTGACTAATATGTATAACCAGTATGTTTTGCCTGACCCTGACTAACATGTCTGACCAGTATGTTTTGCCTGACCCTGACTAACATGTCTGACCAGTATGTTTTGCCTGACCCTGACTAACATTACTGACCAGTATGTTTTGCTTGACGCTGACTAACATGTCTGACCAGTATGTTTTGCCTGACCGTGACTAACATGTCTGACCAGTATGTTTTGCCTGACCATGACTAACATGTCTGACCAGTATGTTTTGCCTGACCATGACTAACATGTCTGACTAGTATATTTTGCTTGACCATGACTAAGATGTCTGACCAGTATGTTTTGCCTGACCATGACTAACATGTCTGACCAGTATGTTTTGCTTGACCCTGACTAACATGTCTGACCAGTATGTTTTGCTTGACCCTGACTAACATGTCTGACCAGTATATTTTTTTATTAACTGGACGCTAGTCTTCTTCCCTACAATTGTTATCAAATGCCATAGAAAGAAATACGCCGGGCTAAAAAAAAAAGTCAACGAAAATATTGATAGAGCAATCTTTGGCGAAGAATAAATAAATAAATTGAAGATTACTGTTAGAGATGAGGTCTTCACATTCGAAGCAAGAACAATTAGAAAGCAAACGTCTAACAAACCAGAACTTTCCAGGTCAGTCATGGGAACTCAAAGAGACACACCGGAAAGTGAAGCAGGATGCGGTGAAGTTGCCACCATTGTCAGCAGGTTTCAACTCATTCTGAACTACGAGTGGCCTGACATTTGCTATTGTCCATGTGTTCTTTGCCACTTGGAGGAGAGAAGCATGGTGGCGGAATTAGACACAAATAACTAAAGAGCAGGTCGGGCAATTGTTATTGGATGTTTGAATTTAGGTCAACCTTTGTTTTAGGGATTATTTGTTTCAGATCCATGACAATAAAAAAAAAGAAAGAATCATAGAAAAAAATAGTTTAAATTTTCCACTGCCTTGTCCTTTGTTAACACCACCATTTTCAGCAATTTGTTGTAATCTCCGAATTCTGAACCATATAATATGTGTCACATAGTTTTGACGGTCTTCTTTTCTATGTTTTTGTTATTCATGTCGAAGTTGCGTATTTCACTCCCGATGAAATAACTTTGAAGTTGTACTGTGCGATTGTGTACATGACTTTTATTTCTTTTATTGATTGGTGTAGTATACCTCAGTTATACTGTTTATTTCGAAGTAATATAGCACACCTGGCTCTACTCTGATATGACTAGGTAAGGCTACGAGAACAGGACTAGGTCATCCCTCTCCTCTCATGTATTACCTCATAAAGCAGAAGACCTAACAATATAGACATCAAAAGTTCATTTTGTTAACATTATATTGGGTATATTATTATTGTTGGCTTGAAAATAAAAAAGGTTTAACATTACATTGTTTTATTATTGACTTAAGAAACATTGTTAACACGGGATGATCCAATAAGGATTATAATTGCATTATAAGAAAGAACAATATTAGAACAATAAAAAAAGGCAAGTGATCAAGGTGTTGTAATAGATCATACAGGTCAGATGCGGGGTAGAAGTGAAAACGAATAATCCAATATTGGGTATGATTTTTAAATAAATTACGCATAAGAGCAGGGAAGTGATAGCTAAAACTATATAAAACATTGGCGAGACCTAAATTGGAATACAGTGTTCAGGTGTCTGGAGTCCTTTATCACGGAGTGCGTATAGCATTGCTAGAAAGGATACAAAGAAGGGTTTTGAAAAATGATCGTGAGGTTCCAGAATTATAGTTTTGAGGAAAGACTCAGAAAAATGGTCCAGTGTCTAGAACAGAAAAAAATTCAAAGTAACTTAATCCAAGTTGATAAATGAATCAATGGAAAGGATAAATTAGACCAGTGTTCTACAACATTTTCCTAGTTGACACCTACTTTTATCACTTTTGTGCGGCAACATTTTTCTTCCCGCCCACTTAAAGTTAAATTGAACGAAATTCGGCGAACGTGCACTGATTCTGTGTATTTTTTGATGATGTTAATCATCATGTAATTATTTTGCTACAGCCCACCTGAAAATGACACAAGTGAGCACTAGCGCCCAGCTTGAAGGTAAATCAGCATTGCACTAGACTAACACGTTTTTTAAAGTTTAACCTGCTACCAGAACACGAGCTCACAGTTTAAAATTGTTTAAAGGCAGGTTCAGATTAGATATTAGAAAATATTCTTTTCGTCAGAGAAAAAATACGAGATAGAATTACAACAGCAATAGGGTAGAATTTGGGCAGCAATTTTTCGGCAGACGGTAGGATCGACAGGGAATTCGAGACAAGATGCCATAAAGCATATGCGGTGACTTATGAGTTTTCCCTATTGCTTAGACACCCGAGCATTAGTTTAGCAACAAAGAAACAGCTGATAAACAGTATATTTATGCCGATTTTGTGGTATCAGTGCCAAATATGGCGTCTGTCAAGGGCGTGCGAGAGCAGAATTTCGACTTGTGAAATGAAGTGTTTGAGGAAAGTCATCGGTGTTACCAGAAGAGACAGAATGCGGAATGACGACATTCGAAGTATGGTCGGTACTACGTCTTGTGCCGAATACATTTCCAGGCAGAAAATAAGTTGGTTTGGTCATCTCATGAGAATGCACCCTCATCATCTTCCACTGATGGCTTACAATGCTGGTAGATCTGGCTACAGGGCAAGGGGGCGGCCGCGAGGTAGGTGGATAGATGACATTAGAGTGATTGTGCAACGACAAGGGCTCACATTGACCGACGCAACGCAGGATAGACGGCTCAAGCTCCCCACGGCCCTATAAACGGCACAAGTGGAAAGAAAACTAACTATATGACCTTTTGAAGACCTCTTGGCAACTGTCAAGAGAAGGAAACTCGCTTGGTACGGTCACATATCGACAGACGATGAAAAGGCCCGTCCGAAAAGAGGTGGGAGGACAACATAAAAGAATGGACCAGAACAGGCACAGGCAGCGACCGCTGACAGAGAAAAGTGGCGTAGCGTGGTGATAATGTCTTCATGTGTGCCCCAACGACCTCACCCGTTGAAGAATGACCTGACTTGACCAGAGAGAAGAGTCCCGCTTCGTCTGCCGGGGTCTTTGTGTGTGAACAAAGACAAGAATAGCACTACTGCCTCATAGAGCATGTCGTAAGAGGCGACTTACTGTGACATGGCATAACACCGGCCATGGTTAGGTGGTTTGTTTAGAGCCGCATAGATGGCGCCTAACAGGCTCCGGGACAATTTCGCTCGAGTGTTTGAGCCTATTAAAATGGACTCACACATCGGTTAACCACCTTTCATAAGCGCTTGCCCTAACGCAGCGCGGAGTATTAAGCTGCCCGAGCCTAGCCCGCTAGACAGGAAACCGTTCTCCCGGCCACATCCAACTCAAACCTGTACAGGGCCATCTGCCCTTCTAGAAGTCCAGGTTGACTAAGAAATAAGAAGAGGAGAATGGAGGCTCAATTAATGCATTCAAAAATATATTGGATGATCACAGTTATTTATAGTTTTTGTATATTTGAACAACAAAACTGGTTGTGTACAGACTCTGTGGAGCCTTCCTTAATCCAGAAAAGATTTTTTATTTTTTTTGCGTTCGCCTTATTTCTCCAATCCATAAGACGGTGTGCGTTGTACTATGGTTTTTATTTTGTGCCTGTCGGCCCAGTGCATCCGACTTCAGCATGCATTTTATGAAAGGATCTGCTTCCTCTTGCATTTTCTAAGGGTTTGCATCCCCGGGGCAACCGCAGGTGCTGTGATGGGGATTGAACTCAGCACCTGGATCAAGATGCTGAGCAGCGCATGAGCTGCAGTGGTCACCGACCCATAGCTGACTGCTAGCGTCAGGGCCAGCGAACCAGAGCTGCCAAGACCCGTCTACACCTCCATCCGGTGATCCTGGATAACAGGCTGCATCAGGGCAGACTGGATAAGGAGAAGGGATCGAAGAGGGAATGCTAACCCGGTACTCAAAAAATGCTTGCTGAAGTCGGATGTGTTGGACCGAAAGGTGCAAATATCGCACCTAAGCTGTAAACTACAACACAACGCATTCCGTTCTCTGGACTACATTCTGCTACTTACCCTTTCAGGGTTTGGTAGTGGGAGTTTGAGAACAAACGAAGAAGAAGAAAAAGAAGAACCCAGCACCATGGGGTTGTGAGCCGTGCCACTTAACCACTAGCCCATACCGTCCCCCATCCAGTAAAATAAATTTAAGTTAGATCCTAAACAAATTTGTCGCTCCTTGACCTGACGTTGTAACTGACGAGCAAGTGTGAGGGCCACCAGATAAAATAGCTGATTTAGAACACGGGAGGTAGAAGAGTATAAGAGAAAGACAAAGAGGTCGGTAATTCGAATCTGAAACAAACAGATGGACCGGACTACAGATTCGTGTGATATGATGTGGCGGATAAGATGAATTTTTCTTTAACAAATATTGTGCGAGTACAAACAAGTTAATGGTGCAGATAATATAAAGTTTACTGATCAGGGTGTGAATAGATGAGATTTGTAGCGATATTGACAAGTTTCGTATTATGAAACAGAAGGATGCGAGATAGAGAGAGAGAGAGAGAGAGAGAGAGAGAGAGAGGAAGAGATAGAAAGAAAGCGATAACAGGGGCTCAAGAGACGGAAAGAGAGAGAGAGGAAAACAGGAAAACATGAGAGAATGGGTGACACAGAGAGAGACAGACAGATATAAGGAAATTGTGGCGGGGGAGACGGAGTTAAAGATAAAGTAAAATGAGAGAGGAAGAGAGGGATTGAGAGAGAGGAGAGATAAATATAGCGGGAGGGATGGACCGGCAGAGAAAGGGAGAGACAAATTGACAAAATGAAGAGAACAAAAAACACAAAGAAACAGACCAAAAGCGAAGGTCAGAAAGAGAGAAGAGAGATGCAGTGTGAAAAATAAAGAAAACAAACGAAACTTAACATGTGAGAGAAAAGAGAAAAAATATAAAAGTTTCATAGAGAGTGAAAAAAGAAATTGAGAGACAGAGAAGTAGGACGGTTTGATGAAGTTTTGTGAACGACGTCTATTCAATCATTCCAAAAGCTCTGTCAGGATTCTGCCGTCAGTACTGAATCCAAGTACGCGACCAACCGTGACATAAACATCTTCTTTTGTTTCCACTTTAATGATCTTGTTAAGCCATGCTATGAAAATAAGCTTTAGCCGTGGTGGTCTCAAACTCAATCCACAGTCGGGGCTACAAGAAGTCACGTTAGCGTCCAGGATCCAATACATACAATTTTGGTGTAAAAGTTACAATATATGTCAAGGAATGACTCAAGGGAAAGGAATAGGGGAAATGTATCCTTCACCAAGCCTGAGATAATATTGCTCTCATTACAGATTCCCTTCCAGCCCTCAGAAATTATAAAAACAATGAGTTGGATAGCTTGTCTGAGATTCAACAATACCAGCTAGAATTTTAACAAAAAGAAAATTCAGTGAATCCCTGCACACTGTAAGATACTCGGAAATGCGGAAGCAGATAGAATGAGCATCTGTTTCCTTGATAATTATCATCCATTTCGTGTTTGGTTATGCAGTTCAGCTTTCTGAAAGGATTTCCTGCCTTCCTGTCTCTCCGCAATTCACTTTTGTATTGGTGGAAGTGATGTTGTATCTGTATTTAACGTAGCCTTTTGCCAATAACATGAATGTTGCTTCGAAGACACGTGTTAACGAACATTTACAGACTAGTGGGGTCGCTGTTGTCTAGAAGTAAGTCACTCGCCTCTCAAAACGATGAACGCCAATAGTGTGGGTTCGAAGCCAGAAGGTTACAAGCGACCCTTGGTCTCAAAGAAAAAGGGACCTCAGTGCCTGTGTCCTAAATTACCTGCAGTCGTCTTGATTGATGTCTTGTCACTGGCCCAAGGTAACTCGGGACCAGAGAGTGAGGTTGATGACCAGCGCAGCCTCTTAATCCTTTTAATCCATATACGGCGCAAGTTATCGAATCAACACAAAACCGCCCAATCATCGCTTGCAATGGCCACTTAACAGTCTGGATGTGATACCATTAGTCAAATACCTCAGAGCCATGTAGCGTGACCACATTTGCACGGCCTATTGAACATTCAAATCTTATTCTTCGTGAAGAATGCTTACGAGTTCTATAGTGGGCGAAGAAAGTTGTAAACAAATATGTCCTTGTTGACACGTGGCTAAATTTATTGATTTGTTAAACCGTTGATATTAATGTTGCAATAAGCCATATCCAATTCTCGAGAATGGGACTGAAACATGGACTCTAGCAAAGAAGGTTCGAGAAAGTTTTGAAACATTTGAAATGTAGAGCTTCCGTTGAATTGAAAGAGTGAGTCGAACTGAAAGAAGATCGAATTACATTTTTCTCACTGTAGCAGGCGCACAACGATAAATATTGAAAATGATAGAGAAACGAAGATTCAGTTGGATGGGCCACAATATGAGGCATGATAGTCTTCTACAGAATACCTTCAGAGTGTTTAGAGGGCAAGGTTCATGGTAGAAGAGAAAGTAGGTGACTACGACTAAAACGTACGTCTCAGACATGCAGAGACATTGAAGCAAGTTCCTTTACTGAAATTAGGAGAGATGTACATAACAGGGTCAAATGGAGAGATATACTCAAACAGCCTTACAACTAGTCTTAGGAATGATCAACCAGTGTGCATGGTCAAAGGGATAGACATACTCACATAATCTGTCAACGAGTCTTAGGACTTATCAATCAGAATAAATGGTCAAATGGAGAGACATACTCAACCTTACAACCAGCATACCAGAGTATATGGTCAAATGGAGACACATACTCAGACAACCTTACAACTAGTCTTAGGACTTATCAACCAGAGTATATGGCCAAATGGAGAGACATACTCAGACAACAGTCCTACCAGTCTTAGGACTATTCAACCATATTATGATGTTGATCAATACAGCTTCCAGGATATATAATAGTATGCACTTCTTCAATTATCTAACCGGTAATCTTTATGGCATCTGTTTGTTTGTTATATTTTTTAAATCTTTATGTTTTTTAAAACTAATTTGCAATCTTAACCTTGCTGTTTCATATGTTAGTCTGTCTATCCTTTTTTGTTATGTCCTGCAGCTTATTTTATAGCATACATATATCATCTGAAAAATGGCAGTCTTCCAACTCCTTCTCAAATGTATATTTAATTGTGTTTTTTTTCTCTGCACTTTGTTGTTTGTCGAATCACACATCCAGTTACTACGAGAACGATTGTTGGAGATACAGGCATCAATGCCCCATTCTGAACTGTAACTGTAAACGTCTCTAGGATACACATAGCAGTACTTCTAAATAGTCCAGTTTATGTATCAATGCGCTAACTGTGACACATTCTTCTCAACGAAGTGCAATATATAACGAATAACAGCTTTGATCAATGCCTGCATCGACATCGGCGTAGAATGATGATGATATACAACGTACTTGTACTTTATATGTATTTTGTAATTGGCTACCAAATATCATCAGTCTCATCATCAACTTCATCAGCATCGACATTATCATCAACGTGAAAAGCAACATCCTCTTCATCTTAACCACCACATCATCGATACCGGCATCACATCATCGCTACCACAATCAAATCATCGCTACCACTATCAGCATCATGATCATCGTCATAACCATCATTTTCATCATCATCATCATGGTCAAATTCCATATTATCACACCAATCACCACCACCACCACCATCATCATCATCATCATCATCATCATCTTCACCACCATAATTTTCATCATGATTATCACCATCATGGTCGTCTTCATAATTATCACATCCATCATCCTCATTATCACTATCATCATCAGCTCCAGATCCATGCGAGGAATATGATTTTAACAAATACTCACCAAGTCTAACTGTCATCCACCGTCCGCGTCTTATTTGTGTCAGTTTAGTTTAGTCAAAGAATCAACGTCATTGCACACAGTTTAACCAATAAGTCCTCTGTTCCTCTCCATATTTTTGTGTGAATCTCAGCACAGCTCAGAAACTCCCTAGCACTGGCGAGGATCCCCTAATAGATTGCGTAGGTTTTTAACATCATTTTGAATTTTGTCTGGGCATCGGCTTTCTCTTTTCGATTTCCAACTGCCGAAGGATTTTTAACTTGTGCCACACTGTACACGGGTGTCGGATCTCTACTACGCAGAGATCCGATGAAATTCCAGAAAGTCCACGTGAAATAAGCCCGGTCTTCATAGTGATTTGAACTCCCGACCTCCAGCACCTGAGACCAACGTTTTAGCTCAAGACCACTCAATCCAGTTTTGTGTCCGATATGTTTATCCCACCCTCTTTTTTATTTCCGACTGCCATGACGTCATTTATCTTGTAAACATATGTGTAAGTCAAGAGGTCTTCCAGGACAAAGAAGCGTTTCTAAGAGTTTATAATTAAGATGAACATCTTCACAAAACGTGATTATTTCTTGTCCTACATGTCTCAGTGTTTGACATAGACATGGAAAGGACCTGATCACCTTGGGAGCATGTCTCATGAAGACAAAATAATGCTGCTTATCTCCCATGGGTGGTAGT
The DNA here is from genome assembly GCA_036924085.1 of Ariolimax columbianus. Taxonomy (NCBI): domain Eukaryota; kingdom Metazoa; phylum Mollusca; class Gastropoda; order Stylommatophora; family Arionidae; genus Ariolimax; species Ariolimax columbianus. The sequence goes on along the minus strand of JAVGWX010000022.1, from coordinate 30,462,315 downwards.
CCTTCTGTATGCGACAAAGACGACAGGAGGTTCACTGCCACACTGATAGCGTGTCGTTAGTAACACTTAGAACGTATGTATAGTCTGTCTAAGTTCAAGAATTATGTGTGCGGATGAGGCGAGAAGTAGCCCACTGCCATACTGACTCTTATCTATCTTCAGTCCACTCATGTCGTTAGATGTCGTGGAGAGGTGTCACCTCCTTTGTTTCATATTTTTTGTCAGGTGAAAATCCACTAGTGACTTGCCAGGTGAATCCCAGCTTCTGTTAGCCCCTGAAATATACGATCGCTTATTTGTGAGACTGGTGGAGGTGGAAGGGTAAATTAATACAAAGTAGACCCGCAGCCTGTCAGGGGCTATCTAAGCCGCTCCGCTAACCACATAACCAAGACCTATTGTTATAGCCACACAGTCATCTTTGTTGCGACCTATTCTCTGTGGGGCGGGAATCCCTAGAATAATTTGAGTCGATTTTTAACTTTAATTTTGCCTGAGCAGCGGACGTTACGCTTACTATTTTCAATTTCCATCTACTAAGGTATTTTTAACGTGCGGGTCACTGCACACGGGTGTCCGATCTCACAACTAAGAGATCAGGGGTAACATTCTTTCGGATGATCCACGTCAAAAAATATCGGTGTCTCTACCGGGATTTGAAGCCTCGACCTCCAGCACCCGAGGCGAACACCTTACCTCGAGACCACTGCGTGTCCGCCATAATGATTACTTGTAAAAATTAGTAAGTAGGATGTCCTTTGCAGATCGTCGCCCTTACAACTGACAATCTATTTGGCTGTTAAATGTTTCTTAGCAGATGTGCAGGACGGTAGGCTGCCATTACTTTATGTACGTGAAGAAGTGATCTAACCAAGAACAAATTCAGTGTCTGTCAAACTAGACAAGGTATGATTTTGTAGCCGGTGGGTTATGATTGTGAAACCGAGTTTCATCCAAAGACCACGTGACTTCCCCATCGCCTGTAAGAGACAATACCCGTTGCTGTTTAACATATGTAGTGTAGAATTCGCTTCATGAGCTGGAGAGACGAGAAGCGGTTCACTGCCACACTGATTGCATGAAAGTAAGTAAGTTCAGCTAGGCGTCTGACGCCTATTGCATTGGTTGACCACATCCACGACCCTCTGCTGTGGTACGGGTTCAGACCTCTTGCAGAGCGGAAAGTAGACTGTTGTGTACCAAAACCATAATAATTTTGGCGCAATAGTTAGTGTACTGGCTTCTCAGCAGATCGATTGGGTTCGGTCCCCATTTGGTGTATGATTTTTATTGATAGCAAAATATTTTTGAAGTTAGCTTTTGGCCCGCGTCAGATGGAATTATCTTTCATTCAGAATTATATTTGGAAGAGAAGCCCATTTTTGAAGAATTCATTTTATTGGGGATACGCTCATTTAGAGAAACACAATTCTATTTTATTGATTCTGTTGATTAAGATAAACTAAATTATATTTTATTGTTTGTGTTGATTAAGATAAACGACATTTTATGTTATTGATTGTACCCATCAAGAAAAACAAAATTATATTTTATTGATTTTGTTGATTTAAAGAAAATAAATTTTATTTTACTGATTGTACTCATCAGGAGAAACAAAATTATATTTTACTGATTGTGCTCATTAAAGTTCCTATAGGGTAGGTTAGCCAACCCCATGTACAACCTTTCTTAGTCACCTCTAGCGACATGTCTGGCAGGTTACACGACTCCTATTCATTGCTCCCCATTTAAACTCTGGTAATAATTTTGCGATATTTTTGTTACCTTTTCAAAATTAAGATTGGTTAGTGTATTGTGCCATTTATTCTGCTTAGTGGTCTCGAGTTAAAGTGAATGCCTCGGGTGCCGGAGGTCGCGGGTTCAAATCACGGTGGAGACCGGGATTTTTTCACGTGAATCTCCCTGATCTCTGGGCAGTGAGATCGGACTCCCGTGGTCAGTGTCGAGCATGTTAAAAATCTCTTGGCAGTTAGAAATCGAAAAGAGCAGGCTTAACGGCCGCTGCTTGAATAAATTTCAAAAATTCAAATAAAAAATCTACCCAAATTATTTGTATCTTCCCCCAGGCCTAGTAAGCCGCAGGAAGTTGTAAAATACCTACTACGCATAACCTTCGACTACCTGTCAACATACATTAAACATGCCTGTTTGAATACTCGGATACCAAGTATTCCAAGTATTTTAAGTATTCCAAGTATTTCAAGTATTCCAAGCATTTGAAGTACTCCAAGTATTCCAAGCAAAACAGTTCCCGATGTCCACCCAGCTTCAAAAATTGGGCACCAGAATAATCTAGGAAAGTAAGACCGGCCGACGTGATGATGACCACGTAACCTCTAACTTGCAGTTGATCCAGAAAGATACGGGCCTTACTCCAAATTTCTAATATGCCACACTTCGCTTTCAATCGCGATCTTTACTGCTCACAAACTGTTAGTTTAGTTAGTTAGTTTTCTTTCCACTTGTGACGTTAAGCGTCGTGGGGAGCTTAATTCGTTTATTAATCGCCAAGTGCGTTGCGTTGGTCAATGTGAGCCCTCTGTCGCTGCACAATCATTCTAATGTCATCTGTCCACCAACCAGGTGGCCGCCTCTTGCCCTGTAGCCGTATCTACCAGCATTGTAAGCCACCAGTGAAAGTTGATGAGAGTGTATTCTCATGAGATGACCAAACCAACTTATTTTCTGCCTGGAAATGTATTGACACAAGACGTAGTGCCGACCATACTTCGAATGTCGTCGTTCTGTATTATGTCTCTTCTGATAACACCTATGTCCTTCCTCAAACACTTCCCACAAACTGTGCAGGGACGAAATCTTCTGCGCCTCTAGCCGGTCTGTGGAAGTATAACGCTGAGCAACGATATGTGATGTGTCTTGGGGGAGGGAGGGGGGGGGGGGGAGAGAACAGACTTTCCTGGTCCAGCCAAATGGCGTGACCTAATAAGTAGACTCGGCGATGGTAAATAGTTTCCAAAATTCTGTGGAGGCCTGAGTTTTTTTTTTCTCAGAAATAGCCACGTTGTGGATGTAGTCACGCAATTGGATGCACCGTTGGTTACGCTTGAGGTAGGCCTCAAACCTTGGTATGCCATATTTGAGTAATGTCTAGGTTTTGGACTGGAACCATGCAGAAGTGGTCAATGCGGATTTGTGTTCTAATGTAGATCTTGCAATTACTATAAATATATGTCGCAAGAGTTTCCATAGGGATTCCGTGGCGAAGTGGTTAAGCCGTCGGCCTCGTGTTCAGGTTGTGTGAGTTCGACTCCGTACTCCGCCGCCTTTTTCACGGGTGCTTGATGCGGAGTCTTCTAAATCTCGTAGTCGCCCCCTAGTCGTCTTGTCCTTGTCTTGCCATTGGGGTCGGGTGGTTCTAGACAAGAGAGTGAGGATAAAAAGTAGCGCAGTTAATCCTTATTAAAAATAACGCTAGCAAAATTAATTGGATGGTGGCCTTTGCCTTTTGGTAAAGGTTTATATCAGTGTTGCCTAACCCCCTCTCTCTCCTACCCCATCCTTCTACCACACAAAATAAAATACTATGTACATGGCAGCTGCTTTTGGTGAAGGCTTAAGATTCAGAAAATAAAGCTTTAGAAACAAAACAGGGTGCATGTTACAATTAGAAACAAAACAGGGTACATGATACAAGACTAACAAGTGGAATCATCGCTTTTCCGGAGGGGGCAGAGGAGAGGGTGCGTTGGAAGGGATAGGGAAGCAATTCACAAGAAAAAAAATATATTTTTTCTACCTCACGATACCACTAAAATTGAGGGTAAAAGAATATGCCTTGACGGGACGGATGTTTGAGACCCCTCCTTATCGTATCCCACTAGCAGAACTCCTGAAGCGAGGCGGTCGTCGAATCACGAATGTTGATGTGTGCACTGTGAGCCGTGTTGATAAGGCAGTACCGTCCCCACACACAAAGGTTTACTGTATAGCTTGCGATAAGTCTGGACACCTTATATCCAAAGGAAAACAAAGAGCAGATTTGTCGGCGTTCAGCGTAAATAGCACGAGATATTTACTGGATTCCGATAGTGTCATAGTCCTGGTAGAGGCGTATGCGATGTTTGGGCAAGGGTAATGTTACCCGGAGCGTCCAAGTGGCAGAGTGAGAAGAGCGCCGCCGTCTCATATCACGAGAGGGCACGTTAGTAAATATATTACATATGGCTAAAAAGAAAACAATATGTATATAATTGCATTTACAACATCCTTTACTTCCCAACATAGTTTTCAACAACAATGATATCGTTATTGTAGCTTCACATTCATATATCAAAAAAGGCCATTCGATAGTCAACAGAAGTAAATTATGGGAGGTCGTGGCAGATTAAGGACTACAGGAACCTCTTTAGTAACATCAAGGTCCTACAGCAGGACATCCAGAGTGCAGTAAGAACAACAGAAGCAATGTCGGAGTGGTTTCCCCTTTCATCAGGCGTTAGGCAGGGTTGTGTTCTCCTACCACTCCTCTTTGCCACTGATTTGAATAAAAACTCTCAGTAGACACATACAGAAAAGTCAAATACTAACGAATTGCTCAACAAATAAGAACGTCATATTGACTCACTGTACATAAACTGTCAAAAGTACAACATGATTATCAGCACATACAAACAGAGACAATTAATATAGATAGAAACACACCAAATAGAAGATGCCTACCAGGCACAGAAACACACAGTAGCTGTTTGGGTGGATCTGGAAAAGGCATTTGACAAAGTCTGGAAAGATGGACTTAGAGTAAAGCTAAGAAGAAGTGATGTTTGTGGGAAAATGTACAAGTGGATCAACCACTACCTCAAAAATAGAACGGCCAGAGTCCAAGTACAAGGGCAGATGAGCAAAAAGGTGACACTTGAGCAGGGAGTACCCCAGGGGGGGGGGGGGGTACTGTCACCCACACTCTTCCTGGTGTATATAAACGACATTACAGAGAATATACCAAGAAGAGTCCATAGCTCAATGTTTGCAGACGATCTGGGGATGTGGACCTCTGAAAAGAATCTCACTATAGCAAGAAATCGGATGCAGCAGGCCCTAACTTCGCTGGAAGAGTGGGCAAACTCATGGCTGGTCAAAATAAACGAGGAGAAAACCACATGCACCATATTCTCGCTTTCAATCAAACCCAAAAATACCAAATTAAGTTTAAATGGCAAATTCCTGCAGCAAAACGACAACCCAAACTATCTGGGAGTCAAATTTGATCGGCGCATGACATGGAAAAGTCAGATCGAGAGAAACCGAATGAGAGCCAGAGAAAGAATGGGAATCATGATGAAACTTGCTGGCACAAGCTGGGGAGCAGACGAAAGCATACTAAAGAAACTGTACACTGGAAGAGTGAGACCAGTTCTCGAGTATGGCATTGCGGCATGGACAACAGCAGCAAAGGCGAACTTCGATAAAATTAGCAAACTTCAAAACCAAGCCGTGAGAGTTATAACAGGAGGCATGAAGTCAACGCCAATTGTAGAACTTGAAAAGATTAAAAAACTGCAATCCATGACCGATAGAAGAGACTGCAGAGCCCAGCTGCAATCAGAGAAACTCAGAAGACTGACTGACCATCCAATGCACCAGAGACTAAACAATTTGGGAAATGGGAAACTAAAGGGGAGAAACTTTGCAGAAATAGCCAAAGCAAAGATTCACGAAGATCCCATAAACGCACTAACAACACCAAAACCCATCACTGCTGTACGAAAACCTACTTGGAGGCAGGATATATTTCCAGAGGTGGTAGAAAATATACCAGGTATTGGAAACAAAAACTGCCAGACTGAAAAAGAAAGGAGAGATACTACCCTAAGCTTTATATCGAAAAGCTACCCAAGCATGGACTGGACCCATGCATATACCGACGGTTCTGTAACAAACACTACACAGAACGGAGGGTCAGGAGCATTCCTGAACCTACCAAATGGCAGAAAAATAACACTGTCATTCGCTACTGGTAAGTACACAAGCAATTTCAGAGCGGAGGCAGAGGCACTGAGGGCGGCAGTGGAAGAAATGGTGATACACAAAGAAAATGAAAGCCATATAGTCCTGCTTACAGATGCTCTGGCCGTAGTCACAGCGCTAAAAAGCCAGAAAAATACTGAGCTTAATGGCTTAAGAGCAGCACTCTGCCAACTGTGCCAGCAGTCCGCAACGAAAAGGGTAGTGGTACAGTGGATCCCATCACACTGCAACATCCAAGGCAACGAGGAGGCAGACAGACTGGCAAAAGAAGGTGCAAGACTAAAACAAACAGATACTAGTATGACGTACGAAGAGTCAAAACGGCTTATCAAAGCCAGATACATGACCAAATGGGAAACCGAACATACTGGTTACACCAAAAACGATGCCTATTACCAGTTGAACAGAAGAGAGCAGGTCGTTGTCTTCAGACTTCGCACTGGCCACAATAGACTGAGGTACCACATATTCAACAAATTAAAGATAGGTGGTACCGACGATGCCCGTGCGGTACCGGTAAAATGACCGCTGAACATCTGCTGCAGAACTGCCCGACATACGAGGATCAGAGAGAGCAGATGTGGCCATCACCAGTGGAACTGCAAGACAAGCTCTATGGCAGTGTCGACAGCCTCAGGATGACCGCCGCTTTTTTCGAAAAAATAATGGTTACTGTCTGACTGCGTACGAAGAAGAAGAAGAAAGCACACCATACTTCATATTCATGTAAATGAGGAAAACACAAAGCAGGTCCAAGAATTTTAGTATTTGTTATTACTGAAGACGTCAGACTCAATAGACAAATAGAGATGAAAGTGCACAGGTCAAACGCTGTCACTTACCAGCTGTCTCCACCACTAAGACAACCGTAGATTTCTTTCCGAGCAAAAAAGTCGATTTCTTCTTCTTCCTCTTTCGTTCCATATGTCTACATCTGCAAAGTTGTCTCTTGTATGAACATCACTGTCTTTTGCAGTTCACACATAGGTCCATATAGTTTCCCATCCAGTGTTGTTTCTCTTTGCCAGTATGTCTGCCTCAGTATCTCATACTCTGGACAGTCCTGAAGCTTATGCTCCGAGTAGTCTGGGGTGCCTGTCCACATGTACACATATCTGAGCTGTCAATCCGAAATGTTGTATACATGTGGCTACGGAGTTGGGTGTGTCCCGTTCTGAGGCGCAGTATGACAATCTGCTCTTGCCTGTTTTTATTGTGATAGTCATCTTGTATCTGTGTTGGAAGCTCTCTCATTGATTTAATCATCTTTTTTTTCTTTTGATGGTATGTAACTGGTGCATCTGGGTGCTCGTCTGCAGGACCTTCTCTCGCCAGTGTGTCAGCTCTCTCATTTCCTGGTATTTCACAGTGAGACGGTATCGACTGCGCCGTAATGTTACGCTGATTGCTCAATGTTGACAAAAAAGCTTGTAGATCTGACAGCTTCCCGGATGATAGTGGTTGGAGAACTGATTGTACATCTGTTTGCTTAGGTTGGTGTTCAGCAATTGTTCCGTCGCCGATGTCATCGTTTGTATCTCTGCATCGTCAATATGGCAGAATGTCCCAGATCGTGTTGCAACTGTTCCAATAGTCTAATTCTATATTCACTCCTGCTCATCCATTCTTGACTGCATTCTGTGTCTATTAAGACCGACAGATCCTGTGGATATTCTTCATCTAAGAAACTGAGAGCAATTGTCTTACGTTGTACACTGTTCTGTTCTTCCTTGTCAAGTATTCCTTTAATGGTTCTTTGGACTCATATTGATGTTGCTCTCTCTATGGTGTTTGTTCTGGCACAGTTGTTAAAGAAATATCAATTCCAGGCAGTTCTGTGGTTTGTCTACGAAGGCGTTTGGCCTGGTGTACAAAGCTACTTCTTTTCAATTGTCCCATTGCTGGGTTCTGGAATCTTTACTTTAATGGGTGACTCCGTATACAGTTTAACTTTTCTGCCTGTGTTAGTACTTTTGTATCTCTACGTTCTTCTAGTGCTTGCATCCTCTCCATTTTCCCTATTTCCACTTTAGGCGTTGATTTCATTGCCTCTGTAATAAACTTTAGCGCCTGATTTTGTACCTTGTTTAACTCTTTCAATGTAGTCTTCGATGCTGGACACCAGGCAGCTGATCCATATTCCAGATGTGGTCGTATGCCCTGTTGGTAAACACTGCTAAGTATTTTCTCTCCGGCTCCTCATGTGGTTCCACTTAGTTTTCTCAGAATGGCTAACTTCCTTCTGGCTTTTCCTGCTGCCCTGTTGACTTGTTGTCTCCAAGTCAGCCTATCATCAAATGTAACTCCGAGGTAGGTGTGTTGTTTATCTTCTCTTAGTAGCTCTCCGTCTATCTTGATGTCTGCTGCTTGTTGTTTTGGAGAGACTGTGAAGAGCGTAGTGCTGCATGTATCTGTGTTGATGCTAACAGACCATTTATGTGTCCATAGGGTTAAGGCATCTATTACTTTTTGTAGAATTTTATTGGCGACTGTTACATATCCATCTGTGCACCATATCACCAGGCATCTGCGTGCATTGCCACTTTCACTCCACTTGGCAGTTCGGTAATCATGTCGTTAATGTAGGCTATGAAAAGTGTGAGGGAAAGCCCACCACCCTGCGGTACACCATGGCGTAGTAAAATTATCTTAGTATCTTCATCCCAACCCTGTGCTACCAGTGTCAGACAAATCGGATAGAATGGGGGCTCAGGAACGACAGTTTGTCAGCTGCGAAATGCAGTGCTTTTGAAAGGTCTCTAACCGCACAAGAAGTGACATAATCACGAATATAAATATTCAGGAGAAGGTTCGAACAGTTCCCTACTTACAGTACATCAAATAACAGTGAATGAATTGGCTTGGCCACAATGTGAGAATGCAACAAGACCACATTGTTCACGCAACTTTCTACATGTGAACATTATGAAACAGGGCAAGAATAAGACCAAGAAAATGTGGGAAGACCGCCTAAACGAGACCTGTCTTAAAGTGGGGATAAGTGCCACTCGAGCTACGAGAGAGGTGCACGTCAAATACATATTACGACACCGGTATACAACCCGGTAAAAAGTGAGACGACATAGGTAGAAGAAGAAGATTCCTTCGGTATATCACAACACCAAAACCTGGAAGCAATGCATTATGATATAAGCTAAACCATGAGAACAATACACTGTGTGTCGGTACTCGCCTGTCAGCTCGAATAATCTCAGCTACCCGCCATATATGCTTCTGTTGCAAAAATGAACAGGATGCCCACGTCCGGTTTCAGCCAACCTGAACATGACGACCATGTCCGGCTTCAGCCAACCTGAACAGGACAACCATGCCCGGCTTCAGCCAACCTGAACAGGACAACCATGTCCGGGTTCAGCCAACCTTAACAGGACAACCATGCCGGCTTTAGCCAACCTGAACAGGACAACCATGCCGGCTTCAGCCAACCTGAACAGGACAACCATGCCGGCTTCAGCCAACCTAAACAGAACGACCATGTCCGGATTCAGCAAACCTGAACAGGACAATCATGTCCGGTTTCAGCCAACCTGAACAGGACAACCATGCCCGGCTTCAGCCAACCTGAACAGGACAACTATGTCCGGGTTCAGCCAACCTTAACAGGACAACCATGCCGGTTTTAGCCAACCTGAACAGGACGACCATGTCCGGCTTCAGCCAACCTGAACAGGACAACCATGTCCGGCTTCCGCCAACCTGAACAGGACAACCATGCCGGCTTCAGCCAACCTGAACAGGACAACCATGCCGGCTTCAGCCAACCTGAACAGGACGACCATGTCCGGCTTCAGTCTGGCTTCGTCTGCCCTACCACAACATTCAGCTGAGGTTGTCTTTCCTCGTTCTAGGATAAGGCATTGTATGTATGCTCTTGCGTGTGCTCTTTTCAAATCGTCGGTTGTCTAGTATGGCAGACGCTGACCAACTTTCAGAGTTATCAGAAAATAGGTTGTACATCCACATCTGACAAAACCAGACAAGATACGCCAGTATCTTATCTGCAAGGCTTCAAACGGTGTATACACCAATACTAAACAGTTGATCATCATCTATTTGAATACTCAGCAGTCAACGTTGTTGGAAAAATTCATCTTCATCCGAGCCCAGAGAAATGAACATTTTATGCGGTGCTGATGTTTGTCCATCACACGTGATCAGGACCACTCTCTCTGTCAATATTTTCTTTTTCCTGCGTCCGCCGAAATGGGTGACGTGCGCGGTGATTTGGATTAAAGTTAGGACGAAATTGTGCCATTTGTCAGCTCTACTCTCTCGTCCTGAGCTACCTTTGGCCGTTAACAAGACATTATCGAGATGACTGGAGAGTAAACGGGATGGGGATTTGTTCTCTGATTTCTCTACCGAAGCCTTTTCAGTAAACACGTATTCCACTAGACAGTAGAGGCGTGACATTCAATAGGTTGGAAATGTAGTATGACCTCATCTCTATGTCGATAACACAACGGCCCATAAAACTGTAGGTACCAAATAATATTATAGATATTAGCAAAGTGCTGTCACAGAGTCAAAGACACCCAAATAGTAGCAGATGTACTATGAATTAATCCGACATGCCTGAACCCACAGAAAGGTAGAGGAGGTAACGCAGCCAAATTTTGATGGCATGATCTAACCAAAGATATAACGATGTCATCAATGACAATTGAATAAATAGTCGATCGTTGTTAGTAAAACATTTGCGGACCTCGACTATGAAATGTCAAAGGATATAGCAAAGACACGTATCAGAAACATCGTACTAAAAAACACTTGCAAACACGTGCAAGAAATCATCACATGTCAATGAACAGTATATCAGGAGCTCGGACGCTGCTGTGTCCGTAACAATTTCAGAGACAGACTGTATGATACGGCGTGAATCCTGAACCAGACGATCAAGTCTTTAAAGGAAATTTACATGAAATTTTTGAAGCAATCTAGGAGACGGAGACGATTAAGGATTTTACGTTAGTTTTAAGCGGGAGTGTAAGAATTTTCGTGAAAGAAAACGACCTGAACTGAGCAGACTATCAAGATCAGTTTAGCAGTTTTGCTCTGAGAGTAAACAGCCAACAGGAAAACCCAATATTGGTGTTGCAGATAAGTTAACAGAAACACATTTCGTTTAAAAATAGATTAAGTAAATAAATACATGTATGATTATTATTATTGTTGTGATTACAATCAGAGCAGAGTGAATCACATTGATTACAGAATAGAGCAACTGAATCTTACATGAAACTGTATGTTCGTGACATCGATCACAAGACAAGTATCTATCTGCTCTCGAGTAACATTCACAACGAACAACAGAAAACAACGTTTTGTCATTGTCAGCCAGGAATTCAAACGATGGACCTCCAAATAACGGTCGCGCCTTGCACAAGAAAAAATGAGTTAATATGTTAGACCAGTGGAATCCTCAATTGTATGTTCTCTGGTTCGTAATGTATGTTACTCGAGAGCAGATACATACTTGTTTTGTGATCGTTATGACGAGCTAACATTATGTATTTACAATTTACTACCTGGAAGTTTCCACATATTCCCTTCATTACCAGGTTCCTAAATTGAAAGTACCATCGTTCATTGTTTGTCTCCATAGGGAACATACAATTACGGTCAGTATGTGGTCTATTCTTTATGAAACGAAGGTTAGAAATTGTGTGTGTAGGGAGGATGCAGTGGTCTCGAAGTAAGGTGCTCGCCTCGGGTGCTGGAGGTTGCGGGTTCAGATGACGGGGGAGACCAGGATTGTTTTACGTGGACTATCCGGTACAAATGTCCCACGATCTGTGAGTAGTGAGATCAGACACCCGTGTTCAGTGGCGCGCACGTTAAATCCATAGGCAGTTGGAAATTTAAAAAAGGAGACTAAACAGCCGCTACTCTGGCAAAATTAAAGTTTAAAATCTTCTCAAATTATTCTAGGGATTCTCGCCCTATATGGTTGATTGGTTATTGATCCAGCAGCCTATGGGCTCCTTCCCTTTGGCCCAATATCATATAGTGGCATCTGCAAGTTTTTGTAAGCTGTTGTTTAATTCAGTAGAAAGTGTTCCATTTGTCTGGCCTCGAAGAAAGAAGCTATTTCCTAACACCTGCAAGGCCTGCCCGCATGAGTTTGTTCTGATGGCCTCTCCCATGCCCTATCGGAACTAACACTATGCTGCAGTGTAACTTAGTAGATGAGGAACAATATAATGATTGTTTTATTCATAAGCCTTGCCAGTAACTCATCTGTACAAATAGGTCTCCTATTTGACAAAAGCATGCACCATCTGTGGTTAGGCAGGAACCAGCACCGCGCTGAACAGACATGGGAAAAGAGAACCTGCATTCGCCGCACCATGACATTCGAGGCCAATCGTAAAGGCACAGTGGCCTAGGACGTGACGATCCAATTGTCTGGAACTTATAGTTACAGGTCTAGAGCCTAGGAGAACTCGGCATAACCAGTAGACAATTAGTTGCGGTCACAGGTCTAGAGCCTAGGAGAAATCGCCCTAACCAGTACACAATTGGTGGCGGTCACAGGTCTAGAGCCTAGGAGAACTCGGCCTAGCCAGTAGAAAATTGGTGTCGGTCACAGGTCTAGAGCCTAGGAGAATTCGGCCTAGAAAATAGACAATTGGTGGCGGTCACAGGTCTAGAGCCTAGCAGAACTCGACCTAATCAGTAGACAATTGGTGGCGGTCACAGGTCTAGAGCCTAGCAGAACTCGGCCTAATCAGTAGACAATTGGTGGCGGTCACAGGTCTAGAGCCTAGCAGAACTCGGCCTAACCAGTAGACAGTTGGTTGCGGTCACAGGTCTAGAGCCTAGCAGAACTTGGCCTAGCCAGTAGACAGTTGGTGGCGGTCACAGGTCTAGAGCCTAGCAGAACTCAGCCTGACCAGTAGACAGTTGGTGGCGGTCACAGGTCTACAGCCAAGCAGAACTCGGCCTAACTAGTAGACAATTTTTGACGGTCACAGGTCTAGAGCCTAGCAGAACTTGGCCTAACCAGTAGACAATTTGTGACGGTCTCAGGTCTAGAGCCAAGCAGAACTCGGCCTAACCAGTAGACAATTTGTGACGGTCTCAGGTCTAGAGCCAAGCAGAACTTGGCCTAACCAGTAGACAATTGGTGGCGGTCACAGGTCTAGAGCCTAGCAGAACTCGGCCTAACCAGCAGACAGTTGGTAGCGGGGAATGAGCGCAATGAACCCTACCATGACTTCGGTAACTTGGAGCTTTGCTAATGCACACCCTCAATTACTTAATGTCAGGACAGTACATTGCTGGCTTCTGCCTGGGGTGGTAAGACAATCCACAGACCCGACAATGCTACCCACACATAGAATATGTTGTAAAAATAGGACTGTGTAGCTAGCTATAACATTCACAGATGGTGACATAGATGGCGTCTGACAGGCTGTGGGTATCTTCTTCTTCTTCTTCGTACGCAGTCAGACGACAACTTGAATTTGTTCGAAGAAAGCGGCTGTCATCCTGAGGCTGTCGACACTGCCATAGAGCTTGTCTAGTGTTGGCACTGGTGATGTCCACATGTGCTTTCTCTGATCCTCGTATGTCGGGCAATTTTGCAGCAAATGTTCAGCGATCATTTTCCCTGTACCACAAGTGCATTCGTCAGTGCCACCTATCTTAAGTTTATTGAATAGATGGTACCTCAGTCTGTTGTGGCCTGTGCGGAGTCTGAAGACCACGACCTGCTCTCTTTTGTTCAACTGGTAATAGACATCATTTTTTGTGTAAGGCTGTGGGTATAACTTGCTCTAAGTTACACTTCCCCATCACCAGTCCCTAAATTAGGCGATCGTGTATTCCTGGCGCTAACAGATGCTGGGATGAACTTGGCAAGTGACTAGAGGAATTTTGCCTGCCAAAAAAGAAAAATGCAACGAAGGAGGTCATACCTCCCCTGGACGTCTAACTACAATAGTGCACTAAAGCTAGATGGATAGGTAATGAAGTAATTGAGTCTATTAATGTGTTTGGATCGAACTCAGCCTATATTCCACAATGACAGGTCTTGAATGACGAAACACTGGCCCAGTTATGACACCTTTGTGGCGTGTCACTCTAGTCTAGTATCTTAACTCATCTCTCTCTCTCTCTCTCTCTCTGTCTCTCTCTCTCTGTCTCTCTCTCTGTCTCTCTCTCTGTCTCTCTCTCTGTCTCTCTCTCTCTCTGTTCTCTCTCTCTCTCTCTCTCTCTCTCTCTCTCTCTCTCTCTCTCTCTCTCTCTTGTGGCAAGGCGCTTCTGTCACCTGTAAGTCCGGGGTTCGAATTCTTGTTTAGTATGTTTCTTCACTTTCTTGTAAGGTTTCGCCATGTACGCTACCAGAGTGCAGATAAATGCTTTGTATGTGATTTTTGTCAGAACCAGATATTCTTTGTTGACAACTCGCTTACTTGAAGATCCTACAAATTTCCATCCTTGCAAGCACGTAGTAAAATGTGACAGAGTAAAGGATAATGTCTAACCAACTTCGCATGAATCATTTAGAAAACTGGACAGGGGAATACACGATACAACATAATAGTAGTCATAATAACTTATAACAATCGTATATCCACCTAACATCTACGCCCCGTCAGAGCAGGAAACAGATGGTATTTCTGTCTCACAACACGCAACTCGCCGGTTTGTCTCAACAGTCGGTTTGAAAAAAAAAAATTTGTTTCCCCTCCACGGATAAAAGAGAAGGAACGAAAGGAGTGAGAAATATATTGTGTCTGTCTGTCCAATCTCTAAACCACAAGGTGAGAAATATATTGTGTCTGTCTGTCCAATCTCTAAACCACAAGGTGAGAAATATATTGTGTCTGTCTGTCCAATCTCTAAACCACAAGGTGAGAAATATATTGTGTCTGTCTGTCCAATCTCTAAACCACAAGGTGAGAAATATATTGTGTCTGTCTGTCCAATCTCTAAACCACAAGGTGAGAAATATATTGTGTCTGTCTGTCCAATCTCTAAACCACAAGGTGAGAAATATATTGTGTCGGTCTGTCCAATCTCTAAACCACAAGGTGAGAAATATATTGTGTCTGTCTGTCCAATCTCTAAACCACAAGGTGAGAAATATATTGTGTCTGTCTGTCCAATCCCTAAGCCACAAGGTGAGAAATATATTGTGTCTGCCTGTCCAATCTCTAAACCACAAGGTGAGAAATATATTGTGTCTGTCTGTCCAATCTCTAAACCACAAGGTGAGAAATATATTGTGTCTGTCTGTCCAATCTCTAAACCACAAGGTGAGAAATATATTGATAAGAACGTATTTGTATACTGCGAGGATAAGTCAGTAAGTAGGTCACACATTTAAATGGGATGGATAAAAGATGCAGTTTATAGTTTCTAAAGGTGTCATTCTGTGGCAGCAGCATCATCATCCAGCTGCGTGATTGTTGTAAGTGGCAATTGCTAGCTGACGCAGCTCAACCGCAAAATGGCGTACGTGCTCATTTAGAGTACGCTCAAAGAATATGGTGATGTTGTTGTTGTGTTTGTTATGGGGTGGGAGTGGGGGGTGCGGGCACACGGACTTTTAGTAAAGGATATTCATTATAGTTAGGGAATACTTTCTGTGAAGTTCTGTTGATGCTTCGGGATGCATTTTGGAGAAAACGTTCACGCCTGCCTGACGGTGCTCCCTCATTGCAGACCCTTAGCAACGATACTGACAAAACACTTACAGGCCTGACTTAGTCCCGAGCGATTTCCCTCTCTTTGGTGCACTGAAAACCCACTTTGGCCGGAGTGATTATCCTCTGTTTGGTGCACTGAAAACCCACTTTGGCCGGGGCGATTACCCTCTGTTTGGTGCACTGAAAACCCACATAGTCCCGAACGAATCCCCTCTGTTTGGTGCACTGAATACCCATGTAGTCCTGAACGATTCCCCTATCTTTGGTGCACTGGCAACCCACTTCGGCCAGAGACGTTTCCTTAATGACGAATAAACTAAACTTGAAAAGCAATTGTTGCTGAAATAACAGACCAAAGACTTCTACGCTGCAGGTTTTGGTGTACTGATAAAGTGATAGGATGAGGGTGTCAATGTCGGTGGCAATTATGTTGGGAAATAAAGGGCACTATTATTGCAATATTAACTGCTTTTCAAGTTCGAATATCGTTTTCTAAAATAGTCATTTGTGACATTTACTGACTTCTCTTCGTTTCTATCTGGCTAACCTCTAACCCACAGGATAGAAGACATTGAGACAGCTGATAAAACAGCCTACTATTCTCATTGGCTAACCACTACACCCCAGGGTAGGAATAACTTAGTTCAGCCTGACAGCTTCACTGGCTAACCACTACACCCCAGCGTAGAAACTAGTTGGTACAGCGTGACCGTCTCTCTGGCTAACCTCTACACCCCAGCGTAGAAACTAGTTGGTACAGCATGACCGGATCTCTCTCTCTCTGGCTAACCTCTACACCCCAGCGTAGAAACTAGTTGGTACAGCGTGACCGTCTCTCTGGCTAACCTCTACACCCCAGAGTAGAAACTAGTTGGTACAGCGTGACCGTCTCTCTGGCTAACCTCTACACCCCAGAGTAGAAACTAGTTGGTACAACGTGACCGTCTCTCTGGCTAACCTCTACACCCCAGAGTAGAAACTAGTTGGTACAGCGTGACCGTCTCTCTGGCTAACCTCTACACCCTAGAGTAGAAACTAGTTGGTACATCGTGACCATCTCTCTGGCTAACCTCTACACCCCAGCGTAGAAACTAGTTGGTACAGCGTGGCCGTCTCTGAGGCTCACCTCTACAACGCAGGGTAGCAGTTAGTTGGTACATTGTGACAGTCTCTCTGTCTAACCTCTACACCCCAGGGTAGAAACTAGTTGGTACAACTTGACCGTCTCTCTGGCTAACCTCTACACCCCAGCGTAGAAACTAGTTGGTACAGCGTGACCGTCTCTCTGGCTATCCTCTACACCCCAGCGTAGAAACTAGTTGGTACAGCTTCACCGTCTCTCTGGCTACCATCTACACCCCAGGGTAGAAACCATTTGATATAGCTTGTCCGTCTATCGGGACAACTTCTATACCCTAGTGTTGAAACTAGTTGGTACAGCCTTACCGTCTCTCTAGCTATAACATCAAGGTAGAAGTCAGATGGCACAGCTTGATCATCTCTCTGGCTAGCTTATACACCCCAGGGAATGGGCCATATGGTCTAGAATGACCGTCACTCTGGCTAACCTAACACCTCAGGGTAGAAGCCAGATGGTACAGCGTGACCGTCTCTCTGGCTAACCTTTACACTCCATTTCAGGAGCCACATGATCCAGATTGGCCGTCTCTCTGGTTAACTTCAACACTCAAGGGCAGGAGCTAGATGGTCAAGATTGACTGTCCCTCTGGATAACCTCACACCCCAGAGTAAGAACCAGATGGTCCATACTTACCATCTCTCTGGATAACCTCACACCCCAGGGTAAGAGCCAGATGGTCCATATTTACCATCTCTCTGGATAACCTCACACTTCAGGGTAGAAGCCAGTATTTCCCTATCCTTTATATCGACAACCAAAAGAAGAGGGTGTCTAGTTGGCAGATAAATCCTGGTTGAGGGGGGATGTATGACCGAATTAAGAGAAGCGGCGAAGATGCATCACAGAAACAATTCTCTTGAGATGTATTCTTCGGCCGACCTAAGTGTTATTACCCAGGCAAAACCAATACATTTCAAGGATGCGCCTCTGGTTGAGGGAATGGAAGGATTGAAGACTCTTCTAATCTCTTTGCAAGACGATCTAAGTTTCAACGCTATAAAATTGACAGAGCGAAAAGCTAACCATAGAAAATACGAAACTGCACCTTCTAGCGACCGACTGGGTTTGCAGAATAAAAGACAAGCTTTGCGTTACTTGGCATTAGGTGCTAACTGACTTGTCCATGCTCCTCACATCCAATCCACAGTCTCGTGAATAAAAACCTGTACTTTTTCTGGCGTCGTTTCTGATTGTCAAGTCTAGAATTTCATTGGCCAAAACAACATGGCTCTGTTAAAAAATTCCGTAGCAATTCCATTTTCATCGTGTTTACATCTAGCTTGCAAAATAAATATATTATTCCTTCCTTGATATCAAACCATCTCAGAAACACAAACGCTCACTCACGATGGGACAATGATTATACAATTTTTGCCAGTGGGCCATTCAAGCCAAGCACGAAAACGGCTATCTGATCCGAGAGGGCTTTTCGTAACTTCACAGATTAAAGAGTTAGGGCAGATAACCGTGCTGTTAAAACAATCTGTAAATGAGGAAATGTGGCAAATTTGAAACGGGGGTAACAAACAAATTCAGTTTGTCTACTTGAGATAAGGTATGTATTCTAGCCACGTCACGTTCCTGTTTACCCACATTTAAAGTTATACCTGTCTACGACAGTGTTTGGTAATTAATGAGCCAGGAGCGAAATTGATTAGTCTATAAGTTTTTATTAAGTAATGTCACGCTTCAGTTTCTTATCTTCTCTTTGCTCCAAACAAAGCACATGTCACCACTGCAAGGGGCCTCCTCGCAAAGTAACCTTATCAATGCATTTGCGTACACTTTAGCAATATGCTTTTTTTACGCAGTTGCGAGTCCCATGCACAGCCCGCTGTATTAACCGTTAAGACTACCAATGATCTCATACCTTGCTGTAATGTAAAGGATATCACCTCAGCTCCAATAGTATGATTCAAAGGAATGAGTCAAACAAACTCTGACAGCACAGTTAATCTCCTGACCTTTTTTATTTAGTTGTTGTTGTTGTTGTTGTTGTTGTTGTTGAACGTGCAGGAGTATGATTACTCTTTTTGTGGGCCTTATAAAGGACGTTCAGTGGCTGGTTGTCGAAGCTTTCCATAATTCCAAAGCGTGCTGATGAAGGTGGACCGTGGTTCTTTGGGCGATTGTGATATGCTTGGCTATCCCTATGTGTCGCTCACTACTACGGGGATCACATCGATCCTTCACCTTGTTAGCAAAGAGCCATGAAAACAGTCCGTTTCCAATAAGGACTGCGGGGAAGTCAAGGTGATGGTTTTGGCCAATATATTTTGCCTGATTCTGACTAACATGTCTGACCAGTACATTTTGCCTGACCCTGACTAACATGTCTGTTCAGTAAATTTTGCCTGACGCTGACTAAACATGTCTGACCAGTATATTTTGCCTGACTGTGACTAACATGTCTGACCAGTATATTTTGCCTGACACTGACTAACATGTCTGACCAGTATATTTTGCCTGACACTGACTAACATGTCTGACCAGTATATTTTGCCTGACGCTGACTAACATGTCTGATCAGTATATTTTGCCTGACCCTGACTAACATGTCTGACCAGTATATTTTGCCTGACACTGACTAACATGTCTGACCAGTATATTTTGCCTGACACTGACTAACATGTCTGACCAGTATATTTTGCCTGACACTGACTAACATGTCTGACCAGTATATTTTGCCTGATACTGACTAACATGTCTGACCAGTATATTTTGCCTGACCAGACGTTAGTGTTCCTCCCTTTTTTATATAGTTAACACGGATGATCTGGAACGAAAGAAAAGGTCAATGATTGCGGACACATTAAAACGGGCAATGTTAGAAGTGGCAAGCTGTAATGGTGGCCAGCACTTCTGATTGGAACGACAAGAGAGTGAATAAATGAACGAATGAATCAATAAACGAATGGACGAAAAAATTAGTGAGAGATGTGTGGATTTAATGCATAAATAAATGAATGATGGATGGAGGATAGAAAGGAGGGAAGGAGGAATGCGTGAATGAATGAATAATGTAAAAAATGAATGGATAAATGAGTGAATCCGTGAAGGAAGAAATGAATGAATCAATAAATGAAGGAATGAACAGCTGAATAAATGGATAAAGGCCGTAAGAGATGAATAAGTAAATGAGTGAATTAGAGAGGGAATTAAGGAACAAAGTAGAGAATTGATGATTCATGAATAAATGAATGAATGAAGAAATGAACTAAGGAACGAGTCAAGGAATGAATCAATGAAGTAAGGAATGAATGAATGAATGGAGGAAAAAAGGAAGGAAGGAAGAAAGGGTGGAAGAGAGGATGGAGTAAGGCAGTAAGGAATACATAAATGAATGAATACATAAATGAATGAATACATAAATGAATGAATACATTAATGAATGAATACATGCTATCATACATTATTGTCGGTCATGAAATCTTGGATACTTGCACGTATTATCACCGGGTGTGGGGAACTGTGATACAATTATATTTTTCTTATTGTTATTTTCTTCCTCTTCTTCTTCTTTTTCTTCTTCTCATTCTTCTTCTTTTTCTTCTGATTCTTCCTCTTTTTATTCTTCTCATTCTTCCTCTTTTCATTCTTTTCTTTCTCTTCTTTTTTTTCATCTTCTTCCTCTTCTTCTTCGTTTCCTTCATCTTCTTCTTGTTGTTCTTCTTCTTCTTTATGTTCTTCTTCTTTTCTTGTTTTTCTTTTTCTTGTTCTTTTTCTTCTTCCTCTCCTTCCTTTTCTTTTTATTCTTCTTTTTCTTCTACTTCTTCTTCTTCGTTTTTTTCGTCCTCTTCTTTTTCTTATTCTTCCTCTTATCCGATTCTTTTTCTTCTTCTTTTGCGTAAGTCCTGAAAAGGAAGATGGTAACGTAGTGTCGTAGTTTACAGCAAAGCTGTGAAATACGCACCTTTGAGTCCAACACTTCCGATTTCAGCACAACATTTTTGAGACAAAGTTTGTCTTTCCTCTTCGCTACCTAATCTCTTTGCCAGGCTGCATGGTTGTAGTCTGTTTCCAGGGCCGCCACTTGGAGGCGGACACGGGTCTTGGTCACTGAACCTGATTTCAAGCAGACAGCTATTAGGCTCTGGCTGCTCCCAATTCATTACCTGCTGTATCTTCGGTCGCAGAGACCTAATCTTCATCTTCTTCTTCTTCTTCTTCTTCTTCTTCTTCTTCGTTCGTTCTCAATTTCCCACTACCAAACCCTGAAAGTGTAAGTAGCAGAATTTAGTCCAGAGAACGGAATGCGTTGTGTCGTAGTTTACAGCTTGGCTGCGAAATTTGCACCTTTCGGTCCAACACATCCGACTTCACCAAGTAATTTTTGAGTACCGGGTTAGCATTCCCTCTTCGATCCCTTCTCCTTAGCCAGTCTGCCCTGCTGCAGCCTGTTATCCAGGATCACCGCGTGGATATGTAGAAGGGTCTTAGCAGCTATGGTTTGCTGGCCCTGACGCTAGCAGTGAGCTATGGGTCGCTGACCACTGCAGCTCATGCGCTGCTCAGCATCCTGATCCCAGACCTAATCTAATCCTCGTTGTCATCTCTTTCTTAAATATGTCGTATACACATTTACAGCTGAGCCAACTAGTACTTCCCAAATGAATAGGTTAGCTGCCATGGAAGCTCTTGCTATTTTGAAATCAGTTAAAGTACTTAGTTATTGTATTCTTGCACAACTGTACAGATGTTCGGTGTCTTGGATGAGTCCGCATTCGCAGACATTGTCGCGTTTGTAAATCCCCATTGTTTTCAAGTTTGTTCAACGTCTCAACCGGCCATGTTACAGTTATGTTTGTTGCTATCCAAATATGAGTGAGGCATGTTAGGCCAACTTCAAGTCCTTTTCTTATCTCCATCAAATGCTCACCAGATTTTTACAGCTATTTTTTCTTGCGTTTTGCTCAAGTTTTTAGTCTGTAAACTGTTCAGCTTGTTGGGAACTTTTCCTTAATTTTCCTTTTCTGCAAAAAGAAGACATCCCTGATCGCTCTGCTGATTGTTCCTTTCGATCACTAACGAACCACATCTTCTGACGTTTGGCCGTGCACTTTCAGCGATTCCATAAACATTTCCCTTTGGTGTTGGCTGAGGACATACTGCTACAGTACGACATGCCATATAGTTTGCCACGCCCCAAGTGTCTTAGGTGTGCAATTGATACTAGCACATAACCAGGAAATAAATAAGTGTATAAGCCGATAATCTTGCACCGACTGCCATAAACAAGAACACGATGCTTTTGTGTTTGTTTGTTAAAACCACGTGAAAGATGTTCCAGCATTTAGCACTAACTGTCTTCACCTACCTTAAGTTTTAATTAACTATGAAAAAAGCCACCGTAGACTTGGACAGGAGTGTAACATTTGGCACCTGGATATCTAGAGAAAGTAAGCAATCGTTTAGGCCCTTCGGCTAGATCCACATTTCTTTGATCGGCCTTACAGTCTGTTATTGTGAAAAGATCGGTCTACCCACAGGGGACAAATTCAACATTCTTCGGTTAATGTTGACGTTCAGAAAGACGTTTAGAAAGACGTGTTTGGGCACACTGCTCTCTGCAGGTAAAATCGCATCATAGATAATTGTTTCGCAGGGAGAGAGCTCGTATGTCGCATTTTTTTATTACCAACATTCAGAAGAATAATAAACAAGTAGAAGAAGAAGAAGAATTAGAAAAAGAAAAACAAGAAGAAGAAAAAGAGGTAGTGTGGTGGGACGGGGGGGGGGGGGGGGGGGGAGAGAAGAAAGGAGAAGAAGAAAATGTGGTAGAAGAAATAGAGGAAAAGTCCCGAGTGGTCCACCAGGGTCTTTGTGAAAAGCAAGGACAAAAATAACCCAACATCCCCACAGAATGCTTGGCGTAAGAGGCGACTGTGTGACATGGCATAACACCGGCAATAGTTAAGTGATTTGTTAAGAGCAGCATATATGGCATCTAACAGGCTGCGGGTCTACTTTGCACTAGTGTTTGAGTCTATTAAGATCGACACACATCGGTTAATCACCATCTGCGGCACTTGTCCGGAGTTGCTCAAGCCTAGCCTGATAAGCAGAGAATTCTTTCCCCGGACAAATCCAGTTCATACCAGAGCTTGAACTTGCACATGGGAATCTGCCCCTGTAGAAGTACAGGTCGAATAAGAACTAAGAAGAAGAAATATAAGTAGAAGAAGAAGAAGAAGAAGAAGAAGAAGAAGAAGAAGAAGAAGAAGAAGAAGCAGTAGAAGAAGAAGAAGAAGAAGAAGAAGAAGAAGAAGAAGAAGAAGAAGAAGAAGAAGAAGAATAAGAAGAAGAAGAAGAAGCAGAAGAAGAAGAAGAAGAAGAAGAACTATAAGTAGAAGAAGAAGAAGAAGAAGAAGAAGCAGTAGAAGAAGAAGAAGAAGAAGAAGAAGAAGAAGAAGAAGAAGCAGCAGTAGAAGAAGAAGAAGAAGAAGAAGAAGCAGTAGAAGAAGAAGAAGAAGAAGACGAAGAAGAACTATAAGTAGAAGAAGAAGAAGAAGAAGAAGAAGCAGTAGAAGAAGAAGAAGAAGAAGAAGAAGAAGAAGAAGAAGAAGAAGAAGAAGAAGAAGAAGAAGAAGAAGCAGTAGAAGAAGAAGAAGAAGAAGAAGAAGAAGAAGAAGAAGAAGCAGTAGAAGAAGAAGAAGAAGAAGAAGAAGAAGCAGAAGAAGAAGAAGAAGAAGAAGAAGAAGAAGAAGAACTATAAGTAGAAGAAGAAGAAGAAGAAGATGCAGTAGAAGAAGAAGAAGAAGAAGGAGGAGGTGAAGAAGAAGAAGAAGAAGACGAAAAAGGAGGTGAAGAAGAAGAAGAAGAAGGAGGAGGAGGAGGTGAAGAAGAAGAAGAAGCGGCAAAAGAAGAAGAAAAAGAAGAGGCAGAGAAAAAAGAAAAAGAAGAAGAAGAAGAGTAGCAGTAAGCACAGAAGTTAGCCACTCGTGTCTGACAACTTCCACCAGGGTCAGTAAGCCAAAGCTGTTGAATGATCTATTTCGATTGCAAGTCGCGATTCTGAAAACGACGCTGAAACCGATTGCGTCAGATGAAAGGCATAGAAATGGCAGCCTCTTTATTATCGATGACATCAACACTCATAATTATATTATTTCGATAACCCTGTTTGTCTGTAACACTGAACCACGTGATGGTCAGCAACGAATAATGCCAATTCCCATTCATCGCTCAGTCGATCTCAAGTATAAAAATGGTTGCACAAACATAGGTCGGTGCAACCAATATAGACGGAGGTTTCCCTTAAGTCCAGATCAAAGTAGAATTATGACGTCTCTGGAACGATGAACCAAATATGGTATTGGATATTTTTAAAACGTGGCAATCTTTTGAGCATGTAGTTTTCCTACCTGAATCAATTTTAGGACACCGTTCGCTCTAAATCGCAATCATCCGATCAACAAATCGTGAAAAACTGAACGATTTTGCTAAAAACATGTTTTGTTATTGAGTTTTCTTTTAAAACAAATTCAATGCACTTTCACAACAACACCAAAATGTCGTTAAAGCGTTTTTAAATTGAGTTATCATAAAAATCCATTGAACTCCATTTCCTTCTCTATTATTGCCAGGTTAGTGCTAGCAAGTTTAGAGCGCGTCCGTTTCAGAATGAAGCCAAGCGAGGAAGAACAACATGAAAACTATACTGTGCACCAAACACAGCCGACATTTAAAAGAAGACTCCATTTCTTCGATTTGCAAGCTAAAGGGGCGTTTTGTGTGTAAAGGCATCTCCGATGATCTTCGAGACTTTGGAGATGCCAGAAAAACAGCCCTCATTGATAGGGAACTCTCTCGACTGAATGTGGACTTAGCTGCCCTACAGGAAACCAGATTTGCCTCTAGTGCCTCACTAAGAGAGAAAACTAGACTTTCTTCTGGAAGGGTTGTGAACCTGAGGAATCTCGACGGCATGATGTTGGTTTTCCTATTAAAAACACACTTATGGCTTCAATGGATCCTCCTTCGGATGGCTCTGAGAGGTTACTGACCACTCCCCAGATCACCGCTACAGGTCCTGTTAAAATCCTCCGCGTCTATACCTCAATCCTGACATCAATGAGATCAATTCTACGGACAGCTGGAGGAAATGATCAAGAACAGCGCCAGAGAAGAAGCATTGATCCTTCTCGGCGTCATTAATGCTAGAGTAGGTAGGGACCACATAGCATGGCCGGCCTGCCTTGGACGTCATGGTATTGGCAGGGTAAATGACAATGGTCAGAGGTTGCTGGAGCTGTGCATTCAACGAGGCCTTTGTATCACAGATACTTTCTTCAAAGGCAGGCCGCAACATAAAGTATACTGGAAACCCCAAATCTATGGCATCAGATCAACTTGATTGTCACCAGACGCTCAGCTCTAAACATGGTCCTCTCCACTAGAAGCTATCACAGTGCAGACTGTGACTCTGACCATGCTCTTGTATATAGCAGGGTACGCTTGCAGCTTCGTACAATATGTCGCTTCAAAGAAATTGGGAATCTCCGCATCAACACTGCGCAGATGGTGATTCCTTTCAAGATGGAGAGGTTTGTGTCTGACCTGAATCTTGCTGTTCATGGAGGATCTGAGTGTGACGCCACAGCTAAGTGAAATGTTATGAAAGGAGCCATTTATAATAAAGCGTTAGTTACGTTTTACATGAAGGAACGGACCAATCACGACTGGCTCAGTGCCCATCTCGCAAGAATGGAAACGGTAATTGAGGCCAAGCGAGAAGCTTTCATCATTTATTAGAAAAGTGCAAATGAGAGAACGCTTGCTGCCCTCAGGATGGCCCGAGGCCCGAGGCATCAATGCGCGAATGGGTGCTGGCAGACACTGTTTGAAGAAATTCGGCTAAATGCAAATAAAGAATTGTTTTTATTTCTATACATCGGCCTTTACAGCCATAGCAGACAGTGCCGAAATACAGGAGACAGAGCTGGAGAAAACTTACAGGGCGCCACGAGCATGGTCTATAGAGACAGAGCTGGAAAAAACGTACAGGGCGCCACAAGCATGGTCTATAGAGACAGAGCTGGAAAAAACTTACAGGGCGCCACGAGCATGGTCTATAGAGACAGCTGGATAAAACTTACAGGACGCCACGAGCATGGTCTACAGGAGACAGAACTGGAGAAAACGTACAGGGCGCCACGAGCATGGTCTATAGAGACAGAGCTGGAGAAAACTTACAGGGCGCCACTCGCATGGTCTATAGAGACAGAGCTGGATAAAACTTACAGGACGCCACGAGCATGGTCTATAGAGACAGAGCTGGAAAAAACTTACAGGGCGCCACGAGCATGGTCTATAGAGACAGATCTGGACAAAACATACAGGGCGCCACGAGCATGGTCTATAGAGACAGAGCTGGAAAAAACTTACAGGGCGGCACAAGCATGGTCTATAGAGACAGAGCTGGATAAAACTTACAGGACGCCACGAGCATGGTCTATAGAGACAGAGCTGGACAAAACTTACAGGGCGCCACGATCAAGGTCTTTAGAGACAGAGCTGGACAAAACTTACAGGGCGCCACTCGCATGGTCTATGCAGACAGAGCTGGAGAAAACTTACCCCCCCCCCCCCCCCCCCCCCAAAAAAAAATTGTTTGAGTTTCTACACAACACAATATCCCCGATGCCAGTCCGGTACGCATTCAAGGAAGTCAACACTATTATGTCTACACAC
The DNA here is from genome assembly GCA_036924085.1 of Ariolimax columbianus. Lineage (NCBI taxonomy): Eukaryota > Metazoa > Mollusca > Gastropoda > Stylommatophora > Arionidae > Ariolimax > Ariolimax columbianus. The sequence continues at coordinate 30,435,795 of JAVGWX010000022.1, read as the reverse complement.
TGATATTTAGCAGTGTTCTACCAATACGAACATGGCGCCACGAAAAAAGTTGTTATATATCAATCTGTTGTCAGGTACGCGTACAACATTTCCAGGCCAGCGATGTTTGCGTGATACCGCTGCTCCCACAATATGATGTCTGATTTCTGCTTTTTGAATCGTATCCATTATCGATATCTTTAGTTTTATTCATTGATTGATTCATTCATAGATATATTTAGTTTTATTCATAGATTGATTCATTCATATATATCTTTAGTTTCATTGATTGATTCATTCATTCATATATATCTTTAGTTTTATTCATTGATTGATTCGTTCATATACATCTTTAGTTTTATTCATTGATTGATTCCTTCATAGATATCTTTAGTTTTATTCATTGATTGATTAATTCGTAGACATCTTTAGTTTTATTCCTTGATTGTTTCTTTCATTTATATCTTTAATTTAATTCATTGATTGATTCGTTCATATACATCTTTAGTTTTATTCATTGATTGATTCATTCATAGATGTGGTCGACTGACGTTTTATTTGTCATGCGTTAACTGTCTAAAAAGAATATGGAATTCTGCCATCTTCTACCTTTTTAGGGGTAGGACGACTAACGTCTGGTCAGGCAAAATATACTGATCAAGACCTTCACCTCGGCTTCCTAGTAGTCCTCCCTGAAAACGGGCAGTTTTCATGGCAGCCTGGCTAACGAGGTGATGGATTGGTGTGATCCCTGTAGTAGTGAGTGACATGTACATGAAACCAATCATAGCAGAACCGTTTGGAGGACTGCGGTCCACCTTCATGATCTCCCTCGGAATGTGAGGAACGCTCCTGCAACCCGACACTTAACGTCCTTTTCAGGACGGACAAAAGAGGAACCTCCTCATTATGTGTATTCGCAAACAGCAACAGCCGTCTTCTAGGAGGGAACTGAGTCGTTAGTCCGGTCAGGCACAGCTTACTGACGTCACGTCGGACTAATCTACTGACCAGGACCACTATCTCTCTTCCATGTAGCGTTCCCTGGAAAAAAAACTGCTGTAATGGCATTCTGACTGACAAGATGTGGATCGACGTGATCATTGAAGTAGTGAGTCTCACGTACATGAAGCCAAGCATAGCACAACCGACTGAGGACCGCAGTCTACCTTCGTCAGCATGTTTGGGAAATCTTCTTCTTCTTCTTCTTCTTTGGACACTGTCAGACGTCAACTTGAATTTGTTCGAAGAAAGCATCGGTCATCCTGAGGTTGTCGGCACTGCCATAGAGCTTGTCTAGTGTTGGCACTGGTGATGGCCACATCTGCTTTCTCGTGTCATCGCATATCGGGCAATGTTGCAGCAGATGTTCAGCGGTCATTTTCCATGTACCACAAGTGCATTCGTCAGTAGCTCCTATCTTCAATTTATTGAATAGATGGTACCTCAGTCTGTTGTGGCCTGTGTGGAGTCTGAAGACCACGACCTGCTCTCTTCTGTTCAGCTGGTAGTAGGCATCACATTTTGTGTAGCCATTATGCTCTGTTTCCCATAAGGCCATGTATCTGGCCTAATAAACCTTTTGAACTCTTCGTAGGTCACACTAGAATCTGGTTGGGGTCACCTTGCACCTTCTTTTGCCAGTCTGTCTACCTTCTCGTTGCATTGAATGTTACAGTAGGATGGAACCCACTGTACCACTACTCTTTTGGGTGTGGACTGCTGCATAGTTGATAGAGTACTGCTATTAAGTCATTAATCCTGTATTTGTCTGGCGTTTTAGTGCTTGAACCACGAACAGGGCATCTGTAAACAAGTTTAGTGCTGTAACCACGAACAGGGCATCTGTATACAAGTTTAGTGCTTGAACCACGAATACGGCATCTGTAAACAAGTTTAGTGCTTGAACCACGAACAGGGCATCTGTAAACAAGTTTAGTGCTTGAACCACGAACAGGGCATCTGTAAACAAGTTTAGTGCTGTAACCACGAACAGGGCATCTGTAAACAAGTTTAGTGCTTGAACCACGAACAGGGCATCTGTAAACAAGTTTAGTGCTTGAACCACGAACAGGGCATCTGTAAACAAGTTTGGTGCTTGAACCACGAACAGGGCATCTGTAAACAAGTTTAGTGCTTGAACCACGAACAGGGCATCTGTAAACAAATTTAGTGCTTGAACCACGAACAGGGCATCTGTAAACAAGTTTAGTGCTTGAACCACGAACAGGGCATCTGTAAACAAGGTTCGGGATATAAGGACAGCTACTACAGTTCGCCACTTAACGCCCTTTTAAGGACTCAGAAGAGTAAACATACTCATTGTGGGCATTAGACAACAACAACAACTATCTTCCACGCATAGAACGCCGCCAATCCATCGTAATCTTTGCTTCCTAAGAAAGAGTGTGCATGTTTGGGCACCCGGTGCGAGAAGGAACATTTGCATTTGTCGCTATTTGTTGTCATGAATGTGTATGGATGGATTGCATGCGCAGTGGATGAAAGCTGTCAATCTTTGGCTGTTATTTATTTTTGACGTTTTATGGCGTCAGTTTTCTACATAATTTAGGTGACTAGCACCTTGTCCATCCCTACGTTGTCATCTCTTACTATATGCCAGAGTGGTTACAGTTTTGCTATTTATTTCTCTCCATTCGGGCGCAGAAACACTCGGACGGCCAATATAAAATAAATGAATGCATTATTTTATTTTTGAAAACAGATGCAAATCTGATAACGAAAATCGATAACACCAATTTAATGTCAGCCCAACGTGAAAGGAAATATATAGACAGAACACATTCTTACAAATCCACAAACCCGTGAACCTTGTCACGCGGGAATGGCGTTCAGTGTATTTTTCTGCCACGCATGACTAATGGCAATAAAGATGGTAGCCTTTGCTCTGTCGTTTTGATCTTCGAATATACTTGTTTAGCCGCGAGGAAGACATTTTTAGTCGGTGAGTTGGCGGTTTAGTCTTCGTGTGATTGTCCCTTGTGAGTCTAAATATTATTAGACATCCTTCGAAGGCACAGAGCGTTCAAAAATACATAACGATCTTGAAAATATTAATATATCTCAGCAATTACCCACTGGGCTTTCGTGGCCCAAGACCTGGTTCGCTGGAGACGAAGTTGGGACTCGCAGCTACGCTGAAGAACAGGTCATAAAGATCACGATCAAGATTAAGATTTATGAGATATAAATCAATGAAAAAATATATTTTCAGTAATTGTAAGATCGATGCTATGTCACATGTTTTCTTCAGCAATATGAGATATTGAGAATATATTTGAGATTATTTGCCTTGTATACGAGGGATGGCTAGTTATATCCGGATTTTGCCACCATAACCTGAAAACGAAATTTATTAAGTAAAGTAACTATTACCAGGTAAACAATATATGTCTGCCTGCTGGTGGTAGAAAGAGAAACAATCTGATGTTTTCTGTGGGTTTTTTTCTTTCTTTCAATGACGTTGGACACTTGACTCCAAAGCACGAACAGCAAGCTGTGATGAAGATGAGATCAAGATGCCGAGCAGCGCATGAGCTGCAGCGTTCAGCGACCCATAGCTGACTGCTAGCGTCAGGGCCAGCGAAACAGAGCTGTCAAGACCCTTCTACACCTCTACGCGGTGATCCTGGATAACAGGCTGCAGCAGGGCAGACTGGCTAAGGAGAAGGAATCAAAGACGGAATGCTAAACCTGTACTCAAAAATGCTTGCTGAAGTTGGATTTGTTGGACCGAAAGGTGCTAAATATTGCAGTCAAACTGTAAACCACGACACAACGCATTCCATTCTCTGGATTACATTCTGCTACTTAGGCTCGTGTCAGAGTTTGGTAGCGGGAGATTGAGAACGAACGAAGCTAAGCCATTTGAGATTATTTGCATTACATACGATGGGTGGCTAGTTATATCCAGATTTTGTCACCATAAACACGGAAACGAAATTTATTAAGTAAAGTAACTATTACCAGGTGAACAATATATGTCTGACTGCTAGTGGTAGAAAGAGAAACAATCGGATGTTTCCTGCGCTTTAGTATTTTTTTTTTTAAATGACGTTGGACCACTTGAATCCAAAGCCCGAACAGCGAGTTGTGGTGAAATTTCTGGTGGAAGAAGGTACAAAACTGACATGCATCGTCGATTGTTATGTGTGATTGGAGAACAGACTGTAGCACGTTCATCTGTGTTTGAATGGTGTAGATGCTTTCGCGAAGGTCATTAATTTATAGAGGATGGGCCTTTTGCATGTCGACCGAAAAGTGTCATTACCAGTGGAGCTATACGCAGTGCCGCGATGGTCGTGAATTCATAGAGGATGGGCCTTTTGAAGGTCGACCGAAAAGTGTCATTACCAGTGGAGCCATAGACAGTGCGGCGAAGGTTATTTTTAACGATCGGCGAGGTACTGCACAAGGAGTTGTATTAACAACTTGTATCAGTAAAAGTTATGGGGAGAATATCATCAAAGATCACCTCAATTTCCATATAGTTTTCTGTCGATGGTTGACAAAACAATATAATTTTTTTTTTAAACGGTGTTTTCTCCGGCATGACAAAGCGAGGCCCTTTACGGCAACCAAAACAGACGCAACATTTCCCGACTTTACCATGGCCGACGTCTCAGCAGACGTGTCCGACAAAGTTCAGCCGCTTATGATGCCCTTCAGCAATAAGCCCATGTTCTTCGATATAAGTGACATAACATTCCAAAAGAGAGGACCAGAAAGATTATTCGTAGAATAAGAACATGGTGGCATACATATGTGGGCGCGCAAGGAAAAGGAGTTGGTGGCATACACATGTGGGCGAGCAAAGGGAGGGAGATTATGGCATACAGATGTGGGCGGGCAAGGGGAGGGAGATTATGGCATACAGATGTGGGCGGGCAAGGGGAGGGAGAGAATGACATAGAGAGGAAGACGGACAAGAAGAAGTAGATGATTACATAGAGAGGAGGACGGGCAAGAAAGACAGAGAAGAAAACAAAAAAACATACGACTAAGAACAGATCGAATAACAAGATGAAAAATAACAACACCATAAACAATGATAGACGAGATATAACGAGTTCAATGCAGTCCTTAACAAACAAGCGTTAACGGAAAGCAATCAAACAATATTATTTACTGACACTCCACAGATTACATCAATTGAAGAAAAAAAAAACATTAAATTGTCTTCCAATTTTGTTGTGTTCCCATGTCCAAGATCTTCATATCGCCAACGGTAGTGAAGGGAGAATTGAAGCCCAGTATATCAGTGAGGTCCTTCGGTGTCGGATGTTCGGGTCAGGGCACCCATCTGTCGTAAGGATCCAGGTCACAATGTGTGTCGTCGATAACAAGAGAAGGAGGGCTATGTTTAAATCCCCAGGTTTTAATGGACATTCTTGGGTGGGGCAACTTGCCCTAGTTAATGGAGGCAAAGATTAAGGAACTGTCTTACAAACAGATAGAAAGAAATGTCGGCACCCGGCAGAACATGTTACAAAAGCACAATTGTGATCAACAGTTTCTTCTTCTTCGTACGCTGTTTTGGGATGAAGACGCTGAGCAGCGCATGAGCTGCAGTGGTCAGCGACTCATAGCTGACTGCTAGCGTCATAGCCAGCAAACCAGGGCTGCCATGACCCTTCTACACCTCTACGCGGTGATCCTGGATAACAGGCTGCAGCAGGGCAGACTGGCTAAGGAGAAGGAATCAAAGACGGAATGCTAAACCTGTACTCAAAAATGCTTGCTGAAGTTGGATTTGTTGGACCGAAAGGTGCTAAATATTGCAGTCAAACTGTAAACCACGACACAACGCATTCCATTCTCTGGATTACATTCTGCTACTTAGGCTCGTGTCAGAGTTTGGTAGCGGGAGATTGAGAACGAACGAAGCTAAGCCATTTGAGATTATTTGCATTACATACGATGGGTGGCTAGTTATATCCAGATTTTGTCACCATAAACACGGAAACGAAATTTATTAAGTAAAGTAACTATTACCAGGTGAACAATATATGTCTGACTGCTAGTGGTAGAAAGAGAAACAATCGGATGTTTCCTGCGCTTTAGTATTTTTTTTTTTAAATGACGTTGGACCACTTGAATCCAAAGCCCGAACAGCGAGTTGTGGTGAAATTTCTGGTGGAAGAAGGTACAAAACTGACATGCATCGTCGATTGTTATGTGTGATTGGAGAACAGACTGTAGCACGTTCATCTGTGTTTGAATGGTGTAGATGCTTTCGCGAAGGTCATTAATTTATAGAGGATGGGCCTTTTGCATGTCGACCGAAAAGTGTCATTACCAGTGGAGCTATACGCAGTGCCGCGATGGTCGTGAATTCATAGAGGATGGGCCTTTTGAAGGTCGACCGAAAAGTGTCATTACCAGTGGAGCCATAGACAGTGCGGCGAAGGTTATTTTTAACGATCGGCGAGGTACTGCACAAGGAGTTGTATTAACAACTTGTATCAGTAAAAGTTATGGGGAGAATATCATCAAAGATCACCTCAATTTCCATATAGTTTTCTGTCGATGGTTGACAAAACAATATAATTTTTTTTTTAAACGGTGTTTTCTCCGGCATGACAAAGCGAGGCCCTTTACGGCAACCAAAACAGACGCAACATTTCCCGACTTTACCATGGCCGACGTCTCAGCAGACGTGTCCGACAAAGTTCAGCCGCTTATGATGCCCTTCAGCAATAAGCCCATGTTCTTCGATATAAGTGACATAACATTCCAAAAGAGAGGACCAGAAAGATTATTCGTAGAATAAGAACATGGTGGCATACATATGTGGGCGCGCAAGGAAAAGGAGTTGGTGGCATACACATGTGGGCGAGCAAAGGGAGGGAGATTATGGCATACAGATGTGGGCGGGCAAGGGGAGGGAGATTATGGCATACAGATGTGGGCGGGCAAGGGGAGGGAGAGAATGACATAGAGAGGAAGACGGACAAGAAGAAGTAGATGATTACATAGAGAGGAGGACGGGCAAGAAAGACAGAGAAGAAAACAAAAAAACATACGACTAAGAACAGATCGAATAACAAGATGAAAAATAACAACACCATAAACAATGATAGACGAGATATAACGAGTTCAATGCAGTCCTTAACAAACAAGCGTTAACGGAAAGCAATCAAACAATATTATTTACTGACACTCCACAGATTACATCAATTGAAGAAAAAAAAAACATTAAATTGTCTTCCAATTTTGTTGTGTTCCCATGTCCAAGATCTTCATATCGCCAACGGTAGTGAAGGGAGAATTGAAGCCCAGTATATCAGTGAGGTCCTTCGGTGTCGGATGTTCGGGTCAGGGCACCCATCTGTCGTAAGGATCCAGGTCACAATGTGTGTCGTCGATAACAAGAGAAGGAGGGCTATGTTTAAATCCCCAGGTTTTAATGGACATTCTTGGGTGGGGCAACTTGCCCTAGTTAATGGAGGCAAAGATTAAGGAACTGTCTTACAAACAGATAGAAAGAAATGTCGGCACCCGGCAGAACATGTTACAAAAGCACAATTGTGATCAACAGTTTCTTCTTCTTCGTACGCTGTTTTGGGATGAAGACGCTGAGCAGCGCATGAGCTGCAGTGGTCAGCGACTCATAGCTGACTGCTAGCGTCATAGCCAGCAAACCAGGGCTGCCATGACCCTTCTACGCCTCCACGCGGTGATCCTCGATAACAGGCTGCAGCAGGGCAGACTGAATAAGGAGAAGGGATCGAATAGGGAATGCTAACCCGGTACCCAAAATTGCTTGCTGAAGTCGGATGTGTTGGAACGAAAGGTGCAAATATCGAAGTCGGGCTGTAAACTACGACACAGCGCATTCCGTTCTCTGGACTACATTCTGTACTTAAGCCCTTTCGGGGTTTGGTAGCGGGAGATTGAGAACGAACGCGGAAGGACCGCTGCTTATTTCGAAAAAATAAAGGTCGACGTCTGACAGCGTAAGAAGAAGAAGAACGCAGAAGAAGAAGAAGAAGTACGCTGTCAGACGACAACTTGAATTTGTTTGAAGAAAGCAGCTGTCATCTTGAGGCTGTCGACACTGCCATAGAGCTTATCTAGTGTTGGCACTGGTGATGGCCACATCTGCCTTCTCTGGTCCTCGTATGTCGGGCAATTTTGCAGCAGATGTTCAGCGGTCATTTTTCCTATACCATAAGTGCATTCGTCAGTGCCACCTAACTTCAGTTTATTGAATAGATGGTACCTCAGTATGTTGTGGCCTGTGCGGAGTCTGAAGACCACGACCTGCTCTCGTCTGTTCAACTGGTAAAAGGCATCATTTTTTGTGTAGCCAGTATGCTCTGTTTCTCATTTGGCCATGTATCTGGCCCTGATCAATAGTTTAGTTATTTGCACTAAGCAAATCATCCAAATAGATAAATCAGAAGACAGTTAGTTCGTTAGTTACTCAGTCAAGTTAGTGAGCAGTCAGTTAGGTAGTTAGCTTTTTAGTTAGTTAGTCAGAAAGTCAGGCAGCAAATAAGCTAGTTAGTTAGTTAGCTAGTCAGTTCAATAGTTAATTACTCTTTCCACGTATGTCATTGAGTGTCGTGGGAAGCATAAGTTGTTTGTCCTGCGTCGAATGCATTACTTCGGTCGATTGGGATCCCGTGTCGTTGCCCAATCTCTCCAACGCCATCTTCACACCTGCCTCGGGGCCGCCATCTTGCTCTGTAGCCAGATCTACCAGGTGGGATAAGCTATCAGTAAAAGTTGATAAGGGCTCATTCTCTTGAAATGATCGAACTTACATTTGTTTTGCCTGGAATTGTACTCTGAACAAGACGTAGTGTCGGCCATATTTCGAACGTCTTTTGTTTGGCAGTCTGTGAGAGCCCCCGTGTTTAGGCAGTCCAGGACAGACCGATAATGTCTAGAGGAGAGTAAATACCCTTATCAGCCATTTACACAATTTGCCAGTCGTATCGTCACTGAACGTGCCGCACTCGCATTGGCTTGATCAGTCACAAGGGCATCCAAGACTCAATATGCAGTATGGCACGTGATGATGATGACGGTCCTCATGGACGAAGATGAATAAATTGTTATTACACCTTGGAGTTTCAATTTATTTATTGGTTAATTTAAACTTTTAACTAAAGGATCATCATTGATCATTGACGACTCATCCTATGTAGATCATGTGCGTGGCACCCTCTCACTTTTGACCTGTTCTGTCTCCTGTATTTCGACAATGTCTGCTATGGGTGTAAAGGCCGATCGGCGAATGACAGTCCCTGCCACAGATCGTGTAACCATGCTGAGAAGGCTTATGTGTTGTTCGATCTCTTCAATCTTTCTCTTTTCTATGCAGACAGGACGCCTCTAGGAGCGTCAGCAGCCAGGACGACTCTAGGAGCGTCCTCAGCCAGGACGACTCTATGAGCGTCAGCAGCCAGGACGACTCTAGGAACGTCAGCAGCCAAAACGCGTCTAGGAGCATCAGCAGCCTGGACGCGTCTAGGAGCGTCAGCAGCCAGGACGCCTCTATGAGCGTCAGCAGCCAGAATACCTCTAGGAGCGTCAGCAGCCTGGACGCCTCTAGGAGCGTCAGCAGCCATAAATTATCTAGGAGCGTCAGCAGCCAGAAAGCATCTAGGAGTGCCAGCAGCCAGAAAGCATCTATGAGCGTCACCAGCCAGAACACCCCTACGAGCGTCAGCAGCCTGAACGCCTCTAGGAGCGTCAGCAGCCAGAACGCCTCTAGGAGCGTCATCAGCCTGAAAGCATCTAGGAGCGCCAGCAGCCAGGACGCCTCTAGGAGCGTCAGCAGCCACAACACCTCTAGGAGCGTCAGCAGCCTGAACGCGTCTAGGAGCATCAGCAGCCAGAACACCTCTAGGAGCGTCAGCAGCCAGAACACTTCTATGAGCGTCAGCAGCCAGGACGCTTATATAAGCGTCAGCAGCCGGGACGCCTCTATGAGCGTCAGCAGCCTGAAAGCATCTAGGAGCGTCAGTAGCCTGAACGCGTCTAGGAGCGTCAGCAGCCATGACGCCTCTATGAGCGTCATCAGCCTGAAAGCATCTAGGAGCGTCAGCAGCCAGAAGACCTCTAGTAGCGTCAGCAGCCAGAACACCTCTATGAGCGTCAGCAGCCAGAACACCTCTAGGAGCGTCAGCAGCCAGAACACCTCTAGGAGCGTCAGCAGCCAGAACACCTCTATGAGCGTCAGGAGCCAGAACACCTCTAGGAGCGTCAGCAGCCAGAACACCTCTAGGAGCGTCAGCAGCCAGGACGCCTCTATGAGCGTCACCAGCCAGGACACCTCTATGAGCGTCAGCAGCCAGAATACCTTTAGGAGCGTCAGCAGCCTGAAAGCATCTTAGAGCGTCAGCAGCCTGAACGCGTCTAGGAGCGTCAGCAGCCAGGACGCCTCTATGAGCGTCAGCAGCCTGAAAGCATCTAGGAGCGTCAGCAGACAGAAAACCTCTAGGAGCGTCAGCAGCCAGAAAACCTCTAGGAGCGTCAGCAGCCAGAACACCTCTAGGAGCGTCAGCAGCCAGAACACCTCTAGGAGCGTCAGCAGCCAGAAAGCATATACGAGCATCAGCAGTCCCTATGCCTCACCCAGCTGACTATCTCCAAACTGCTCGGACATGAGCAATTATTTTCCATGTTTTGGATGGTATGTCGCCATTACTTCATGTCCCTCTTGTACGCGTTCTTGAATCGCAGTGAAATAAGGTAACTGATTGGTGTAGGGGTAGACAGCTGTCTATTCACGACAAAGATACTGAGTTCAAATCCCGCTACCTGAGCACTTTAGTCGACCTAGCTGTATTAGAGTACGATTGTAAATGGGTACCTAACTTACGGTTAGGGACTGATGGGCAACGAGGAAGGGAGTCCCCCTCCCTACCCCCCTGCCCCCAACCCCACTCATGCAGGTTGTCGTTAATAATATTGTAATCTCCAGCACATTATCTCCGACGGCAATGTCTGCTATAGAGCTTGCTATGGTATCTTAATCATTGAACAGGCAGCGCAACCGTTCTTAGTCGCCCTATACGACAAATGTGTCAGATTACAGAGTTTCTATTCCTTAATCCCATTTCGGACCAACCTGACAGGGCACCGCATTCCTTAAAGGCATCAACTGCGTACCGGACCACGATGTTTGATAATGGTTACTAACAGGGGTGATGTTTGAAAATGGTGACTAACCGGGGTGATGTTTGATAATGGTGACTAACCGGGGTGATGTTTGATAATGGTGGCTAGCCGGGGTGATGTTTGATAATGGTGACTAACTGGGGTGATGTTTGAAAATGGTGACTAACCGGGGTGATGTTTGATAATGGTGAATAACCAGGGTGATGTTTGATAATGGTGGCTAGCCGGGGTAATGTTTGATAATGGTGACTAGCCGAGGTGATGTTTGATAATGGTGACTACCTGGGGTGATGTTTGAAAATGGTGACTAACCGGGGTGATGTTTGATAATGGTGTCTAACCGGGGTGATGTTTGATAATGGTGGCTAGCCGGGGTGATGTTTGATAATGGTGACTAACTGGGGTGATGTTTGATAATGGTGACTAACCGGGGGGATGTTTGATAATGGTTACTAACTGGGGTGATGTTTGATAATGGTTACTAACTGGGGTGATGTTTGATAATGGTTACTAACTGGGGTGATGATTGATAATGGTTACTAACTGGGGTGGTTTGATAATGATTACTAACAGGGGTGATGTTTCATAATGGTGACTAACAGGCGTGATGTTTGTATTTGTAATTGTTTGTCAGGAGTGACTGACTGATGCAATGTTTGTATAGTAATTGTCTGCCAAGAGTGACTTTCTAAGGCGATCTGTGTGTATTTGGAAATGTCTGTCAAGAGTTACTTGCTTAGGCGATGTATGTGTGTTTGGAAATGTCTGTCAAGACTGGCTAAGTCGTTGTGTGTGTGTTTGAAAATGTCTGTCAAGACTGGCTAAGTCGATGTGTGTGTATTTGGAATTGTCTGTCAAGACTGGCTAAGTCGTTGTGTGTGTGTTTGGAAATGTCTGTCAAGACTGGCGTTTTTTTTTTTTTGCTTAGATGTTTGCCTCACCAGTTTCTACTGGCGGAGGCGCGCCATTTTCCACCCCAGACCGTAGTCCATTGGGCGATATCAGGACGCATAAACCAGTGCTTGGATGCATGTGTGCATGTGTATGTACCTATGCTAGGTTTGTGCGCCCTCAGAAGCTAGCCCAACCAAAGTGCAATGGAAGGGCTTTACCACGTGAAAGTTGTGCAAGGGTGTGACTGTGGGACAGAGTCAAATGAAACAGGGGGAGGTGAGAGAAGAGAGAAGAGTTGCCCCCAGGGTAGAAGACGTCAAGACTGGCTAACGCGATGTGTGTGTATTTCGAGTTGTCTGTCCTGTTTCACTGTCTGCGGTGATGTGTGTGTATTTCGAATTGTCTGTCCTGTTTCACTGTCTGCGGTGATGTGTGTGTATTTCGAATTGTCTGTCCTGTTTCACTGTCTGCGGTGATGTGTGTGTATTTGGAACTGTCTGTCCTGTTTCACTGTCTGCGGTGATGTGTGTGTATTTGGAACTGTCTGTCCTGTTTCACTGTCTGCGGTGATGTGTGTGTGTTTGGAACTGTCTGTCCTGTTTCACTGTCTGCGGTGATGTGTGTGTGTTTGGAACTGTCTGTCCTGTTTCACTGTCTGCGGTGATGTGTGTGTATTTGGAACTGTCTGTTCTGTTTCACTGTCTGCGGTGATGTGTGTGTATTTGGAACTGTCTGTTCTGTTTCACTGTCTGCGGTGATGTGTGTGTATTTGGAACTGTCTGTTCTGTTTCACTGTCTGCGGTGATGTGTGTGTATTTGGAACTGTCTGTCCTGTTTCACTGTCTGCGGTGATGTGTGTGCCTAAATTAACGAGTTTTAAATGACTGACCGGAACGATATCTCGAACAATCTTTCTCCCTCTCAAAATGACAGACCACCAGGGAAAGGCGAAGAAGAGACTACATCTGTTCGTGTTTTGATTTCCGTTGTCTGTTACCAAACAAAGGCGGCGGCAGCATTAAACGGCCGTTTAAGATGAACCGTGAAATATTCCCGGAATTAGCATAATGAAAGGGGCCGACACTTAATAAGCGCGTTTGAGATAACCCAAGGTCGGTAGCTCGCCGGTGAGCATACACGTTGTTGGTAATTATCTCCCTTTCACTGCCGGAGGTTTCTAAATCTCTTCCACCAGGGAGGAATGTGTGACCAGCCGAACTGAAGGGGAAGGGTAAACTCCCCCAGGGGTCAGTTAGTGACCTGGTGGATGTTTTAATGTCTCTCTTAACTTGATGATATGATAGAGAGGTAAAGGGATGAGAAAAACGGCACAATACTAGGCCAAATATATTTCAAATATTTGGATAAACATATTAAACGTTGCGTCATCATCACCATATTGTTGTTTTACTCTAGCAGAAGTGAAGCAATCACACTACAGTTGGTGTCGCTGCAGAAACCTGAGCCAAATTGTGTATGCGTGCTTTTAGAGCAAGGTGATGTAAATGTAACTGGTTGTATACAGACTCTGCAGGGTCTTCTAAACCAGTATAAAGACGTTAAGTTAAGTTAAGTTAAGTTGTAGAAGCAGATTATGTAGCCTTATCATTTGAAGAGCAGGGTGCATTTGTGCATATTTTACTTTTCAATAGGACACCACATCTTCTTTTTCTTTGTTCTTTCTTCTTCGTTTTCTGCTTCTTCTTCTTCGCCTTCTTCTTCTTCTTCTTCTTCTTCATTCTCTTCTTCTTTTTCCTATGTTTCTTCTTCTTCTTCATTCTCGTCTTCTTTTTCCTATGTTTCTTCTTCTTCTTTGTCTTTTTCTTCTTCTTCATATTTTTCTTTTTCTTCTTCTTCTTCTTCTTTGTCTTCTTCTTCTTCTTCTTCTTCTTCTTCTTCTTCTTCTTCTTCTTCTTCGTTCGTTCGTTCGTTCGTTCGTTGTCAATCTCCGTCTACAAAACCTGGAAAAAAGCTCTGCTAGTAGCGGGATGTTGTCCTCAAAACGGAACGCGTTGTGTCTTTAGTTTACAGTTTGATTGCGAAATTAGCACATTTTGGTTTCGACACATCCGAATTCAGCAAACATTTTTTGGTTACCAAGTTAGCCTTCCTTTTGCGAACCCTTCTGTATAACCAGTCTGCTCTGTTGCAGCATGGTATCTAGGATCAATGCGTGGAGATGAACAAAGATTTTATCAGCTCTTGGTGGCTAGCGGGCTAGTAGTCAGCGTTGTGAAGCTGAAGGCTGCAGCTCATGCACTGCTCAGCATTTTGATCCACTGGGAATATATACCAGCATGGTTAACTAACCAGATTGGCGCTATTTTCTTTGAGAAATAGTGCTTCGACAAAATGAATAAACAATATATAAAGTCAGAAAATATAAAAGCTAAACATGTATATACTAAACAATATATACACTAAATAATATTTGCACTGATAAATGTATACATCAAACAATTAAATGTATATATACGGGGCGTTTTCAAATTAAATCGGACCTAACTGCACCACATCAACCTACGTACGATGCGCATGATGACGTCACTTCATGTGTACACGTCACATACCAACCCAACCGTCAAGTTTTGCAAAATTGCATTATCCTCCGACTCATAGTTTCCTCAGCAGACCGTTGTTTTCGCCCATTGTGTAATTATTTTCTATATTAGATCTACCGATGTGGATGACTGTACATTTATCTACATGAAACTCCAAACAACGACGTTTAAAGTAGACGTGAGTTAACGAAAGATCTTCCGAGACCAGGTCAAACGCATATTGTTGCGTCACGAGATGCCATCGGTGCCCTTTGTGAACACCTTCCAATACTTCAATTTCTAGCTAATCACCATTTAAACTGCCCCTGGCTCATATCGAATTTCTCTGCTAGCGAACGAAAGCTCCGACGACGGTCCACCCAAATTGCTGCATCAATTTTGGCGATGACATTTTCTGACACTATAATATGCTCCTGACCTGGTCACGGAAGATCTTTCGTTAGCTCAGGTCCTTCTTTAAACATCGTTGTCCAGTACTTCACTGTTGTTTTCGACACACTGTCACCATATACTGCCTGCATTCTGCGATGAATGTCAATTGGTCATCATCCTTCAGCGGGATCAAGATGCTGAGCAGCGCATGAGCTGCAGTGGTCAGCGACTCATAGCTGAATGCTAGTGTCAGGGCCAGCGAACCAAAGCTGCCAAGACCCTTCTACACCTGCACGGGGTGATCCTGGATAACAGGCTGCAGCTGGGCAGACTGGCTAAGGAGAAGGGATCGAAGAGGGAATGCTAACCCGGTACTCAAAAAATGCTTGCTTACGTCGGATGTGTTGGACCGAAAGGTGCAAATATTGCAGTCATGCTGTAAACTACGACACAACGCAATCCGTTCTCTGGATTACATTATGCTACTTAAGCCCTTTCAGTGTTTGGTAGTGGGAGATTGAGAATGAACGAAGCTAAGCCAAGCCAAGCCAACCTCCTTCAGCAGTTAGAAACCGATTCACCGGTCGCTGATCAACTCTGGACGAATTTCGTATCACATCCGCCATGTTTTCGACGGTCTGCTTAGAAAACTAGAAGTCGGAGGAGAATACAATTGTGCAAAACTTAACGGCTGGTATGTACTGTTTACACCTGAAGTGATGTCATTGTGCGCATCGTACATATGTTCGCTTGGTGCAGTTAGGTCCGATTTCATTTGAATACTACTCGTATATATATATATAAACAATGTATAACAATATTTGTACACTATACAATATATACGACTTCCCTTTCCTTTGCAGCACTCTTTCGAGGATAGCTACTGTTGACTCTTATGTCAGTAACAGAGTCTCCAAGGACAGTGCTACCTAAAGAAGCCTGCGCAACAGCGTTTGGAATAGAAGCGGTCAGACTTTATATTTAACTCAAAGTCTACCGATCGATAGTGCTCCCCATCCGTATGTGTGCCAGT
The DNA here is from genome assembly GCA_036924085.1 of Ariolimax columbianus. Taxonomy (NCBI): domain Eukaryota; kingdom Metazoa; phylum Mollusca; class Gastropoda; order Stylommatophora; family Arionidae; genus Ariolimax; species Ariolimax columbianus. The sequence continues at coordinate 30,419,799 of JAVGWX010000022.1, read as the reverse complement.
GACGTGGACTGTGTACAGAACGAATTCTAGGAACATAACTCACTTCTAAACAAGCTACTTCCGTAGATAGTTGAAAGTACAGTGGCAGGATAGGGTACCAAACATCAAGATCCTTATGAAGGCAAACATTCCGAGCATCCATACACTGTTGCAGAATACCCAGATCAGGTGGGCCGGTTACATCGTGCTCATGCCAGACACCCGCAGCCCCAAACAACTAATGTATGGTGAGCTGAATGAGGGTCTGCGTCTGGTCGCTGGCCAAAAGAAGCGCTTCAAAGACTCCCTCGAAATATCTCGGACACTCTTCAACATCGATGCAAACTCATGGGAATGCCTCGCACAGGACCTCAAGGCGAAATGTACACAAAACGATATTAACACACAACGAAATGTACACAAAACGATATGTACATTAAACAGGCCAATGATACATTTACATGAAACGATCAAAATATGATTACACCAAACAACAGAAGAGAAAGTGTATTAGAACCTGGTCAATCACCTTAAAAATCTACCTCGCTGCAAGTTCAAGAATTCGCTCGATTATACATTCCAGAAATATGAAACATTTAACATATGCTGACACGTGAAACAAAGAGCTTTTTATGATCCGACTTCATTTCTGTTAATGTTGACATAGTTTCTGGCAATGTACAATAATTTAGATGAAGATAGCGAATACCTGTTGATAGATTGCGCACTCTGGTGTAACCAATACTTCTGTATGTTGTTGAAAGGTAGCGTAACATCGCCAAAAAGGGATACAACTGGAGCAACATCAGATATGCTCCTTTGTTATGTTTCACAGGTTTAAGATGAGCCCTAGATGTGTTACTTATTACGGAATAACTGATTATCACTTATTTGCAGGCTGGAAGTTGGAAGTTTATTTTTAAATTATACCTTCGGAAAGTGTTCCTTTATTTTTGATTAGTATTGTTTTTATATGATGTTTAGTTTACCTACAGAGTTTATGATTATTATCCCTAGTAGAAAGAGAAAGTATATTTATAAACATGGCATGTTTTGATTGGGTACAGAGCAGCACAGATGGGAGTAGATCGCAAAGATTAGAGAAGGGTCTCAAAGATGGGAGCAGAGCATCATCGATTGAATTTGAGAATCAACGATGGGAGCAGAGCATTAAAGATGGGAGCAGAGCATTAAAGATGGGAGCAGAGCAGCAAAGATGGGAGCAGAGCAACAAAGATGGGAGCAGAGCATTAAAGATGGGAGCAGAGCAACAAAGATGGGAGCAGAGCAACAAAGATGGGAGCAGAGCAACAAAGATGGGAGCAGAGCATTAAAGATGGGAGCAGAGCATTAAAGATGGGAGCAGAGCAACAACGATCGAATCATAGCAACAAAGATTAGAGTAGAGCATCAAAGACGGCGCCTAGCAGGTAGTGGAAGTCAAACTGTGCTTTCGTGTTTTAGTCCATTATAGATCCTGCCATGCCACGTGTTTGAGTGGAATTTACACCAGATGACGACTGACACGTGTGTCCACGTTAAAGTGTTGCTGTTTACCATTGATATTAATTATGTTTGCTCATTGTGTGGTGCTCCTTGTGTGGTGTATTTCTTCAATTATCCTGGCAAAATCATCGGTGTATTTGAAATAGTATTTTGCTTCCCCTGGGTCACGTTACCATGTTCCAGTGCACACAAATTAAATTCACAAGATTAACGCCCTTCACCCTGTTTTCTGCTGACAAAACATGGGCTAATAATGGACTAACACATCGTCAGTTAGTGATGCCTTTCTTCTTCTTGTTCTTCTGTATCTTTTGTTCGCTTGAAAATATTGTCCATATCTGCAATGCTGTCTCTTGTTTAAACTTCACTGTCTTTTGTAGTTCACATTCATGTTCATAAAGTTTCTCTTCCAGTGTTGCTTCTAGAAGCCAATGCGATGTTCCCTGTATATTATATTCTGTGCAGTTCTGTGGTAAGTGCTCTGCGGTCTGGTGTGCCTGTCCGCATGCACACATGGCTGAGTTGTCATTTTTCATTTTTCTGTACATGGGGCTGCATAGTCAGTTGTGTCCTGTTCTAAGGCGTAACAACAGTTTGCTCTTGTCTGTCCATCTTATAGCAATCGTCTGGTGTTACCGTTGATGGCTTTCTGATTAATTTGATCATTCCCAACTTCTGTTGGTATGTAACTGGCACATTTTGTTACTCTTCTGCTGCACCCTCCTTTACCAGCTAGTCTGCTCTCTCGTTTCCTGGTACTCCACAATGAGAAGATATCCACTGCATGATAATCTTGCGTTGGTTGGTCAGTTCAGACAATAGAGCCTGTAGATCTGGCAGTGATGCCTTTAATTCTTGTGGCCCATGTCCCTTCTTCTGCTTCTTTGCGTTCGGTTTCGTATGCTCGTGTGCCAGATTGGCTGCCTCCATGAAGTGACACGTCAGTCGCAGGTCCTCAATGGGACCGCACAGTGTGTCTTGTATATTTCTTTCCTCGGGCCAGGTCTTCTTACGGGAGTCTTGGTGCAGTGGACATGATTGCAGGATGTGTTCTGGAGTCTGGGGTCCTCTCTGACATGTGCACTGTGCAGTCTGTGCTGCTGTCATTTTATGCATGTGTGCATTTAGTCTACAATGACCTGTTCTGAGGCTAAACATTGTGGTATACTGTTTCCTATTCAGTCTATTGATTGAGTCCTGTGGGTATTTACTATTTGTTCTATGGCCCACGTTCCAGATTAGCAGAGTACTCGGCTCCCCTCAAGAAGTCCACACGCATCTCGGTCGACATACTTACCATAAAACCACAACGCGCTAGGGCTTTATGCTCGGATATTGCAAGTTTCATGAGAAATGCAACTATGTGTGTCCATTTATGTTTCTGCAATACGTGGCTATTTCAACGCAACTGCAATTGATGTATAAGCGAACATTTTTATTATTATGATAGTGTTGCTTCAATAAGTTTTCATTCATATTATTTCTGCTCGCATAATAAAGACGTCCCAAGATGTGATTATTTAGCACACCAACCACTACGGGAGCAACTGCTGAAGACAATTCATTTTTTTAAACAAAACTTGTTTTTTTTTGTCTCGATACTGAAATACCCAAACGTTTAGTTTCTCATCGCGGTACTGAAGGAAGATAGGAGGATAACGATACTGCAAGACCATGCATTCAATTTTCTTGTCGATGCTAGAAGAGTAAACGCTTGCTTGTTCTTAGTTATTGTTGTTGGGTCTTTATGTCGATTCTGTAGAAACACACGTATGCATTCTCTCGATGCTGTAGAAACAAACGTATGCGTTCCCTCGATTCTGTAGCAACACACGCATGCATTTTCTCGATTCTGTAGAAACAAACGTATGCGTTCCCTCGATTCTGTAGCAACACACGCATGCATTCTCTCGATTCTGTAGAAACAAAGGCATGCATTCTCTCGGTTCTGTAGAAACAAACGTATGCATTCCCTAGCTTCTCTAGAAACAAACGTATGCATTCCCTAACTTCTGTAGAAACAAACGTGTGCATTCCCTCGATTCTGTTGAAACAAACGTGTGCATTCCCTCGATTCTGTAGAAACAAACGTGTGCATTCCCTCGATTCTGTAGAAACAAACGTGTGCATTCCCTCGATTCTGTAGAAACAAACGTGTGCATTACCTCGCTTCTGTAGAAACAAACGTGTGCATTCCCTCGATTCTGTAGAAACAAACGTATGCATTCCCTCGATTCGGTAATGGTATATAATCACCTCCAGCGGATTACAATTTGAGCAGTAGTTTTAGTTCCCCTCAAGATATTGCAGGTGTCTTATCGTTCTCCTACACTCGCATCGCGTATTTGCTCTTTGGCCTCCCTGATGTTCACTTCCACTGAGGGTTCGTATGAAAGAGGTAATATATTTTACACTTTCACCGAAAAACTTAAATACAACTAAAGGGGTATTTCGTGTAATGACCATTATAAATAAAAATCGTGTTCTTATTTGTCAGGCGTAACTTATTTTTTTTGTCGTTTTTTTCTCTAATTCCCGCGACCAAGTTCTAAATAGGGCTTCGCAAGTAGTACGATGTTGCCTCGAGAATCGGAATGATATGTGTCGTATTTTACAGCTTGGCTGCGAATATTGCACCTTTCGGTCCGAAACATCTGACGTCAGCAGGAATTTGTGGGTACCAGGTTAGTCTTTGCTTTTCAATTCCTTCTCTTCAACCAGTCTTCCCTCTTCGATCCCTTCTCTTTAGCCAGTATGTCCTCTTCGATCCCTTCTCTTTAACCAGTCTTCCCTCTTCCATTCCTTCTCTTTAACCAGTCTTCCTTCTTCGAACCCATCTCTTTAACCAGTCTTCCCTCTTCGATCCCTTCTCTTTAGCCAGTATGTCATCTTCGATCCCTTCTCTTCAACCAGTCTTCCCTCTTCGATCCCTTCTCTTTAGCCAGTATGTCCTCTTCGATCCCTTCTCTTTAACCAGTCTTCCCTCTTCCATCCCTTCTCTTTAACCAGTCTTCCCTCTTCGAACCCATCTCTTTAACTTAGTCAGTCTACTCTGTTACAACCTGTTATTCAGGATCAGCACTTTGAGATGTAGAAGGATCTTGGCAGCTCTGGCTCGCTGGCACTGGTGATAGTATTCTGCTTTGGGTAGCTGACTGCTGAAGTGAAAGCACTTGATTCCTTCAGACATAACTGACATCAAACACTTCTGGCAGATCCATAGGTAATACGCCTCTTTTTCTAGATTGTGAAGAGGATAGGTATTGGTTGTTCCCGTGGTTCACTAATTACACACACTGGTTGTTGCTGTTGTTGTTGTTGTTGTTGTTTCGAATGCCCACAATGAGCAGGCTACTCGTAAGTGTGCACTGAAAATGGCGTTAAGTGACGGGTTGCAGTAGCGTTCCTCACATCCCGAGCATGCTGATGAAGGTGGACCAGAATCCTCCAGGCGGTTATGTTATGCTTGGCCTCATATCGTGTCGCTCACTACTACGGAGATCACGTCGAACCTCACTTGTTAGCCAGACTGTTGTTCTCGATAACAGCCTGTTTCCAGGACGACCAACGAGGAGGGCAGGTGAAGGTTTTGGCCAGTATATTTCTCCTGACCCTGGCTAACATTCTTTGATCAGTGTGTTTTGGCTGACCAGACGTTAGCCTCAACGTTCCTCGCACACACTGGAGAAGTAAATGTAAATGTTACCTTCACTGTTCGACCTTGGTTCGATCCCAAAGTTCTGTCTGCGTAATTCTTACTTGTGATTTGCCATGTCATCTAACGGGCGCTTATTCCAGTAGTTTCTCCTTATCCTCCTCTTATATTTCAAATGTCTACAGTTTAAAATAACGCATGAGCTGACTGACACTAGATTGACCCAAGTCCTTAAATGCCTGAGTGTTCACTGATCTCCGAAGAATTATTCGCTATAGGGTTGACTTTGATTATCTACGCAAAGCTAAAATAACGCGAAGAAGCATTCTATTGTAGATTGTCATGGATATTTATATAACAAACCAAACAGAAACGCAAGCGAGGTCTGGTAGTCCTCATGAGAGTGGTAGCTAGCGACTTAACATGAGCAGCGTCTTATGTATACTCTAAAGTCGATATAAACACAAATAGACGATGGCTCAGTGACTTAACCGGGACACACACACACGGCCAGCAACAGGGACAAGATATGGCTCAGTGACTTCACGAGGATAAAAGCACACGCCATCGACAGGGACAAGATAATGGCTCAGTGACATGACTAGGGCAAAAACACACAGCTTTCGCTAGAGAGAAGAACAACGGACTAAAACATCTTACAAATCATCATCATGTAGCATGTTCTATGCAGAAGGTTGCTTCTACAACAGCAGATCTGTAAGACTCCCGATACCAGAACTCCAGCCTCTGTTGCTGCCATCTTCAGGACCTCCGTGATGTCTTGTGTACATCATCTCCTCGATCTGCCTATGTCCTGACTATATGAGTTAGGGTGGACAGTTCCTTTCCTCGCTACCTTTTACTTCCCTTTTCAAAGTCAAAGTCGCACGCCAAGTGCATATTTACAGCTGGCACGACTGAAGCGTGACGGTGGTGGGAGTTGAACCCAGTACCTCTGCCAAGAAAAGCGAGAGCTCTAGAACTGCGTTAAACACTGTACATGCGTTCAAACGAATAAACGTGCAATAGTCTCAATCATCATGTAGCATGTCCTTTGTAGAACGTCGCTCCCATCACAGTCTGTCTGAAAGAAACTCGTTCCCTTGCCAAAACACCAGCTTCCGCCACTGTCATACTCAGGCACTCCTGGATATCTTGGTGCCATCGTCTTCTTGGTCTACCCCTTCCTCTTTTGCCTGGCACAATACCTTCCATCACTGTCCTCTCAAGACCGTTGTGTCTCTTGATGTGACCAAAGTATTTGCATTTTCTAGCCAAAATGGAATTGATAAACCAGTTCTCCTCTATGCTCAACTCTTGCCGAATGTCTACATTTGTTCTTTTCTCTGTCCAGGGTATTCTGAGGATCTTTCTGTAACATTTTGACTCGAAGGATTCGATTCTTTGTCTAGAAGTTTTGGTAATCGTCCATGCTTTACAGCCATAAGCTGCCACAGGAAATACACAGGCTCTCAAGACTGTTACTTTTATCGTTTTGTCGGTGCTCTGCCATAATTTCTTCAGGCTGTTCAGTCTCTGCATTGCCATAGCTAATCTTCTTCTGATTTCTTTCAAGCAGTCACCATTGTTGTCAATTCTGGAGCCCAGATATTCAAAATGTGTGACCTGTTCTATTTCCTCACCACCCACTGTAAATGTATGCTGACATTGTGTTTTATCGGTGGTCATTATCTTTGTTTTGTTTATGTTTATAAACAGATTTTGATCTTTACTATGTCAATTAACGGCTGAAAGTAGCTGCTCTAGCCCTTCCGCACTTCTTGATAGTATCACTGTGTCACCTGCGTATCGTAACTCTGGAATATCGTACCCCCCAATCGTAAATGGGTCGAAACTTTCAATGTTCTCATCTTCTCGTACATTTCTCATTATACATTCCTCATATATGTTGTACAGATAAGGTGAGAGGATATATCCCTGTCGGACTCCCTTTTCTACTGCAAACCAATCTGATGTTTGCTCAGATACTCGGACAGTGGCTTGTTGATCTTGGTATAATGTTTTAATGAGATGGACTATATGCAAAGGAAACCCCATTTCCATTATGATTCTCCGCAGACTTTGATGTTTTACCGCGTCGAAGGCCTTAGTGTAATCAATGAAACATGTGTACAGGTCTACATTAAACTCTCTACATTTTTCATAGATATTCTTTAAATTGAATATGTGGTCCCGGGTCCCTCTGTCTTTCCTAAAACCTGCCTGGACTACGTTAATTTCAGATTCAATCCTTTTCTCTATCCTTCTTAATAGGATTCGCAAGAGTATCTTGCTAGCATGGCTGATCAGTGCGATAGTTCGGTAGTTCGTGCACAGCTTCAGGTTGCCTTATTTGGGGATGGGAATATAAATTGATTTCTTCCATGCTTCTGGCCACTCTGCACTGTGCCATATCTGTTTACACAGCTTGTGATAGACTCGAGCACATGCCTCTCCTCCTGCTTGTATAAACTCTGCTGGGATATCATCGCATCCTGGGGACTTTCCCTTTTTCAGGCTTTTAATTGCAGAGCGTACTTCTTCCAATGTTGGTTCAGGTTCTTTCTCATCCTTTGGTAGGATTGTAACTGAGCGCTTTGTGCTGTCTCCATACATGGTTCTGCAGTACTCTATCCATCTATTCAGTATGTCTTTGGTTTCTGTTAATGTGTTATATTCTTCGTCATTTATGACATGTGGAACCGGACGGAATTCCCTTGTCCGTGTTCTTATTGCTTTGAATGCATCTCTTTCTTTGCCTTGTTGTTGTAGGTTTTTTATATCCTTACATGTTTCTACTATGTATCTTCTTTTATCTTTTCCTATTTCTCTTCTAACTTTTCTTGCGCAGTTTGTATATGCTGTGTTTATTCATGATGGGAAGAGAAATGAAGAGAACCAAGATAGAGATTCTTGGAGTCTCTGAGCATAGATGGGCCGGTCAAGGGCACTGTACCAGCTCCTCAGGAGAAACATTTATATACTCTGGGACGGACAAGGGTGGAAAAAGCGGGTTCGGCTTTATTCTGTCAAAGAAGACAGCACCTTCACTACTCGGTTACAATCCAGTCAACGACCGCATAATTGTAATCAGACTAAAGAAAAAGACTAGAAATTGAACAATAATTCAAGTGTATGCACCAACATCAGCAGCAGACGATTGTGAAATGGATGATTTTTATAACACCTTACAAGAAGCGATGGAAAAAGTTGAAAAAAGAGACATCTTGGTCATCATTGGAGATTTCAATGCGAAAGTCGGAGAGGAAAGAGCCGAAGAGGAGAGAAGTGTTCGAGGACCTTTTGGTTTGGGACACAGAAATGAGCGAGGAGAAAGACTGGTTGAATTCTGCACGGAAAACAACCTCTCCATTGCCAACACCTTCAAACAACATCCACGAAGACTGTACACGTGGACCTCCCCTGATGGCAACAGCAGAAACCAAATAGATTACACCCTAGTGCAACAAAGATGGAGATCAAATGTGCTGGCGACAAAATTACTGCCAGGAGCAGACTGCGATACGGACCACGAATTACTGTTTGCAGTTTCCCAAACAAGACTTCGCAGGATCAACAAAGGTTGCCAGCCAATACGCTTCGATGTATCAGCAATACCTACTGAATACAACATCAAAGTAGAAAACAAATTTGAGGCGTTGCTTGCTTTACAGGAAGAGATGACATCTGAGGAGTTGACATCGTACGCAAGGGAGATTTTGATCTCGACAGCAAAAGAAATGATTCCAAAGATATTGCACAAAACACAGAGCTATATAACAGAGGAAACACAGAAACTCATTGCAGAAAGGCAACAATTAAAACAAATGGAAAGTAAGGGGACCAACACAGCATTTAAAAAAACGGTGTTCTAGTCTAAGGGCAATAATTATGTTTTATGTTTCTTTCTACAATTTCAGTAATTGTTTCCCTTTGTATAATACATTTTTTTTTTTTATCGTTTACTTCTGCAATTTCAGCTAGATGATGACGGCGAGGCGACCTAAATGTTTTTTTTTTTTTTAAAGACGTGCTTATGAAAATAACGGTCAAAAAATAGATTGCACCAGGAATCAAATGTGTATACACGATTAACATTTTGCAGTCGTTTGGTTTTGTTTAGCAATAACTCATCAAGAAAATCTGGCCACATTTCCTGTTTTCTCAACAGCAGACGTAAGTTGGCTGTTCAATTGAAATTAAATCTCGATAAGCGATTTAAGAATGTAACCTACAGATCATACATTACCAGTTATCATTTTAATACTAACAACAAATAAGGATACTGTTAAATGCGTAAAAGTCGTTCGATAAGTTTAATAATGCACGCTAACATTGACTCTAACCATGACTGTGGTTTCTTGCAGAACGAAGAAACAGTAGAGTTGACCTTTATTATGTTCAATCATTCTCTTGGACCAAAAACAGTCACAATATTAAAACACATCAAACAGATTGGAATGTTAATATTACAAGACCTGTGTAATCCTTATTTTGGCTTGGCTTGGCTTCGTTCATTCTCAATCTCCCACTACCAAACACTGAAAAAGCTTAAGTAGCAGAATGTGTCAAGAGAACGGAATGCGTTGTGTCGTAGTTTACAGCTTGACTGATATTTGCACCTTTCGGTCCAATACATCCGACTTCAGCAAGCATTTTTTAAAATACTGGGTTAGCATTCTCTCTTCGATCCCTTCTCCTTAGCCAGTCTGCCCTGCTGCAGCCTGTTATCCAGGATCACCGCGTGGAGGTGTAGAAGGGTCTTTTCAGCTTTGATTCGCTGGCCTTGACACTAGCAGTCAGCTATGAGTCGCTGACCACTGCAGCTCAACTCATGCACTGCTTTTTTTTATATCATGATGGAAGAACTTACAAGCTACCAGGAAATGCAACATTTTAAAATCTCAATAGAGAAAGAATATGTATGTGCCATCAAATTTTAGATGACCAAACCATCATAAAAGGAACATAATCCATTACCAAAGCTATTCAACGGGATCAACAGCACAGACAAGGATATGATAAACTGAGCTGAAGAGATCTGACAAGGACAGAGGACATGATCTAACAACTTCAATACCAGTCATCTCCTTACTGATGTGATGAATTGACATTTATGTTGTGTGCCATTCTCTGGCATTGTCTGCCTCATTAATTAATGCAATAATTGAATTATATTTATGTGTACATATACACACAAACACACACTATCCCACAAACACACATGCATACAAACAAATTCACAATTCACACACACACACACAAACATTCACACGCACGTACACACAGACAAATACACGCACATACACACACACCGACCCATGCACATGCACACAAACACACACTCACACAGAAACATATACACACGCACACACCCAATTCAAAATAAATACAATATTAAACTAATAATATTATATTTCAGAGTGACACACAAAATACATGCATCGTGAAATTGTTATTTTGTTATTTTTAGATTTTGTAACTGCAAAACTGTATGACATCATCTAAGCTGACCTGTATGTAAACTACAAAGGACAGTGAAGTTTATACAAGAGACAACATTGCAGATATAGACAATATTTTAAAGCGAAGGAAAGAAATGAATAAATCTAAGCTGACTGGACAAAATAATATTCAGCAACCACAATAGTGAGGAAAACTGATTTCAACCATGTGAAGGATGCTAGAGTGTTCAGAGGACCAGAGATAGGAAGCGACCACTACCTAGTTAAAATCAAGAGAGAAATAGAAAAACGCTATCCAGTCAGGCAACACCCATTAGCAAGCATGAAACATAACACACAAGGAGAAAATAAAATTAAGACTTACAAACTACGAGAACCAGATGTTAAGAGGAGATACCAAGGGCTCATAACAACAGCAATAGGAAGGATAGAGGAATCTGAAGAAGAAATGGAAATGCTCTGGATACAATTCAAAGACATCCTCAAAGAGGCTGCAGTAGAGGCATGCGGTCAAACAAAAGAAGGGTGGAAGAGAAAGAGTACAAGATGGCCGACAGTAGAAGTGATAAGAATAATACGAGAAAAGAAAAAGGCATGGAAGCAATACCTAGGGGCTAGAAATACAGAAGAACAAACAAAGAGATATACAGAATATGTAAATTTTAGAACAGAAACAAAGAAGACTGCGCTCAAGGCCAAACAGAAACTTGGGAAGAATTTGGAGAGAAACTGGAAAATAATGCTGGAGAAAACATTGGGACAAACTCTGGGAGTGCATGACAAAGAAGAACATCCCTGAACCCCTGATCTCTGCCATACAAAGTTTCTATAAAACATGCAAAAATTATGTGCAGACATAAAATCAAAAGTCAGGAGAATTCAAGACCACTAGTGGAGTAAGACAGGGTGACATTTTATCACCGTACCTTTTCATACTCCTCATGGATGAAGTCATCAAAGCCTGTAAGGAACGGACAAAAAAGTAGGAAGTAGGGTACTGGAAGATGAGACCAAGTTACATATCGGAACTAGCGTTTGCAGATGACCTGGCCCTGATCACGAAATCCGAGGCACATCTCCAGATCAACTTGCAGGTCTAGGAAGACGAGTTGAAGAAGAGAGGACTGCACATCTGCAACTCCAAGACAAAAACCGTGTTGATCGCCAGAGATGAGAAGAGACATCAGATAACCCTGGGAAAACGAGCACTGGAGCAGGTCAGCAACTTTAAATATCTAGGAGTGGTAATAGACAGCAGGGGAGGAATCAAAGAAGAGTTAACGAAGGGCAGCAGCAGATAGACTTTTCCATGCAATAAACAGAGGATTCCTCAGCAAAAGAGAAATAAGCAGGAAAACAAAGATGGATGTATACCGCTCGACCTATGTGCCTGTCCTGGCATATGGATGTGAGTCGTGGGCAATGACTACAGTCCAAGAAAGGCAACTACAAACTTCAGAAATGAGGTATGTAAGAAAGGCGGTTCTCGAAGTTCAACCCCTGCAGACATGAGTGGAGCAGTCCCAACTACAGTGGTTTGGCCATGTTTGTAGAATGGAAGAAGATCTGATACCAAACTGATCATGGGAGATAAAAAGTTGAGGACGCAGACCCCCATGACGTCCCAAAGTACGTTGGGAAGACAACATACAAAAGTCCCTAAGTGATTGTGGGCTGGATTGGAAAGAGGCTAGGAAAAAGATGGCGGATAGAGCAGTGTAACGTTATCTCTAAAAAATCTCTACACCTCACGGTAGAATATGAGCGACTAAGTAAGTAAACCACAATGTACCAAGTAAACAGCATGTAAGTGAATTATTGATTATATTTTCTTTAAGAATATATGCCATCACATTTGTAGATGATCAATTAATCACTGAAGGAACAGAATTAATTACCATAGCTATTCACCATAATCAACAACACATCCAAGAATATGGTATCAATGAAGAATATTGACTTAAAACTATAGTAATAGTCAGGAACGCACATAACCACAATATGACCATATGGAAATAGAACAAGAACAGGAAGGTGCAGATATTTGCAGAAGTGAAAATGGCTTGTAAGGATAAGGGCATGGTCTGACAACTTTGGTGGTGAGGAATTATCACTCATTGTGTGTGAGATTGTCTCTCAATATAATTAGGTTTCTATTTTAAAATATTTCCAATATTTCTGTTTGTATATCTACATGTTGCGGCACGAGAATACAAAATATGACTGCGAAGGTCTACTATTGAAAATACTGAAACGTAAAATCCAGGTTAGAAGAAGACAAATGTCCTAGAGACAAGTACATGAATAGTCCTACAATTAAAGATATTTCTTTCCAGGAATGAACAATTCTCTACTCTATAGCCCAAGTAAGATTATATTGAATTACAATTAAAGCTACTTGTGCTATTGACATGTATGGTTTACAGATCATACGTCATCAGTTATCATTCCAATACTAATTAAAATATGGTATGTTGTTGTATCACTTATTGTGTTTGAGATTTTTCATTATTGGCACACACACACCCTCCTCCATTCCGCTTCTCACATAAACCATAAGCGTGGACATCTCATGCTCAATAGAGATAATGCACCATCTCTTCATCTAAATATGAGAAAACCATGCCACTCCTAAACATGACTGCACAGTCATCAATGAAATTACTAATCAAAGGAAATCTACATTCCTTCAGTATCTCCAGGCAGTGGCTGTAAAAGTCTTGACAAAGATAATGCTTGACGTATAAAAGATGGAAAGATGTAGAACTGAGAGAATCTTGATTATGGGCAGCAGCATCTTGCACAGATCAAAAACCAAATATTATTTTAAAAATCAAAATAATCATGTAGCCAGACACTTTTATATGTAAACTTTATTGATTGGAAAGACGTTTGATACTATGTACTGTAAAGTCATTTTTAAAGTGTTTAGGCATTATGGAATACTAGATAAACTTATAAGAATTAAACAAGATATCTATGTAAAAGGTCTCATGTAGAATAATTCAAATATTTAAATTGTTTAACCCATTTAAAGATCAAGCTGCTGCCAGACTGGGATGACTTTCTCAACAATCTTTCTGATGATCATGAACTGCAAGATGTGGTAAACAACACAGGTAAGAAAAACAAGAATGAAATGGATATTTAGTAAGCAATTTTACACATATATGTATGCTGTCATATATGCATCAAATCATACAAGGAAAAATACACAGACTAACATAAGAAGCATAGAAGAAATTTCAGATTAGTGTGAACAAAATAAAGGAAATGAGAATAAATAACAAACAAAGAGACATCTTAATGACTAGTGTTCAGATAATTGAATAAGTGCAACATTTTTACATACCTAGGAATTATTGATAAAGACGAAGGAACATTATTTGTATGAGGACTTCATGTGTAGACAGGAAGCAGTAGCAGTTGCTCTAGACCTAGATGACGCATATAACCAGGTTTACTTTGGTTTCTTTACCGTGTATGAAGCAGTGTGGAATCAACACATGGCTGGTGAGCTGTATATCAGCTGCTCTGATGCAGAGAACAATTAGATTCTACTTGAATCTTTGACATTTCCATTTCAATAAATTATTTTCAAAATGATTTCAAACATAAAAAACTTACTCATAGTATCAAAACTGATAGTAAAAGCTTATGCTAGAAAATGAACAAACAAGTGACAAAGGTAGGCCCTCTCATAGATACCACAGGAACAATAATAAGTGAGAATAGGGAGGCAGGTAATCTACTCAATCAGAACTTTGGAACAGTCTACACAAAAGAAGACTGATCCAAGATCCCAAAGCCTATGGATATTTTCCAAAGAGACATGGATACAGTGGGATTAAGATCAATCTGTATTACAGAGAAACAAATATTTTTTTTAAATTGGAGAGGTTGAAAGTGGATAAATGTCCAGCTCAAGATGGTATTCATCCAAAATTGCTGTTTGAAATTAGAGACGAACTAGCAAAACCATTGGCTATATTATGTTCTCAATCACTTGCAAAATGAATTGTTCCACGGGATTGGAAAGATGCAGGAGTGATCCCCTTTATTTAAAAGGGCAAAACATCAAATCCAGCAAATTATAGACCGGTGAGTTTAACGAGCATAGTCTGTAAATTATTAGAGTCAATAATCAAAGAAAACACTGTAATGTATTTAAAGAAGTTTAAACTAAAAAAAAGCGTTTACTAGAGGGAGATCGTGCTTAAGAAATCTATTAGAATTCATGGAGGAGGTTACAAAAATGATAAATAAAGGGGAGCCAGTGGATATTATTTATCTAGATTTTGGAAAGGCGTTTTGATAGAGTACTTTATCAAAGATTATTTAGAAAGTTAAAATCATATGGAATAAGTGACGAAGATGCCAAATGGATCGAAAATTGGTTAACGGGAAGAAGGCAGACCGGGGGCATAAATAAGGAGTACTCTAAGTGGAGTGACCCAGCTTTCAGTTTTGGGACCAATTTTATTCTTCATTTATATAAACGATTTTGACATTGATATCGGATCCATGATAGCAAAATTGGCCAATGATACAAAATTATGCCGTTGTGTCTCATCTAAAGCAGAAGTGGATATATTGAGGTCGGTTTTAGATTAATTTCAAGAATGGTCTGAGCCTGGCAAACAGAGTTTAATGTAGATAAATGCAGTCATCCACATGGGTAGATCCAATATGGAACATAATTACAGAATGGGCGAGAACAGTATTAGGAAGATAGAAAAAGAAATGGGACCTAGGTGTGGTAATAGATTATACAGGTAAGGTGAGTGAGCAAGTCCAAGTAGCAGTGGAAAAGGCAAATGCAATTTTAGGTATGATAAAAAGAAATATTCAACATAGGAGCATGGAAGTGATAGTCAAACTGTATAAAGCATTAGATCTAGATTGTAATACTGTGTGCAGGTGTGGAATCCTTATGGTAGGAGAGATACAAACATGCTGGAAAGGATACATAAAAGAGCGACAAAGCTGATAGTGTGATTCCAGAATTACAGTTATGAGGAAAGACTCAGAAAAATTAGCCCACAGTGTCTAGAAAAGATTAGAATTCAAGGTGACAATACAGGTTTGTAATATAATCAAAGTAACGGATACATTCGCCTATAACAAATTTTTCAAAATACAACCGTCTACAAGATCCAGAGGGCATAGCTACAAATTAACTAAAGAAAAGTTGAGATTAGATATTAGGAGATATTTCTTTATTCACAGTTTAGCAATTGCTTGAAATGCATTGCCATAGGTAGTGAAGGCAAGGACAATTAATGCATTTAAGAATAGATTGGATGCGCATAGCTTTTAGAACAAGGAAATGTAAATGAAACTGATTGTATACTGATTCTGCAGAGTCTTCTAAACCAGTATAAAAATGTCCAGTTATGTTTGTTTCATGTCAATATTTCCTCAGTTATTCCATTACTCATTGTCATTTACACAAACAATTGCTACAGACCAATCTTGCATTGTTTTAATTTTGAAAGCAATGATTTCTTTTTTTAAAAAAAATTTTTAATTTCAAAATCAGACACACAACACGCCTTTCACAATCTTGGTTAGACAGTGTGTTATTATATGAAATTCAGTTCTAGAAACCAGGATGGGTTTTCTATAGTGATAAACAGTTTGTGCAAAATGCACCAAAGTAGAAAATGTAGGGCTCGTAAGCTAACATGAACATATTTCTGGCAATTTCTTAACCTATGTGTAGAACATGACTTAATTTTTAGTAACACTTTCTATCAACACTGTAGAAGTCAAATACTCATGTGGTATAGATGGAACAACACAAACCAGGCGTCTCAAATAAACTTCTTACTAACAAGAAAGGAAAAGAGATGGAGAGTGAGATATTTCAAAGAGATCTTAAATGCTCAAATCGACTTTGATCATTAGGCCTAGAAATATAAACCAACTTGGATAAATCATATCAGACAGGTACACAAATATAAAAATAAATATAGCGAAAAACTCAAGGAAAGATAAATTGAGGAAAAGAATGGATTGAGAGGTCAAAGCCTCTAATAACACTCTAACAAGTACAGGCAACATAGAATATGAGTAGCAATTATTCAAAACTACCATTCCATATAAATTTTGTCACAAATGGCAGAAATCTAACCAAGGAAGATTGCAAAGCTTACTGACAAGCTGCAACAGACAGTACAAAAAGAAAACTGAAAATTGCAAATTATGATTCATGGACAAAATCTGGAGAGCAAATAGCAAACTTATATACTGCATCATCTATTAAAGATACTAGAAAGAAGAGCAAGGACCAATACTAGAACAAACTCCAATTAGGAAATAATAAGTTCAGGGAAGAAAAGAGCTGCATCGACACAATATTTACATTGAGACAAATATGTGAACGGTCTATAGAATAGGTTGATAACAATAGTCTCATATTCATAGAACAAGAAAAGATTTTCTGTACATTCAAGATAATTCAATTATGGGAGAACCTGGCAGATTATGGACTACAAGGTCCTCTCCTTAGTAATATTAATACCCTTTAACAGGACAGAGTGCAGTAAGAACAACCGAAGGCATGTCAGAGTGGTTTCCCATTTCATAAGGTGTCAGATATGGTTGTGTTCACTCACCACTACTCTTTGTCACTTATATTAATAACATCTCCATGGAGGAAAATACAGAACAGGAAAGTACCACTGAATTGTTCATCCCAGATGACCAATGTCTGATCCACCCCAATGAACATATTTACTCACTGTACTTAAACTGTAAAAAGTGCAACATGAATATCAACACATAAAAAATAGAGACAATGAGTATAGGTAGAAAGCACACTGCACTTTACATTCATGTAAATGAGGAAAAATCAAGGAGGTGCAAGAATTTAGGGATTTAGTAACTGTTTTTACTGAAGATGGCAGACGATAGAGCAATAAAGATGAGTATGCTATCACTTACCAGCTGTCTTCACTACTAAGACACCCCAAGATTTCTCTCCAAGCAAAAAAGCAGATGATAAATAGTATCTTTATCTCTACCATGTGCTACCAATGCCAGACAGCATTGAATAGGGTTCAGGAACGAAAGCTAGGCACCTGCGAGAGAGGCGAAAGACAAATACATCCTATTGACACAGGAATATAACCTGGTAGAAAGTGAGACCACAGAAGAAAAAGAATCTCAAAATTTATTTTCCGAATCTCCAAATTACTCAGTTTTGGTCACAATTATCTAAAGAAATATCTCTTAAATTTGTAAAAGTAATTACATAAGCTATTTAAAAATCATTCTTTGTAACTAAATTATATTTATTAGTTTTCATTAAATGAAACTTTTTAACACAATTTGTTTTTCTACCTATGATAATGATATTTTAAATTAGTTCTTTCATTGCAGAAACTTATAAAGTCACTGGAGGACAAACAGAGTGACCAAGGACTCTCTTGAGAGACTCTGGGTCGGACTCACTCTCCGAAACAAAACGTATACACAAGCTCCAGAGTTCTGTCAAACAGCGGTTGTCCTTGGTGAATGATGCGGTCATCTATGTAGACAGGATAGATGAGCTGGTCACATGTTGCGACAAATAACACAGGTAAGAAAAACAAGAATGAAATGCATATTTAGTAAGCAGCTGGAATACCTCAATTTTGCATGTATATGTATGCTGTCACATATGCATTAAGGCATACAAAGAAAGATAGACAGACTAATATATGAAGCAGAAGAGAAATTGCAGATTACTGTGAACAAAATAAAGGAAATGATAATAAATAACAAACAAAGAGACCCTATGAAGACCAGTGTTCAGATAATTGAATAAGTGCAACATTTTTACATACCTTGGCATTAACATTGATAAAGATGAAGAAATAGACCACGGTTTAATGACATGATATTTAAGGCCATATTTTTTTTTTTACTCTCTTCACACGAAATGAAACAAGGCAGCATGGAGAATAATATCAGGCTGTTTAACTCTTTCCACGTGCAATTGTTTTCTCAGCTGTACGCAGTCAAATTAAGGGAGGCAAAAAATACCAGTGGTTATGTTTTTTAAATCACAATAACAAGTTTAATAAATAAACATATCTGTATCTTAGTTTACATCAATTTGAAGGCAAATGGACAATCTACTAGATAAAGAAGATTGCACAGCAATGCATAAAGTACTTTAGAAGAAACAGTAAAAAATATTAGAGGCAATGGAAAAAAATATTTAAATATTCAGTGACATATGGTACTCTTACTCTTCATTATCTCAGCATCTGCAATGGCCATCCATTTTTTGCTTATACTAATTAGTTCATATTCCAATTAGTGAAGTCCAGGCCAAATTTGAAGGTAATACATCTGACAGAAGTGAAGATATGACACATTTACTAAAGATGATGTCGACGTTGAAAATATTGACGAACATATTCAAAAATGTAAAAACTATATGCACTGCACACTGTGATTGCTAACATGCAGTAAAGGATGTTATGCTTCATTGAAGGCCTCAAAGCAATCCTTGGGGTGTAAGTGAGGCTGATTTGTACATCCCAAGCAGATGAAATGTGTACGCTTGCGTTCTGTGGGAGTGGCACAGACGACACAATTTCTGTCTCTTTTTTTAATACGAGATGATGTGTCTCTCGTCTTGGAGAGGTTCCAAGGGGTTTGCAGCTGGTTGTCTGCCAGGCTTTCTTGGAGCATCACCTGCTTCAGGAACTGTTGGAGCAGCATGATGTGTGAGCTGAGTCACAAGTTCTCGCTTGAACTTCTTCAGGCTCAATCGCTTAGAGCCAGCTTCACGAGTCAAAGTGTGAAGAATGAAAGCGGTGACTTCAAGTAGCCAATAAAACACCTTCTTCCACCATTTTATTGTTTTCCTTTCAAAGGTGCAACAATGGGTGACCTTCTGATTCAAAGTATCGCACCCATTCATGCACATGTTGTACTTATGAATCATTGATGGCTTGTCAACATCCTTGACTCGTGTTGTCTCAACAACCGCATCTGTGCTGACCATACTCTTCTTTGCCTTTTTGTCTCTAAATCCAACACACATTATGGTTTCATGCTGATTCTGAAACCAACGCATCTCACGGTACAGAAGGTTAAGGGTCTTCATCTCCAGAGCAAAGCCAACACGATTGACATTGAGTGTGCCAGTATAATACTGACGACGATCAAGAAGATAATCAATTAGAAGACGAGTCGTGTAGAAGCGATCTGCAAAAATCTTGTGTCCCGTGCCAACATAAGATAACAATGTGTCAAAAACTTTGACAGCATGACTTGATGCAGGGTCTGCATCGGGGTTGTAAGATGTTTCAGTACCAAAATAAGTAAGTATGTTGTTCACATATCCCGTTGCCGAGTCGCAAAGGCCAAACGTTTTTATGTGGTACTTCTGGGGTTTTGCAGCATTATACTGCTTGAACTTCCATCTGCCTTTGAACCCTATCACCATCTCATCTATACTCAAATCCTGATAGGGGTAGAATGCTGCTCTGTACTTTCTCAGGAGTAGATTCATGAATGGCTTGATTTTATCAGCACTTTTGTCACCTGCATGCATCATTGAATAGAATATATCCTGAAACCGGTTACGAGGAAACATTGAGTGGTACCATGGTGTGTACAATTCAGGCGCCAAAGACAAGTAGTCAGGAATCTCTGGCCGTCTATCAATGCCGATCATGATAATAATGGCAAGAAATTTATCAAGCTCGTGGGGAGTAATGTCAACCCAACGGGAGTACACTGAGCGACGAAGAGATGGAGTGTTGATAGTAATTTTCTTCCGAGCATATGCATTTATAGAAACAACAAGTAATGTCTTGACTTCTTGATCAAACAGTGCTGAAAAGCACTCAATTGCTGTTGACTGCCCTGTAAGACCTGACTCAGGAGACACACCTGGTTCTTACTTAGGAATAAATCGGAAAGCATTTTTTGTGGAACCTTCTCTGACTTCATGCCACTCATCTCTTTCTACTGGGGCACTTCTGTGACTTCTAGATTTAGTTGCAGAGTTCACATTTCCTGCTCTACCTTTTCCAGCTACTAGATTTAAATTAGATCTCGGACGTTTTGAGGCCGAGGACGCAGTATCAAAATCATTTTGACGACTAGAACTAGCTGTGGGCGTGGCAGCAGGGTCTTGATGGTCGTGATAGTCATCATCTACCAATTCACTGAAACTGTTCTGATAATCAATGTCAGCATCTACTTCTACTTCACTACTGTCAGTATCATACATAGATTGTTCTTTCAAAATCCTCGCTTGATCGGCTGTCACACGGGTGGGACGATGATTAGCTGAAGGAGCTAGTTCCATTCTTCTTTGTTTACGTTTAGCAGCACACAAAAAACACTTCAGAAATACAAGTTAAATCGATAATAAAAAGGTCCACGCTGGAATAATTCACTATCAAAACTGACACTGTTATTGTAGTAAACCGGAAGGATAAAAATAGATACTGAAGAATGTAGTTGTAAAACTAGAAATACGAACATTAACGAAACAACTCACATGGCGCAGGGTACGGCGAATCGGCTGCAAAAGAATGCGCAGTATGCAGTGTATGGCATGGAATGAGTTAATACAAATGTAAAGTACTATTATGCTCTGAAAAATAATATTTGACTAAAATTGTCACATTCACAATGCCCATTTTTAAAAACAAGTGTCTTTGTCGCACACAACATTTTATATTAACCAACTTGGATAAACCATAAGAAGACCAAGTAGACAAGTAGAAAATATAAATATAGAGAAACTCAAAGATAGATAAATTATGGAAAAAATAGAGGAAGACATCAAAGTATCATATAATACTTTAACAAGTACAGACGTCATAGAAGGTGAGTAGCAATTTTTTTAAACTACCTTTCCATATATAGTAAAAGAGAAATGCAGGCTAAAAAAGCTAGGAAAACAGACAAGACACACAAGATGGTAGAATGAAAAAGTCTAAAGTTCCATTCAAGTAACAAAAAATTTTATCACAAATGACAGAAATCGAAAACCAAGGAAGATTACAATGCTTACAGACAAGCCGCAATAGACACCAAAAAAAGAAAGCAGCTAAAATAGTAATATGATTCATGGACAAAATATGATTGACACAATATGGCGAGAAAGTTGCAAATTTATGTACTGCATCACCTATACATTTTTACCAAAGCATCAAAGCAATGAGAGAGAGAGGGAAACTTCAAATCAATCGATAATTATCAACACAGTCAAGACATAATAAACTGATGGAGAGAATACTTTAACGAGTTGCCAAACCTAGGACAGTATGAATCAGTACAGCACCAGATGGACAATGAATCAGAGCGCGGCTTAGAAATATTGGAATTAGAAGATGAAGCAGCTATGCAGAAAGCAAGGAAAATAATGCAGCAGTCAAATATTTTATCACAACATAAAGGCTACTAGCCTGCATGACAACTGCAGCTCGCTGGCTAACCAATATATTTAATGTGGTTTGGACACTGAGAAAGGTACCAACAGATTTGTAGCGAGCGATCATCATTCCTATCTGGAAAAATAAAGCAGACAAGTCAGAGTGCGGAAAGCACAGGGGAATCACTCGTCTAAGCCATAAACGCAAGATATATGCAAAGTTACTAGAAAGAATAGAACACTGCACTTTATATTCATGTAAATGAAGAAAAAATAATGCAGGTGCAAGAATTTAGGTATTTAGGAACTGTTTTTACTGAAGATAGATATGATAGAGAAATAAGACGAGAGTGCACAGAGCAAATTTTACCACTTACCAGCTGTCTCCCCTATTAAGACACCCCAAGATTTCCCTCCAAACAAATAAGTAGATGATAAATAGTATCTTTATCTCTACTGTGTGCTAATAATGTCAGACATGGGCATTGAATAGGGCTCAGGAACGAAAGTTAGCAACCTGCAATTCCGCCGAAGACCGATGTGTCGGACCGAAAGGTGCAAATATCGCAGCCAAGCTGTAAACTAGCGACACAACGCATTCCCTTCTCCGGACTACATCCTGCTACTTGCGAAGACCTGTACAGGGCGTGGTAGCGGGAGACTCAGAAAGAACGCAGAAGAAGAAGCAACCTGCAAAATTCAGTGCTTACGAAAGGTCACTAAAAACAAAAAGTGAATCACAAATTTGAATATTAGAGAGGTTTAGATATAGAGAGGAACAATTTTTAGCCTAAATTACATCTAGCAACAGAGAATGAAATAGTTTGACCACATTGGGAGAATACAACCAGAACACATTGTTCATGCAACATTTTACAGGAGAACATCAGGAAAGAGAGCAAAAGGTAGACCGAGGAAAAGATGGACAGATGGTGTAAACGAGACCTGCCTTAAATTAGGGATAAGTGCCTTGAGAGCCGATAGTTGAAAGACAAATACATACCATGACACTGGGCTACAATCCGGTAGAAAGTGAGACAACAAAAGAAGAAGAATCTCAAAGTTTATTTTCCCCAACCCCTAAATTACTCAAGTTTGTTCACAATTATCTAAAGAAATCTCTTCATTTTGTAAAAGTAATTAAGTAAGGTATGAATAAGCTTCTTTCTAATTAATGACTATATGAATTATATTTATTAAATATAGTTAAAACAATGCTTTTTTTTCTACCTATGATAATGACATTTTAAAATAGTTTTCGTTTGCAGAATAATTTACTAATCAGATGCACAGTATGACTTGAAATAGAATAAAAAAGAAATTGATGTCCAACAAGGAAAAGTAACTGATCCTGCCACGAATTGCGAATATTTCATTTCATATCTGTCAATGATAATGTTTACAATTGTGTTTTTATATCATATGCATTTCTGGAATAGCAACCCAATAGAAAAAGCAAGTATTTATAGAATGAATGGAGCAAGTGCATCAGTTTCCTTAGATCAAGCATCAAAACATGTATAAAGTTCATTGAATAAATGATATAATAAATGAAACAAAAATAGAGCAGACACTAAACAGAAGAATGGAAAGAAATCAATTGGATAGAGATCACAGTGAATATCAGGATGAACAACTAAAAAAAATGGAACTAGCAAAGCAGAAACATGCAATGAACAGATTTCACACAAAAAATATTGATGACCAGCAATGAGAAAAGCATAAAGGATTATGTGTATCAGCTTTATGTGTGTGTTGGTTTCAGTCTGCTACACATCAGTAAAAATGTATTTCAGCTGTCTATTTTTAACTGGTTGCATACCATAAGTCGCTCCCAGCGCCAGAACACTTCTTCACCCGTGGCCATAAGCCGCTGTTAGCGCCAATGTTTGTTTCATAGTAAAACAAGTTATAAATTTATAGTTTTCCTTTCTGTTTCGCTACGAGATTTTAATTTACCAAAGGGAAGTGGATTTCTTGAACCACACGTGGAGCAAATCAGATGTTAAAAATTGTATTCTTGTCATAATTATCATATTTTCAAGCTAGTAAAAAATTGCTTACCATGGCAACAAGCGATAAGGTCACCAAAAGCACTCGTATGGCTCGTCTAACTAATGAACAGGCCAGAAACTTGTTTCAACAGATGAATAATAGGTCTAGTGAAGACGAGGTAAGTGAAACAGATGTCAACAATAATGATTCAATTGATTTTGATGAATGCGAAAAAAATAGTACTGACAGCACAAGTAGTGATAGTGAAGATGATGCACATCCTGGACCATCAAAAGTCCCTAAAAACGCTAAGACGGCTACTAGATTTACAAATAGTTCAGTAAAAAATGGAGCTCAAGAAAGAGAACAGTGGCACCAAGTAACTGAAGGTGAAACAACAGGCAGTATGCCCTTTGTTCCAACTCGTGAACCAGGTATGCATGCAAAACTAGATGCATCTTCCTCAGAACTAGATTGTTAGTTTGCCTTGATAACACCAGATGTGTTAGATTCATTGGTATCAATGATCAATGAATATGCAGAATGGAAGAAATCCAAACATATATATACTCTGAAAGCTATGTGCATCCAATCTATTCTTAAATGTCCCTGCCTCCACTACATCCTGTGGCAATGCATTTCACGCATTAACCACTCTTTGATTAAAAAAATATTTCATAATATCGAATGAGGACCTTTCTTTAGTTAATTTGTAGATGTGTCCTCTTGTTCTTGTTGAGGGTTGTATTTTGAAAAAAAACTTGTTATAGTCTAATTAAACCTTTTCGTTTATTATCTTATAAACTTGTGTTCAGTCACCTTGAAATTCTTCTCTTTTCTAGACACTGTAGGCCGGTTTTTCTGAGTCTTTCCTAATAACTGGAATTCTGGAATCCCACTATGAGTGGTGTTTATATCTCCTCTACGATAAGAACTCCATACCTGTACACAGTACTCCAATCTACATCTAACCAATGTTTTTTACAGTTTGACAATCACTTCCTAACTTCTATGTTTAATATTTCTTGTTATCATATCTGAGGTTAACTCGTCCAACCGTATGATTCGATATCCTGGCACACAACCGAGTGAAGTGAACTGGTCCAACAATCTGCAGCATTGGTGCCTCAATGACCTTTCAGGTTACAGGACTGATGATGATGAAAAGCTCATTATATTTCTTCAAGCCTTCGTGGACACCTTGATAGGATGACTTCCAGAGGTCAGAAGAACACAAGTTAAGGATGTCTGATGGTCTAGTCCATTACTACAACACCAGACCTGTCCATGGAGTGTAAAGCTGTGGTGCTCTGGTCTCGACCTAGAAACACGTTCTGTCTTCGTTCTGATAACAAGCATGCAGATCTAACACCTCGATCTGATTTCTAACCATGCAGCTCTGACACAGCGACATATACAATAGCATCATCGCCATGCACATTGTTACTTTTCAGGTGTTCTAACTCAAGAGCTCTTGTGAATTGCACTAATTCGACGCACAACATAAAAGAAGTAGAAAAACCAGAAGAAAAAGAAGACGAATAAGAGAGAGAAAAAAGAACGGAGGAAATACAAGAAAAAGTAGAAGACAATGTCGATATAGGAAATGATTAAGTGAAAGAATGACTGTTTAAAGGACCGAAACCCTTGCCCAGCATGTGAACATTTACTGGTTATTCGGTTATTACTTCCCATTGACTCACTGTAATTGACTTCGGTGATACTCAGTATTATGATATGGCGAAGGTGTAGCTTTTCTTTCAATGTCACGCTGGAACCGATGTGGTGTGGGTATCCTTCCTTTCTATGTCACGCAGGAACCGACGTGGTGTGGGTATCCCTTCCTTTCTATATCACGCAGGAACCGACGTGGTGTAAATATCCTTCCTTTCTATGTCACGCAGGAACCGACGTGGTGTTGATATCCTTCCTTTCTATGTCACGCAGGAACCGACGTGTAAATATCCTTCCTTTCTATGTCACGCAGGAACCGACGTGGTGTAAATATCCTTCCTTTCTATGTCACGCAGGAACCGATGTGGTGTGGGTATCCTTCCTTTCTATGTCACGCAGGAACCGATGTGGTGTGGGTATCTTTCCTTTCTATGTCACGCAGGAACCGACGTGGTGTAGTTATCCTTCCTTTCTATGTCACGCAGGAACCGATGTGGTGTGGGTATCTTTCCTTTCTATGTCACGCAGGAACCGACGTGGTGTAGGTATCCTTCCTTTCTATGTCACGCAGGAACCGATGTGGTGTGGGTATCCTTCCTTTCAGCGTCATTCAAGTACCGACGTGACGGAAGATCGATAACTTGTAGAATAGTTTTAAAATGTATTGTTTGCTAATACTTACGATACTTCCAGTGACCCCATCATAATGCCACACGGTAGTGGGCCAGTTCTCTGCTAAACTGACCAGTCTTATTGTTTCCATCTAGTAGGGAATCCATCATAGATGTGTGTAGTATATGTGGGCAGTTAATAGGGTGTTTTTGGTCATTGGCAGCGCCGCATGCACAAGTATCGCTGTATCCTAATCTCAGCACGTTCCTTCTCCATCGCGTAACCCCAGTCTGCCGTCAATTTAAGGTTTACCATAGTAGAAATTGTAGATGCGCTCTTGGTCATCTGTGTTCGTGTGGACCTGTTTGTCGCGTCATTTCTCAATGCGACGCTCTAGAATTTAGCCACATTTTCTGCAATTTGTGTCGTACATTAGGTGTCTTGGATCATTGCTCTGTTTGTGTCTCTCAACCTCTGCAACTACGATCCTTCTGCTCAAGGGAGTCTATATACCAATAATTACGATATCATTTTTTCAAAAGTGGTTGGCTTTATGCACCCAGTCATGATCCAGGCTTTCTCATTGGTGGCAGTCTTGACATGTCTGGCGTGTGTGGACTTACTAGTGCCAAGTATTCTGCTGTGGAAAAGCACAGGGCGTGTGCCGATGCCCAGAGGATAGATGGATGGTATCCCTATGTTGAGCCCGTAAATTTTCGGATGATGTTGCCCAGTGTTCCAGCTCGTGTCCTTGCCACATGATTTTTATTTTCCTGACATCCACGAACATTGGTTGGGTAAACCACATCTTATCCAGAATACTGAGATATTTTAGTCACATCAAACGCCATAATGGCATAGAGAGAACAATATCGGAGGGTATGGTTCCTGGAAGGCGGGGCAGAGACAGACCGAGAAGTAGATGGACACAAGACACCACAGAGGTCCTGAAGATTACAGCGAAGGGGAGACGGGCATTCTGGCCAGAGATCGAGCGTTTTACAGATCGGCTGTTGTGAGAGCGACGCTCTGCAAAGGACAAGCTACATGATGATGGTGTCAACTCTGAGATCAGATGGAAGACAACTACTTGGGCTTCATTTGGGTTTGGTGTAAAGTGATTGTCATGATAAAACTGCCCTAGTTCCTCAAGGGTGAGGATCAGCTTGCGTTTAACCGACTCGAAACGTGTTCCTTGTGGGACGACAGACGTGTTGTCTGCATATGTAAACCGCTTAGTTCCAGTGTTCTTCGGTTATTTAGGTCAACAAATGCAAACCGTGATTTCTTTTCACTCAAATTTCATGTTAGTTGGATCAGGCCCAGTGGTTGACAGCAGCATGATTTCCGGCTTTGAATCGAGCTTTGTCTTGAATTAATTGTTCATCCACAGTCAAGTCTTATACGAAGCGTGTTCAAATGAAACCAGACCTAACGATGCGCATGATGACGTCACTTCTTGTAATAAACAGCACATACCATCTGTCAAGTGTGCAAAGTTGCATTATCCCCCGTCTCATAATTTGTTCAGCAGATCGTTGAAAACATGAGTGGTGTGATACAGAATCTGTCCAGAGTTGTTCAGCGAGCTGTAATTCGGTTTCTTACAGCTGATGGATGTCGACCAGTTGACATTCATCGCAGAATACAGGCAGTGTATGGGGATAAAAGTGTGTCGAAGACAACAGTGAAAAGCTGGACAACGATGTTTAAAGAGTTAAAGCAACAATATGCGCCTGATCTGGTCTCGGAAGATCTTTCGTTATCTCACGTCATACTTGTAGCAGTTTGAACCGGTTCCATTAGAACACGCCTCGTATTATACCTAACAAAAAAAAGTCTTATACACAGCAACAACTCTGTGTACCGCGCGGCAAAGACCCCCTAGTAGATGCACGATTCGCTCGAACTGTACAACACTCGCGATCCTAAGACAAACAATTACCCGTCCACTGGAAAACCCGTGCCCGAGACAGAATCGACTGGAAACCGAGGAGAGACAAGACAAAACAAAAAACATAGCGCTGCTGCCCAGCCCGCTAAGCAGAGAAACGTACCCGGCTACTGCCAACTCGCTCATGAGTCTTGGACCTGCACAAGGGCTAATGTTCTTGTAGATGCACATGTCAACTAAGACTAAGATAAAGTCGTGTATGTATATATATATATTCCCTAACCAAAAAAGACATACATATTACCTCACCAAAAAAATGTTATGAATATATAAACATATACATATGTACATATTAGACGCGTTCAAGTCAACCAGGACTTTTATTTGTAAGGAAAATAACTAGTTTTTTTTTCAAGTGGAAAAAGGCCATTTATATTTCGGTATAATCTCCTGTGCAATGTTTATGGACTTATCCGCTTAAGTAACGCTAGAAAAGCATCAACGTAGACAGATTTGCCTGTATGTCTGAACCGATCCAGGTAAGCCTGTTTCACTGTCATCAGGGCTGAAATGTTGACCTTCCAGGAATTCTTTTAGGGGTCCAAAAAGGTGGAAATCGCTTTAAGCGACTTCTGGGCTGTAAGGTGGATGTGGCAATACATTTCAGCAGAGATGTTCCAAATGGCACCTAGTGAGGTGAGTCGTATGAGGTCGAGCGTTTTCTTGCAAAAGCAGGACGCCCATTGTGATCAAGTCCAGCGTGCACTAATCTTCTGAAAATGCAAATGTTCATGAATAAAAGTGTTCAGCGTCCCCAGAGAAAGATTTGTCTCTTGTGTAATTTTGCTACAGGTTACGCGTTGATTTCCCAGGATAAGGCGTTCCTCAGTCTGATATTCACAGGAATGACTGTGGTGGGTTGAAAGTCACAACGGAAGGGATGTACGGATATACGGCCTTTTCTAAAAAGTTTACACCATTCAAATGTCTTACTGCGACTGAGTATCTCTTCACCGTATTGTGAGTGTAGTCTTCTGTAAATGACAGCAGGTTTCACGTCTTCTTTGACAAGAAACTTCATCACAACACTCTATCACATGCAAGCACTAACAGTGTTGTCCGTCATTTGTATGTATATGTCACGTGACTGGCCCATGGCAAGTGCGCCACATAGCAGTAACAGAACACAAGTGCCCCTAACCCAAAATAGTAGTTCCAGCAGACCATAACCCATTCAGGTAGAACTATAACAAAAAGTACTGGTTTGAAGTGAATGCCGTTCCTATGTATATATATTACGTCAACAACGTTTTATATGTAGTACCTCACCAAGAAAGTGTTATATGTATTACCTCGCCAGATAAGTCTCATTTTTAGTGTTTCACCAACAAAGTCTAAGTACTTGGAATACCTAACCAACAAATTCTCATTTATAGTGCCTCACCAACAGTCTTATTTATAGTACCTTACCAACAGTCTCATTTATAGTACCTCACCAACAAAGGTTCATTTATAGTACCTCACGAATATAGTCTCATTTACAGTACCTCACGAATTTAGTCTAATTGATCGTACCTTACTAACAGTCTCATTTATAGTACCTGACTAACAAAGTCTAATTTACAGTACCTCACCAACAAAGTCTCATTTATAGTACTTCACCAACAAAGTTTCAATTATCGTACCTCAACAAAGTTTCATTTATAATACATCGCAAAGAAAATCTCATTTATAGTACCTGATCAACAAAGTCTCATTGCTCCATTTATTTATTAATCTACGTGATTTTTGTCGGTATTGGTTTTGTGACTAACACACAAGATTTGGACCAGACGGACTGCATATCGTACCAGGAAACGAGTAGTGAGGCCTGACCTCCCCACAACGGAGTCAGTGAAAGAGGCGGCAAGCGGCCAATCTCCACATTATTTTTTTTGCGTCGCATGAAGATACTAACGTTACAGTATATAAACCAATAGCGATAGAAGACTCTCCAACTTATAGTTTTACATATCCTTCAATTCATGCATGCCAACAGCTTGGGTTTGAATACAAAACTGTATTATCGTCTCGTCTCTACATCGTCCCACCTCTATCCCGACATTAAGGGGTTATAAGCGTCCTTTCTTTTTTGCATATACCTTCAATGAACTGTGCAGAGAAACATGTGATTCGCCTGATGTGTCTTTGTGCAATAGAGAATACATTTCCGTTTGACTTTCATTAAGCCTACTTTTGGATAGGATGTTCTGCATATTTAGAATCGTTGGCTACACAGCGGCGTATTCACTCTTCTAGGTTTTGAGCTGCCTAGTGCTATTACGTATTCATGGCGTGTACATAGGACATCCTTCAAAGCATTTCCCGTAAACAGGTATCCCACAAGGCAGCGGAGGGGAATGACATGTATTGTTGTATGTTGTGCCTTTCAAGTAATCGCAAGACGTCGTAGGGACATCCCTCAGCGAATGAGTCATGTGTTGGCATCTCTCCCGGGCCGTGTTCTAGTCCATTATAGTCGTGTTTAAATTGTACAGTCACACCAAAACGGACACTGTTGGCAGCTATGATGAAGTGCTCTAATCTCGTGAAGTTCAGCCGTGTGAACTAGACCGTGAAAATAAAGCACATGTTAAAGCGTAGTGCTAATTCCATATAGCCGATGTCCAGGCCAGGATAATCGGTAGGAAGAAAACACAAATAACGAACGAATTAACCACTCCCATTTCAATAATACCTTTACAGACACATGCATACTGTCCATTTCGGTATCAATATGCTGAGCAATGCATGCACTGCAGCGGTCAGTGACCAAAAGCTGGCTGTTAGCGTCTTGGCCAGGGAGCCAGAGCTGCCAAGACCTTTCTCCACCTCTACGTGTATATAGATACCAATCTACAACAGAGCAGGCTGGCTAAAGAGAAGGGATCAAAGAGGGAAGGGTAACACGACACCCACAAATGCCATCCTGAAGTCGGATATGTCTAACTCAAATGTGCAAATATCGTAGTCAAGCTGCAAACTATGACACAGCGCATTCCGGACTACATCCTGCTTCTTCCAAAACTCTTGTCAGGGCTTGAGAGCGAGAGCATGCAAGAAGAAGAAGAACTGAATTTCCCCATCAGACAGTCCTTTTGTTTATATCAGGACATCTTAGATATGTTTTTGGCTCTGTTTATTATTTAGACAAATGAAATCTTATTTCCAGGCAAGTCCTATTGCCATACCGTACTATGTAAACAGATTCGCCTTATCAATGTCCGTTACACCCCCTTTTTCTCCCTCGTCCAAGAAAATCCCAGAGCCAGTCCTACATTTAGCCCAATTGGAAGGAGCTAGCCGACGAGTTAACACTTCAAGGAGTTCTTGCAGTGACAGTTTTGTGGGCAATTTTGTTTTACATAATAAAGTTTGTAGTCTCTCTCTCTCTCTCCATCTCTATCCCTCCCTCTCATACACCCCGCACACACACACTTACCCCTGAATCCACTCTTAACTGCCGCTAACAGTATGTATTCTTTTACTATCAACTGGGTTCAATTCTTAATACCAACGCCGTGGGGATACATTGGAGCACGCAAACGTAAAATGTTTAATCTTTTCCATTTTAATGTAACTATCTATATTTCGGAGATTCCCAAAAGCATAACCCAAAATGTCGACAATGTATTGCGAAATTTCTAACCTTTCTAGTCAAAATTCTAATATGTTGTGAAATTTTCTAAATGTGTCTCGACATATCAAAAGTTTGTAGTAAAATTTATCATGTTTGTAGTAACATTTATAGTATGAAATAGAAAGAAAAGAAAGAACCCTGTTGGCTAACGAGGTGAGGGTTAGACGTGATCCCTGTAGTAGTGAATGACATGCAGATTAATTCAAACAACACACCTCCATTGATGATTCCGGTCCACCTTTATCAGCATGCACGGGATGTGAGGAAAGTTACTACAGCCGGCCACCTAACACCCTTTTCAGGGTACACAGAAGAGTACAGTTACTAAACTATTACGTGTATATGTATGTGTCAGAAAAAGGGAGGCCTTATTTTTTAGTCCCCCCGTCCCCCCCCCCCCCCCCCCCCCCCGCGGAAACAATGACGTTGGTGTTGTCCTTCGACAGAGAGGTTTAGAGGACCGTCATATCCATGCGTGGATTTTGTTCCCGACCGCAGATCGCGTCTGTCCCTGGCATTCAGCATTTCATTGTTGAGTATAATGAGCAACCGTCGGGTTTTCTTTCATCACTAAATGACGGAAAGAAGTAGAAGTGGTGTTGCATCACATTTGGTCAAAAGCCATGCGATACCCAAGTGGAAACCATTGGGAAGATTCCACATGCGTTCCGTTACGATGCCACTAACGCAGGTTAATTAAGGAGTGTAGAATTGCTTCAAAGATGGCTGCACATCGGTGGAGAGTGAAGCACGTTATGGTAGACTAGGAGTTCCTGTTAGATCTGAAGCGATGCATTTCTGAGGGGACAAGTGGCTGCGTGATGAACGATATGTAATAGTGCAATTGATGATTATGGTGATGACGCACTTTGCATACTTTAATGGAGCCAGGAGCTACAATCCGATCTCACAGCAAAGACATCACATGAGGATAAATAACGGGCATACAATGTTCAAATGTTTTCTTTTAATAAAAGTAAGGATGACGTGGGCTAGTGGATAGGAGACACGTCTCACGGTCCGAAGGTGTCACAGACTGCAGCAAGGCAGCCTAGCTAACAAATTTGGAATCAAAGAGGGATGACGTACCGGGTCCCACCAATGTCAATTTCAGAAATGCAAATATCGCAGCCTCGCTGAAAACTATGATACTACGTCACAAACGTACCTATTTAAGGACGAACGCCGAAGCAGAAGAATGCGTTTCCAGGTTGAACTGATCGGAAATGAGATCTGGGTATTTATCAGTATGTTTCGTATGACCCTGACTAACATAGTCCAAACAGTATGGCTAGCCTGACCCTGACTAACATAGTCTAAACACTATGGTTAGCCTGACCCTGACTAACATAGTCTAAACAGTATGGTTAGCCTGACCCTGACTAACATAGTCTAAACAGTATAGTTAACCTGACCATGACTAACATAGTCTAAACAGTATGGTTAGCCTGACCCTGACTAACATAGTCTAAACAGTATGGTTACCCTGATCCTGACTAACATAGTCTAAACAGTATAGTTAACCTGACCCTGACTAACATAGTCTAAACAGTATGGTTAGCCTGACCCTGACTAACATAGTCTAAACAGTATGGTTACCCTGATCCTGACTAACATAGTCTAAACAGTATGGTTAACCTGACCCTGACTAACATAGTCTAAACAATATGGTTACCCTGATCCTGACTAACATAGTCTAAACATTATGGTTAGCCTGAACCTGACTAACATAGTCTAAACATTATGGTTAGCCTGGCCCTGACTAACATAGTCTAAACATTATGGTTAGCCTGAACCTGACTAACATAGTCTAAACATTATGGTTAGCCTGGGCCTGACTAACATAGTCTAAATAGTATGGTTAGCCTGCCCCTGACTAACATAGTATAAACACTATGGTTAGCCTGACCATGACTAACATAGTCTAAACAGTATGGTTAGCCTGATCCTGACTAACATAGTCTAAACAGTATGGCTAGCCTGACCCTGACTAACATAGTCTAAACACTAAGGTTAGCCTGACCCTGACTAACATAGTCTAAACAGTAAGGTTAGTCTGACCCTGACTAACATAGTCTAAACAGTAAGGTTAGTCTGACCCTGACTAGGATGGACTTAGAGTCAAGCTAAGGAGAAGTGATGTTTGTGGGAAGATGTACAAGTGGATCAACCACTACCTCAAACAAAGAACGGCCAGAGTCCAAGTACAAGGGCAGATGAGCAAAAAGGTGACACTCGAGCAGGGAGTACCCCAAGGGGGAGTACTGTCACCCACACTCTTCCTGGTATATATAAACGATATTACAGAGAATATACCAAGAAGAGTCCATAGCTCAATGTTTGCAGACGATCTGGCTATGTGGACCTCTGAAAAGAATCTCACCATAGCAAGAAATCGGATGCAAACGGCCCTAACATCGCTGGAAGAGTGGGCGAACTCATGGCTGGTCAAAATAAACGAGGAGAAAACCACGTGCACAATATTCTCGCTCTCATTAAAACCCCAAAGTACCAAATTAAGCCTAAATGGCAAAATCCTGCAGCCAAACGACAACCCAACCAATATGGGAGTCACATTTGATCGGCGCATGACATGGAAAAGTCAGATTGAGAGAAACCGAATGAAAGCCAGAGAAAGAATGGCGATCATGAGGAAACTTGCTGGCACAAGCTGGGGAGCAGACGAAGGCATACTAAAGAAACTGTACACTGGAAGAGTGAGACCAGTTCTCGAGTATGGCATCGCGGCATGGACAACAGCAGCGAAGGCGAACTTCGATAAAGTTAACAAACTTCAAAACCAAGCCATGAGAATTATAACAGGTGGCATGAAGTCAACGCCAATTGTAGAACTTGAAAAGATTACAAAACTGCAATCCATGACCGACAGAAGAGACTGCAGAGCCCTGCTGCAGTCAGAGAAACTCCGAAGACTGACGGACCATCCAATGTACCAGAGGCTAAACAATTTGGGAACTGGGAAACTAAAGCGGAGAAACTTTGCAGAAATAGCCAAAGCAAAGATGCACGAAGATCCCATAAACGCACTAACAACACCAAAACCCATCACTACTGTACGAAAACCTACTTGGAGGCAGGATATATTTCCAGAGGTGGTAGAAAATATACCAGGTATTGCAAACAAAAACTGCCAGACCGAAAAAGAAAGGAGAGACACTACCCTAAGCTTCATAACGAAAAGCTACCCAAGCATGGACTGGACCCATGCATACACCGACGGTTCTGTAACAAACACTACACAGAACGGAGGGGCAGGAGCATTCCTGAACCTACCAAATGGCAGAAAAATAACACTGTCATTCGCTACTGGTAAGTACACAAGCAATTTCAGAGCGGAGGCAGAGGCACTGAGGGCGGCAGTGGAAGAAATGGCAACACACAGTGAAAATGAGAGCCACATAGTCTTGCTGACAGATGCTCTCGCCGTAGTCACAGCGCTAAAAAGCCAGAAAAACACTGAGCTTAATGACTTAAGAGCAGCACTCTGCAAACTGTGCCAGCTGTCCGCACCAAAAAGGGTAGTGGTACAGTGAGTTCCGTCACACTGCAACATCCAAGGCAACGAGGAGGCAGACAGACTGGCAAAAGAAGGTGCAAGGCTACCACAAACAGATACCAGTATGACGTACGAAGAGTCAAAACGGCTTATCAAAGCCAGGTACATGACCAAATGGGAAACCGAACATACTGGTTACACCAAAAACGATGCCTATTACCAGTTGAACCGAAGAGAGCAGGTCGTTGTCTTCAGACTTCGCACTGGCCACAATAGACTGAGGTACCACCTATTCAACAAATTGAAGATAGGGTGTACCGACGAATGCCCGTGCGGTACTGGTAAAATGACCACTGAACATCTGCTGCAGAACTGCCCGACATACGGGGATCAGAGAGAGCAGATGTGGCCATTGCCAGTGGAACTGCAAGACAAGCTCTATGGTAGTGGCGAGAGTCTCAGGATGACCGCCGCTTTTTTTGAAAAAATAATGGTTACTGTCTGACTGTGTACGCAGAAGAAGAAGAAGATGACCCTGACTAACATAGTCTAACCAGTATGTTTCACCTGACCCTGAATAACATAGTCTAAACAGTATGGCTAGCCTGACCCTGGCTAACATAGTCTAAACAGTATGTTTCACCTCATAAACAGAAACGATGAAGTCACTGACTAAGTACAGAGCCATCTTGTCACCATTAGAGAACTTCCGGATGAGATGGCGATAATCATTGCTTTGGCAAACCTTATTTTGAGCGAGGATTTGGCTATACGGAGGGTGTCTCTGAAATTCGTACCGAAGCCACTAACGATGAAGTAAAAGCAACTCCTACTAGAAGTCTCACAGGATATGCTGGACTGTTTCGCCGTTCTCTCTCTTCTCCCTATGGGGTTGCTTGCAATTGCTGACTGTTCCCCAAGCTGAAGATATCGCTGAAAGGGACCCGATTTGAGTCACGAGAAAACAATGTGGAACGCGACGATCCAACTCTACTCCAGTCTAGTCTTAACAAGGCCTCCTTGAAATACTTCTCACAATAACAGGACTAATGGTTAACAGTGTGTGGATTCACATGAACAGTACTTTGAAGCGGATTATGGTTTCAAACCTGCAGATGAGTGATTGTATATTTTCGGCCCATAGGTTGAAGATACTTTTTGAACACACATTTATGGTGTAAGGTCATATTTTTTCTTGAATAGCGGTACAATGTGAGTATTGTGTTCAACATCACTTTGCGCACGCAATGTTTGATGCTGGGTCGCCACATGGACCCGCTTCTGCTATCTGAAAGATCTCGCATAAACTGCATGGACCAAACCCTGACAGTCCGGCTGGGAAGCCAGTGCATCAACTACTGTGCCTGATCGGCTCTCTGCATGGGTGTATGGTAACGTCTATATAATAATATCTGTGTGTTATCTCTAACGTGCTTGTGTGTGAGGATTTGTGTGCGTCAGGCAGACAGCCAGTCCATCTGCTGGGGTCATTGACCTCAGTTCGGCATTTCCCAATCTGATCAATTGATCAAATTATCGCGGTGGTAGAGAACGTGCCTTTTCTTCCTGGGCTGCCTCAGTCATGTGTGCCGAGGAAAAGCAAATCATGGATTCCAGTCTTTATAGGTAGCTGCAGAAGATTGAAAGTTCGGGTTAAGAGGAAAAAGATTGCTGGGGTAGAGAGGGGGAATCAATTTATCACACATTGGCCATCAAGACAGACACCTGGACATATAAATACACACACACACAAATTATATATATATATATATATATATTTATTATATGTGTTTGTGTGTGTGTAAGTATAAATATACGCGTATATTAGATAAACAGAGAGTCTTACAAACAAAAGGATAGATAGATAGATAGATAGATAGATAGATAGATAGATAGATAGATAGATAGATAGATAGATAGATAGATAGATAGATAGATAGATAGATAGATAGATAGAGATGGATATGTGGATTTCAGGCAGACGGTCGGACAGACAAACAGACGAGCGAACAGACAGACAAACGGACTGACATACATACATAGAGACAGACAGACTATAAACTGGATTAACTATATTGAAGTAGAAATGTGTTGTTAAAGCCCCTAATACTTGAGTTAGATGTACTTGACGGCTGTTTTTGGGGGCAGGTTAAAGTCTCTCCCCTCACATCCCATGGTGTACTTGAGAAGGAAGACAATCGTCAACATGCACGTAGTGCAATGCAAGGCACCTAATTAAGTGGATCGTTTTGGGGAATTCAGTGGAGATTCTACCTCGTTAGCCAGGCTCGCGTCACAATTATCTGCTTTCACCCAATTCCTCCTACAAAAGGCGGCCCTGGAAACAGACTGCAGCAAAGCAGCCTGACTAACAGATTTGGAATTAAAGATGGAGGGCGAACCAGGTCCCACAAACGTCCTGTTCAGAGATGCAGATATCGCAGCCTCGCTGTAAACTACGATACTACGTCACAAACGTACCTAATTAAGGACGAACGTCGAAGAAGAAGAATGCGTTTCCAGGGTGAACTGATCGGAAGTGAGATCTGGGTATTTATCAGTATGTTTCTTAACTTAACTTAACGTCTTTATACTGGTCTAGAAGACCCTGCAGAGTCTGTATACAACCAGTTACATTTACATCACCTTGCTCTAAAAGCTATGCGCATCCAGTTTATTCTTAAAGGCATTAACTGTCCCTGCCTCCACTACCTCCCCTGGCAATGCATTCCAAGCAGACAACACTCTCTGACTAAAAAAATATTTCCTAATATCTAATCTGGACCTCTCTGTAGTCAGCTTGTAGCTATGCCCTCGTGTTATTGTGGGTGGCTGTATTTTAAAAAAACTTGTTGTAGTCTAATTTATCCATTCCTCTGATCATCTGTATTAAGTCACCACGAATTCTTCTCTCTTCGAGACACTGTAGGCCGGTTTTTCTGAGTCGTTCCTCATAACTGTAATTCTGGAATCCCACTATCATCTTTGTCGCTCTTTTTTGTATTCTTTCTAGCATGTTTATGTCCCCTCTATAATAAGGACTCCACACCTGTACACAGTACTCCAATCTAGATCTAACTAAAGCTTTATACAGTTTGATGATCACTTCCTTGCTCCTATGTTTAATATTTCTTGTTATCATACCTAACATTGCATTTGCCTTTTTCACTGCTACCTTAACTTGCTCACTCACCTTTCCTGTATGATCTATTATAACCCCTAGGTCCTTTTCCTTATCTATCTTTCTAATATTGTTTTCTCCCATTCTGTAATTATGTTTCATATTGGATCTACCCATGTGGATGACTGTACATTTATCTACATTAAACTCCATTTGCCAGCTCACAGACCATTCTCGAATTTTATCTAAATCCGACTTCAATATATCCACTTCCGCTTTAGATGAGACACTACTGTATAGTTTTGTGTCATCAGCAAATTTTGCAATCATAGATCCCATATCAATGTCCAAATCATTTATATATATCAAGAACAAAATTGGTCCCAAAACCGAGCCCTGTGGCACACCACTTTTCACTTCACACCACTCAGAGTACTCCTTATTTATGCCCACCCTCTGCCTTCTTCCCGTTAACCAATTTTCAATCCAATGGCAACTCCCCCACCTATTCCATGTGATTTTAACTTTCGAAATAATCTTTGATGAGGTACTCTACCAAAGGCCTTTGCAAAGTCTAGATAAATAACATCCACTGGCTCCCCTTTATCTATGATTTTAGTAACCTCCTCCATGAATTATAATAGATTTGTTAAGCATGATCTCCCTCTAGTAAACCCATGCTGACTATTTCTAATTAGATTAAATTTGTCTAAATGCATTACAATGTTTTCTTTGATTATTGACTCTAAAAATTTACAGGCTATGCTCGTTAAACTCACCGGTCTATAATTTGCTGGATCTGATTTTTTGCCTTTTTTGAATAAGGGGATCACTCCTGCATCTTTCCAATCCCGTGGAACAATCCCTTTTGTAAGTGATTGAGAACATAATATAGCCAATGGTTTTGCTAGTTGGTCTCTAATTTCATACAGCAATTTTGGATGAATACCATCTTGACCTGGACATTTATTCACTTTCAACCCCTCCAATTTTTAAAAAACCATTTCCTCTGTAATACAGATTGATCTTAATCCCGCTGTATCCATGTCTCTTTGAAAAATATCTATAGGCTCTGGGATCTTGGAGCAGTCGTCTTTTGTGTAGACTGTGCCAAAGTACTGATTGAGCAGATTAGCTGCCTCGCTATTCTCACTTATCATTTTCCCTGTATTGTCTATGAGAGGGCCTACTTTGTCTTTCTTTCTTTGTTTATTCCTAACATAAGAGAAGGAGCTTTTACTGTCGGTCTTGATCCTCTGAGCAAGTTTTTTTTCAAAGTCTATTTTTACTGTTTTATTCGCTTTCTGAGATATGTTCTGCTTGTCCAAATATTTTACATATGTTTCTTTTGATTTACCTGCCTCTATATATTTTTTCCATGCTTTATTTTTTGCTCTTCTACATTTCACTACAAATCTAGTTATCCACTTTTTACGCTTGGGGTTACCTCCGTACATGGAACACATTCCTCTTGTAGCGTTTCTAGAACAGTTTTAAAACTTTCCCACTCCTATTCAACATCTGTTCCTATGACAATATCTTTCCAGATTATGTGGTTCGCTGCCTCTTTCATCCTCTTAACATCTGCCTTAGAGTAGTCGTATGTTCGCGTGTTTATGTTTACTTCTTTTCCTGCAATAAGATCCCAACGGATGATTTGATGGTCACTTGAGCCAAACAGTTCCCCAACGGTAACGTTTTCAATCATATTTTTTTCTGTCGTATGACACTGGCTAACATAGTAGGAACAGTATGTTTTGTCTGACCCTGACTAACCTAGTCTGATCAGTATATGTCACCTGACCCTGATTAACATAGTCTGACCAGTATGTTTCGCCTGACCCTAACTAACTTAGTCTAAACAGAATGGTTCGCCTGACCCTGACTAACATATCATGATCAGTATTTTTACCTGACCCTTACTAAAATAGTATGATAGTATATTTCACAAACATGACTAACATAGTCTGATCAGTACCTTTCACCTGATCCTGACTAACATAGTCTGATCAGTATCTTTCACCTGACCCTGACTAACATAGTCTGATCAGTATCTTTCACCTGACCCTGACTAACATAGTCTGATCAGTATCTTTCACCTGACCCTGACTAACATAGTCTGATCAGTATCTTTCACCTGACCCTGACTAACATAGTCTGATCAGTATCTTTCACCTGACCCTGACTAACATAGTCTGATCAGTATCTTTCACCTGACCCTAACTAACCTAGTCTGATCAGTATGTTTCGCCTGACCCTGACTAAAATAGTATGATAGTATGTTTCAGCACACATGGCTAACCTAGTCTGATCATTATGTTTCATCACCTGGCTCTGACTAACATTGTGTGATCAAACTCTTTCACGTGACCCCGACTAACATAGTCTGATCAATATGTTTCACCGGACACATACTAACATAGTCTGATCAATATGTTTCACCTGACACATACTAACATAGTCTGATCAATATGTTCACCAGACACTTACTAACATAGTCTGATCAATATGTTTCACCTGACACTTACCAACATAGTCTGATCAATATGTTTCACCTGATACTTACCAACATAGTCTGATCAATATGTTCACCTGAACCTTACTAATATAGTCTGAACTGTATCTTCTTCTTCTTCTTTGCGTTCGGTCTCGTATGCTCGTTTTATGCCACCAGATGGGCTGCATCCATGAAGTGACACGTCCTGGCTCCATTAAAGTATGCAAAGTGCGTCATCATTATCATCATAATCATCATCATCATCAAGTGTACTACTACATATCGTTCATCACGCAGCCACTTGTCCTACGAGAAATGCAGCGCTTCAGATGCAATAGGAACTCCTAGACATTGTGTCATGTCATTCCATATCTTTCATGCGTGTCAGCCTGTTATCGTCACGCATTCGTCCTTTTCTGTGCCCAGAAAGTTTCTAATGCTCTTCTGTGGCAAAATGTGTTTGATTTAAAAAAAATATTTGTTGCCTTATTTCTTTATTCCCAAATGGCGGTCCAATGCATCCGACTTTTGCATGCATTTTATGTAAATGTATGTTTCCTCCTCCACTTTCTACGGGTTTGCTTCCCCGAGGTAACGACCGGTGCTGGGGAGCGAACACAGCACATTCGGGCCGTGAGTCGTGTCACCTACACACTAGAACACGTCGTTCCGCTTTCTTTTATTAAAACAAGATCTTTGAATATTGTTTGCCCGTGATATATCCTCATTTTATTTCTTTGCTGTGACCGCTGTACCAGAAAACGAACGCCCAAAGGTTGGGTGTTCGGCTCTCGCAAGTTTAAAGTATTCCATGACCTCAAGTGACGTTATGATTGCGTCGTTCTATTAGGACCTCGAACCTCTAAGAACGTTACTGATCTACTGTCCTGATCATGTTCTGGTTTGCGGGAATGGAAGGGCTGATATCCTGCTCTCCACGGCACCTGCTTTGGGGAAATTTGCAATGTTTAGACGTGCCATTTTGAAGCTGATCAGCGACTGCCTTTCGGATGAAGACA
Organism: Ariolimax columbianus; assembly: GCA_036924085.1. Lineage (NCBI taxonomy): Eukaryota > Metazoa > Mollusca > Gastropoda > Stylommatophora > Arionidae > Ariolimax > Ariolimax columbianus. Next base: position 30,377,794 of record JAVGWX010000022.1, on the reverse strand, counting down.
TTGCAATCGACAGGCCAGATTTGCATAGATTGCAGGATTTTAAAATGAATACACTTATCCAGCATAGAAGATAGATCGGAAACGAAGTGAGTACAAGCAGCGGGTTACATGAAATGTCAGTGGCTACATTCTTGGCCATCTGTTGTGTGGGACTGAGTACGTGTGGGTCTGCCCCTACTGCAACGACGTTGATTCTTAACAAAACAATAATTCTATCGGAGATAGTCGATAACGTTGGACGTCCCATGTGCACGCCGAATGCGTAAAGACTACCATGTCAGTTGAAAACTGAAAGGACCAGGCCGCTAGCAGTTGTTCGTGTAACAACTCAAAAGGTATCGCAATTCCTATTCAATAGTCATTCATTCATTTGTTTGCACATTCCGGAGACTGGTTGTAAGGTTTGTTTGAGTATGAATCCCTTTTGACCCTATCCTCTGGTTGCTCAGTCCGGAGACTGGTTGTAAGGTTGTCTGAGTGTGTTTCTCCATTTGACCCTATCCTCTCGCTGCTCAGTCCGGAGACTGGTTGCTCAGTCCGGAGACTGGTTGCTCAGTATGGAGACTTGGTTGTAAGGTTGTCTGAGTATGTTTCTCCATTTGACCCTATCCTCTGGCTGCTCAGTCCGGAGACTGGTTGCTCAGTCCGGAGACTTGGTGCTCAGTCCGGAGACTTGGTTGTAAGGTTGTCTGAGTATGTTTCTCCATTTGACCCTATCCTCTGGTTGCTCAGTCTGGAGACTTGGTTGTAGGGTTGTGTGAGTATGTTTCTCCATTTGACCCTATCCTCTGGTTGCTCAGTCCGGAGACTGGTTGCTCAGTCCGGAGACTGGGTGCTCAGTCCGATGACTTGGTTGTAGGGTTGTCTGAGTATGTTTCTCTATTTGACCCTATCCTCTGCGACTCTCTTCATTTCAGCATAGATTCGTACTTTAATGTCATTGCGTGCCTGTGGTGTAAAATTAAAACTTGGACGCCCGGGTCATCGCTTCCCTTGAATCTTTCCTTCTAGTATCTTCTGTAGAAGACTTTCATGTCTCAACTCAAACGACGTTTTTTGTATCATGTGCAATATTTGTCTTTGTGCCCCCACTTCAGTGAGTACATTTTCATTAGATCTTCTTTCTGTCCAACTCACTCTTTCCATTCTACGGTAGCAGCACATTTCAAACGCTTCCAATCTTTCATCATCCTTCTTTGCCAAGAGTCCATGCATCAGCCCCATACATTGCAATAAGCTTATATGAGTGGCACCCGCCGAAGACGGATGTGTCGGACCGAAAGGTGCAAATATCGCAGTCAAGCTGTAAACTTGCGACACAACGCATTTCAGTCTCCAGACTACATCATGCTACTTGTGAAACCCTGTTCAGGGTTTTATAGCGGGAGAACGAACGCAGAAGAAGAAAGAATGAGTAGCAAATCTTCTTTCGCTCAGTTATATCCTGAAACTCTCTGAGGTTATCAATTTCTGTTCTTCTCTGAAGCCTTTTTTTGGCATTGCAATTCTTGTCTTGATTTCTATCTCACTTTGGGCATTTTCAGTTTTTTGTTGTTGTTTTTTTTTTGCTTAGATGTTTGCCTCACTAGTTTCTACTGGCGGAGGCGCGCCATTTTCCACCCCAGACCGTAGTCAATTGGGCGATATCAGGACGCATAAAACAGTGCTTGGGTGCATGTGTGCGTCTGTATGTACCTATGCTAGGTTTGTGGGCCCTCAGAAGCTAGCCCAACCAAAGTGCAATGGAAGGGCTTTACCACGAGGGCGCTGTAGGACAGAGTCAAATGAAACAGAGTGAGGTGAGAAGAGAGAGAACGGGAAGAGTGGCCCCCAGGGTGAGTGGTCCTCAATTTTCTGTTTGACCCAAATATGTAAACTTTTCAACTCAAAAGTGACCTGAATGACATCAGCTCCGCATGAGGACATGCATGCATTTGTGCATGGTTTCTGAAAGGATGCTAATTATCTTCTTCTTCCGCGCTCGTCCTAAAAATGTTGTGACGTCGTGCCGTAATTTACATATGTTATCCCTCTTCCCCAATGATGCCCCAACGACTTCACCGGTTGCGGGATAACTTGATTTGATATTATGTTCTTGGGAAATTTGATTTTTTTAAATCGATGATGGGGAATTGACAGTTGTCTGTCGCAACGCTGCTTAGTTTTTTATAATTGTTATCCTTAAATCGTGTACCATTTCATAGCGAAAGTGGCGCAAGTGGATTTGCCAGCAGCGGTCGGCTAGTTATTGAGTTGTACTTGCCATTGGCGAAACTTATGTGACTTGTATCTTTGGTTGGCGTTTATCATCGCAATTGGGCTAGATTACTTCCGCTACCTGCTGTTGGTTTCAGGAAAGTCAGATTAATCATACTGGGTATGATAATATGTGGGTCTTCCACTTTGTGAATATCTAGAACATTTGTTGGCACTTACAGTTTCCTGTGCCATCTGTTTGGAACATATATATTTAGCCCTGGTTTTCCTACATGCCCGAGTGGTTTGCCGGGGTCTTTGTGTATGACAAGGACAAGAATAGCACCACTGCCTCACAGAGAGCATGTCGTAAGAGGCGACTTTTTATGTGACTTGGTATAACATCGGCCATGGTTAGAAGGTATGTGTAGAGCAGCATAGATGGCGCCCAACAGGCAGCGGATCAACTTTGCTCTAGTGTTTGAGTATATTATTATGAATTCACACATCGGTTAAAAACCGTCCGTAAGCGATTGTCCCATCACAGCTGAGTATTACGCTGCAGGAGCCTAGCCCGCTAAGCAGAACATCTTTCTCCCGGCTACATCCAGCTCATACCAGAGCTGTGACCTGCACATGCGCATCTGCCCTTTTAGAAGTACAGGTGGACTAAGAACTGAGCACATCCTACATTCCCAGCCTATTTGATGTCATTCTAACTGCCATCCGGTTATATGATTATTGGAATCGATTCGGGAGTAAGCCGTGAGGAAATATCTGCATCATATGCTACCTCCAGTCGTCTCTATAATGTCTTGCACCTGGCCTAGGATAGCTCAGGAAGAAAGAGTGAGGTTGATATATTGTGAAAATCTTTTTCACTTTAATCCAAATCAACGCGCGTTACCCATTTCAATGGACAGAGCAAAAGAACAAGATTGTCAACACCGCTGAGCAGAGAGAGTTGTCTACATCACACGCGATGGTCGAACATTATCACGTCTATCTGTTTGTAATGCGAATGCATTATCCACTGTATGGATGCATGTGTGAATCTGTTTATATTGTGTTTCAATATGGCAGTTTTTGCAGTACGATAGTTTTGGCAAGCATTTCTGTTTGTGAAGAAGTGGTCATCTTGAGAGAAATACCGGACATGGCTAGTCAAACTTAACACGAAGCAATTTAGAACCCGGCAGTACTAGAAACCCCTTTCAGTCAGAAATGACCTGGAGGGGTACACAACATATATATATATATATATATAGGTTGTTGGTATTGTTGTTATCGAATGCCCACAGTGAGTAGAGCTACTCTTTTATGCGCCCTGAAAATGACGTTAAGTGGCGGGTTGTCGTAGCTTTCCTCACATACCAAGCGTGATGTTGAAGGTGGACCGGGATCCTCCAGGCGGTTGTACTATGCTTGGTTTCATCTTCGTGTCGCTCAGTACAACAGGAAACACGTCGATCCCTCACCTTGTTAGCCAGGCTGCCACAAAAACAGCCCTTTTCCAGGAAGGGCGAGAAGGAAGCCAAGGTGATTGTCTTGTCCAGTGTGTTTTGCCTGAACCCGACTAATATGTGTGATCACTATATTTTGCCTGACCAAACGTTATTACTCCTTCCCATGTATAATATATATATAAGAACATCTTAATGGGTTTGACTTGTACCTCTTACTTATACAGAGATGGTATCTACTGTCTTGGTTTTACAAGAATAAGGCATTCAATTCCGCCATACTCTTATCTATGTCAATCATTTCCCCTGAGAGGCAACAACTGTGTGCTGTCAGTAATTTGTTATTGGGCAATCTCAAGGGCCCTTAATTTAATTACATGATCAGTTCTGGGCAGCGTCCGAGTATAGAATTCCCTTAGAGTGGGTAACATCGGTTGTCTTACCCTAGATGAGAGGTTGGCAAATAGTGGTCGGAACTTGACTGATTAAGAGGACAAGTGGTGATACAGAAATGTAAAGGCTGTCGGATTACAGAGGTTGCCGTTGTGGTGGAAGTGTTAGATAATTTTGTGTACGTGGGGTGACTATGTTTTGTTTAGAATTAGTGACAAATATCTGTCCTATTTGCCATGCCTTTCCTAACTGATTGTCAGGTACCAATTTTACAGGTTTGTAGATAACGGTGCTGATGAACTGGGTTTATGCAACGGGGAGTTATACAGTAAATAAATCAATCAAGACCCGTCGGTCCTCTGGGTACATAGACCATTGACCACATCAGACCAGCATACACGGCCCTGGGCTACTCTTTCTGCCTGTTACTATGTGTAACGATGTAGTCTTAGTTCCCGTTCGCGTTATCGTATCCGTGTGTTTTAGGTTTACCTCTTTTCTCTTCTCTTGCGTATTCCATTAAAGAGCCTGTCTAGCTATGTTGCATTAGTGCCTTCCTCAATTGGCCCTAATTTCGTATCTTAATGTGTTAGCCCAGCGTCTATTGTTGGCTCCTTTTTACAAAGGTCTTCATTCCTCACCATGCCCTGTCACTTTAAGCGCAGTATCCCTCGTAGGCATCTGTTAACAAAGGACTGGAGACTTTGCTGTTTGACCGTGGTCGTTCTAAATGTTTCAATCCTTGGCCTCGACACAATTCACTTGTAAATAGGTACTCGACATTCAGTTAGATAATGAAAGGCGCCGAAGAAGGGACCTAGTAATCTGTAATACTGGTATTCAGCCAGACAAGAGCAGTGTCTAATGCCAGGTAGCCAAATGTTGTGCAAACTGAATGTTTTTTTTTTTTCTTGTAGTACCATATTGGACCACGGGTTATACTCATACAATCTGACCATCTCTTTGGCGGAAGTCTTAAACATGTAAGACCACCCAGACGTCACCTTCGCGAAAACCCGTTGTCCGGCACTTGCAACACATGCCCCGCCCAACTGCATTTAAAAAAAACAACAACAGTATTTGCGATGTTCTTGAACGCAGGTAGATATCTGATTTTTGGGTTGCGAATCAATCCCGTAGAGAGACTGTCAATATTCCCCTTTCACAAATTCCAACCTACTCTGCATCTGTTTTTCATAGGTTCCATACTTGCTGCTATCCAACATTGAATCTCGCCATTTATTATTTGGGAGTTTGTAATTTCTTGATCCAGGTAAATGTACCTATTCGCGTTTTGTTTGGTTTGACTTGGATTCGTTTGTTCTCAAAATCCCTCTACCAAACCCTGAAAGGGCGTAAGTAGAAGAATGTAGTCCAGAGAACTGAATGCGTTGTGTCGTAGTTTATAGCTTGACTGCGATATTTGCACCTTTCGGTCCAACACATCCGACTTCAGCGAACAGTTTTTGAGTATCGGGTTAATATTCCCTCTACGATCACTTCTCCGTAGCCAGTCTGCCCTGCTGCAGCCTGTTATCCAGGATCACCGCGTGGAGATGTAGAAGGGTCTTGGCAGCTCTGATTCGCTGGCAGTCAGCTATGGGTCGTTGACCACTGCAGCTCATGCGCTGCTCAGAATCTTGATCCCGCATTCGCGTTTGAGTAGAGTTATTGCCTAACTGCTGTTCCCCACCAGGGCAAAACGTTTTTAGTATGTACTGGGATTCTCTTTCTGTTCATTTTAAGGCCTGGTTTTTCGCTGGCTTCGCTGATCTCATTTGAGCATTCTTCATCGTCTCTGGCACTGTGAGCTGGTTACTCCACTCATCCCCTCCCCACAACTTAAAAACAGTATGCTATAAAGTTCAGCACACTTTATTCCCAAAAGGCGGTGTCTGGTAAGAGACCAGATACCACTTGTAGGTGCAAGTACTTGGTCAGTGTTATATGCTGGCAAGGAGCGGTGGGAAATGAAGATGTATGGAGAAAAATGGCTAAAACAGTTAGGTAGTTAGCTAGTTAGTTGGTTATATGGGTGGTTGGTTCGTTGGTTAGTTAATTAGTTAGTTGCCCATCGCAATTTAAGATGGCATCATCACCAGACGGTTGTGTTTTGATGATATAAATGCGCCGGGTGTGGGTTATAACGAGAAAGGAACTGCGCTGGTTTTCATCTTCACTCTCTAGTCACGAGCTACCTTGTACCAGTTGCAAGGTATAAGTCAAAACGACTGGAGATAACTCAGAATGCAGGCCTTCTGCTCTCACCGTTTTTGAGACCAGAGATCTATTGAAATTGGCGGGGTTCGGTCGTCTACCGTTTTTGTTCATCGCTATGAGAATTGAGCCTATCGACCACATCAACCAACAACAACCACTGGAGCAACAGAGCAAACGTACCAAATCGACACTAGCTAGGGAAATCCCAATCAAGCGTGTGACCAGAGAGACCGAGGTATGAAATCCAAAGGGAAAGACGAAGAGAGGTAGACCAAGACTCACATGGAGAAGAGACTGAAAAAATGAATTTCGATTATGGACCTAAACTGAAAAATGGCAAAAAGAACAACTCTTCTTCTTTGGGGTTGGTCCTGAAAAGGACGTTGTGTCGTAGTTTACAGCGAGGCTGCGATATTTGCTCTTTTCGGCCAGATTTGATTTCATTAACTTTTTGAAAGTACCGAGTGTGTCTTCCCACTGACTGTGATCCTTTGACCTTTGACCGTACTACACTAGTGACTAATGCTGCCTGTTTCCAGGGCCGCCACATGGAAGCGGGATAGGGTCTTGCACAGCTTCAGTTCGCTGACCATGACACAAGTGCCAGCTATGAGTCGTTGGCTGCTGTCAGCTTATTCACTGACCTTTCTTGACCACTGAAAGAAAGCTCAAGATCGAACTTGCTGGAGGAATGTTATCAATACCATATACTCTGAAATGAGTGACTGGCATTGATTGATTGTTTGATCGATTTACTGATTTAGGACACTTGCAGAAGAAGTAGAAGTAAGGCTTACAAACGCCATAATTACATAATATTGTATTTACTGAAGTCCCCTCGGTATCTATAAATCAATAAAAACCGTTGAGTACCACTCCAGCTCCGTCTACGCCTTCCCAATTCCGTGTTTTCTTTATGTTTGTCTCAAGTTCTTGTTTCCATATGTTTTTTTATTCGGACTCCATTTCTCTTGCACTGGGGACACCAGAACACAGACTGTTTTGTAATGGTATCATGTAGTCTCACATATAAAGCATTCGCCCTCTGCTCACGTTATGTTTCACGGGCATCTGTATGGTCCTTTCCAAGTTCCACACTGCTGATCTTATCACATCATTTGAATCTCTTTTCTGCTCACTCTTCCATCGATGAAACTCCGTTCACCTTTAGTTCTTGCTTTTGTTTCTCTCCATATATCAAAGCCATACTACAGACGGACTCCATATTGCGTTTGAAATTCTCTATATCTTAATTTAACTTAACGTTTTTTTTACTGGTTTATAAGACTCTGATAGTCTGTGTACAACCAGTTTCATTTACATTTCCTTGCTCTAAAATATATGCGCATCAATCTATTCTTAAATGCGTTAATTGCCCTTGCCTCTACTACTTCATGTGGCAATGCATTTCAAACATTCCCACGCATACTAAAGAAACTGTACACTGGAAGAGTGAGACCAGTTCTTGAGTATGGCATTGCGGCAGGGACAACAGCAGCGAAGGCGAACTTCGATAAAGTTAGCAAACTTCAAAACCAAGCCATGAGAATTATAACAGGAGGCATGAAGTCAACGCCAATTGTAGAACTTGAAAAGATTACAAAACTGCAATCCATGACCGATAGAAGAGACTGCAGAGCCCAGCTGCAGTCAGAGAAACTCCGAAGACTAACCGACCATCCAATGCACCAGAGACTAAACAATTTGGGAAATGGGAAACTAAAGCGGAGAAACTTTGCAGAAATAGCCAAAGCAAAGATGCACGAAGATCCCATAAACGCAATAACAACACCAAAACCCATCACTATTGTACGAAAACCTACCTGGAGGCAGGATATATTTCCAGAGGTGGTAGAAAATATACCAGGTATTGGAAACAAAAACTGCCAGACTGAAAAAGAAAGGAGAGATACTACCCTAAGCTTCATATCGAAAAGCTACCCAAGCATGGACTGGACTCATGCATACACCGACGGTTCTGTAACAAACACTAAACAGAACGGAGGGGCAGGAGCATTACTGAACCTACCAAATGGCAGAAAAATAACACTGTCATTCGCTACTGGTAAGTACACAAGCAATTTCAGAGCGGAGGCAGAGGCACTGAGGGCGGCAGTGGAAGAAATGGTGACACACAATGAAAATGAAAGCCATATAGTCCTGCTTACAGATGCTCTCGCCGTAGTCACAGCGCTAAAAAGCCAGAAAAACACTGATCTTAATGACTTAAGAGCAGCACTCTGCAAACTGTGCCAGCAGTCCGCACCAAAAAGGGTAGTGGTACAGTGGGTCCCATCACACTGCAACATCCAAGGCAACGAGGAGGCAGACAGACTGGCAAAAGAAGGTGCAAGACTACCACAAACAGATACTAGTATGACGTACGAAGAGTCAAAACGGCTTATCAAAGCCAGATACATGACCAAATGGGAAACCGAACATACTGGTTACACCAAAAACGATGCCTATTACCAGTTGAACCGAAGAGAGCAGGTCGTTGTCTTCAGACTTCGCACTGGCCACAATAGACAGAGGTACCACCTATTCAACAAATAGAAGATAGGTGGTACCGACGAATGCCCGTGCGGTACTGGTAAAATGACCGCTGAACATCTGCTGCAGAACTGCCCGACATACGAGGATCAGAGAGAGCAGATGTGGCCATCACCAGTGGAACTGCAAGACAAGCTCCATGGCAGTGGCGACAGCCTCAGGATGACCGCCGCTTTTTTCGAAAAAATAATGGTTACTGTCTGACTGCGTACGAAGAAGAAGAAGAAACATTCCCACTCTCTGAATAAAAAAAGATTGTCTAATATACAAGCAGGACCTTTCATTAGTAAATTTGCAGGTATGCCCTCTTGTTCTTTTAGGTGGCTGTATTTTGAAAAAAACAAACTTGTTATAGACTATATTAGCCTTTCCTTTGATTATCTTATAAACTATCTACTAACTCACCTTGAATTCTTCTACTTTCTAGACACTGTAGGAGAGTTATTTTTTAGTATTTCCTCATAACTATAACTCTAGAATCCCACTATCAGCTTTGTCGCTCGTTAATGTGAGACTTAATTTCTCTTCGTTTATGTACGTCCCTAAATGAAATAAAAGCTTCATTTGCCTTTTACAATCCCAATGTGTTATCTTTGTCTTTAAATAATTCTTTGTCTAAATCACTAACTAATATACACAACATCCCACATCTTGAAGAGATGTGTTTACCAACCTAATCTGGCTGTCGCTAGTTGCAAATATTCTCATAATCGTTGCTCTATCTTTGCGCATTTCCAGTCTTAATTTATGACCGTATGACTGCTTTATTTTTAATTGCATTGCAGTTATGAGGCAGAAAAGCCAATTCATCGGCAAAATTCTGAAAAGGTGACGGTGGGCCTTTTCACGTAGAAAGGCCGCATTAAATTAGCTGTAATCCTAATAAGGCCACATTGTGTTAGCTGTAATCCTAATAATGCCGCATTGGGTTAGCTGTAATGCTAATAATGCCACATTGAGTTAGCTGTAATCCTAATAATGCCACATTGAGTTCGCTGTAATCTAAATAAGGCAACATTAAGTTAGCTGTAAGCTTAAAACGGTCGCATTAAGTTAGCTGTGGGCCTAATAAGGCCGCATTAAGTTAGCTGTAAGTCTAATAGGGCAACATTTAGTTAGCTGTAGAGATAATAAGGCTGCATTAAGTTAGCTGTCAACCAAATAAGGCAAAATTAAGTTAGCTGTCAACCTAATTAGGCAACATTAATTAAGCTGTCAACCTAATAAGGCAACATTAATTTAGCTGTAAACCTAATACGGCAACATTAATTTAGCTGTCAACCTAGTAAGGCAAAATTAGGTTAGCTGTCAACCTAATAAGGCAACATTAATTTAGCTGTCAACTTAATAAGGAAACATTAAGTTAGCTGTCAACCTAATAAGGCAACATTAAGTTAGTTGTCAACCTAATAAGGCAACATTAATGTAGCTGTAAACAAAATAAGGCAACATTAAGCTAATTGTAAACCTAATAAGGCCGCATTCAAAGATTTCAGTTAGAATCACTTCAGAATGTAAATTAAAATAGTAAAAATCAAACTCGTGCGACAGTCGGGCCTGGAAGCTTAAGTTACATTCTATGGATGCGTTAGAACTAATTCACGAGCATAGGAAGTGTCAGGGTAGCCAGTATGACTTACTTATGTTTTATTTGTGACCGTCAGTCGGTAAGGATTGTTTAATTTAATCGTGTTACTCATTGCTAGTTTAAATATGATTACGATGAAAATAAAATAATAGAAGATGGACAACATATATTATTTAAAAGATATGACTTCTTCTTAGTTCTTAATTGAGCTGTAATTCTACAGGGATAGATGCCCACGTGTAGGTATCAGCTCTGACATGAGCTAAATGCAACCTGGAAGAGGATTTCCAGCTTAGCGTGCTAGACTCGAGCAGTTTATTCCTCCGCTGTGTTAGACAAGTGCCGCGGAGGTTGGTTAACCGATGTGCGAGTCCATTTTAATAGATTCTAACACTGAAGCAAAGTAGACCCGCAGCCTGTTAGGCGCCATCTATGCTGTTCTTAACACATCACCTAACCATGGCTGATGGTATTCCATGACACACATTTAGACGCCTCTGACTTTATGCTCCCTGTCCGGCAGTGGTGCTATTCTTATCCTTGCTATACTCAACATCCAGGCAGACCGGGGAATTTTCTGCAAAATTGTAATTCCCTCATAAAGGTCTGGTCAAGAGGATCAAGTTGTTTCGCGAATTATAAACTTTAATAACAAAGGCAGCATACTGCAAATGTTACCGTGTACTGTGAAGTCTATGTTTTATTTAACCGTGATACAAAAAGAAATGAACAGCATAGTCGTTACCAAGGTTTGAACCCGTATCACCAACCACTTAAGTCGTCACCTTGAAACCTTAAACGCTAAGCCACTTTGTGGCATTCTTAAGTCGTCACCTTGAAACCTTAAACGCTAAGCCACTTTGTGGCAGAGTCCACGTTTTCACTGGGGTTTTTCTATCTAGAATGTTACCACATGCATCCACATGATTCAAAACCACACACAGCAAATAACATGACAAACGGTAGGTAATAGTCCGTGTTTATTTACATCACTAAAACCAACAAAACAGAACATCATAAACGATATTATTGCAAATGAACATACACAACATCATAAAGTGAGTGCAATGAGATTACAATCAACACAAGAAATACATCTTAACTAAATACTATCTTATAATTTTCCTTTATTATTAATAATTTCCTGAAAGTTGTAAACATAAGCTTTTGAATATTGCCCCCAACCCAGTTCTTTAACATTCGCAAAACAGCCTATCAATCGCTCTTCTTTAAAGTCGATGAGCTAAAAAGACCCCTAGCTAAATTCTGTTTCTCTCTCTATCTATCTCTCTCTTTCTCTCTCTCTCTCTCTCTCTCTCTCTCTCTCTCTCTCTCCCCCTGGTCAGTCTGCTTGAGTTAAGCTTTGTCTAGTATTATATAGTCTCAAGCAGTATCAGAGCTGTCCAATGGGCCTCTGTGGGATGTCTGACCCAGCCATCCTCTAGTTTTGATCTACCTCCATTTAGTTGTTATTGGCACGAATCACTCTGAATTGCTATCACTCTAAATGTCGCAGGAAGACCTGCTGGCCTCTTTCTGTCACTAACCTCCCAACATCCAATTCGGAACACCGGAAGGGTCAGCTCGTAACCCCTACCCGTACTAGACACATTCTTTCCCTCAACCCCCTTCCCCCTGTTTTGCTTTGTCGACTTAGTATCGAGACGGTGAGTGACCTTGGCACACATTCAGGTACCTTTGTTCTCAGAGTCGCCGACCTCATCACTGCTGCCCTAAACGCTCATGCTCTGGCTGGAATTGTTACACTTTTCTCAAGAAATACGAAAAAACGTAGCTAATCAATTGACTCACTCGATATTATCTATTGATTACAATAGCACAACACTAACAAACCTAGGGCACAGGGATTACTTTGATTATCGAAGCTCAGATCGAACTATGTGCGCACGTTCATCCAATACTGTGGGATCCCCACATATAAAGTTACAGACGGCCCTTTTAACAAACCTGGCTTCCCAAGATGTAGGCATATATACATAACCCGTTGGTGGGGAACCGGCTGCTGGTTCGATCATAAAGAGAAACGGTTCTCAAAATGGGGATCGCCAGGAATCATGGAGGGATCAACACGAAATGGCTAAAGGTGTTGTTGTTGTTGTTTAATGCCCACAATGAATAAGTTTACTTTTATGTGAGACCAGAACATGTCGTTAGGTAGCGGGTTGCAGCAGGTTTCCTCACATCCTAAGTATGCAGATGAAGGTGCTCCGGGGTCCTACACGCGGCTGTACTATGTCTGGCTTCATCTGCATGTCGTTCGCTACTACGGGAATCACGTCGATCCACCGTCTGTTTAGCCAGAATGTCACCAAAAAAAAAACTGCTCCAGCGACGAAATGCGCCCAACCCTTGCATTGTATGATCACTATATAACATATTGAACGATGATCATTGTCATTGTATGATCACTACATAACATAGTGATCGATGATCATTTCTACAAAAACTATATAACATAGTGATCGATGATCATTTTCATTGTACGATCACTATATAACATAGTGATCGATGATCATTTTCATTGTACGATCACTATATAACATAGTGATCGATGATCATTTTCATTGTACGATCACCATTTAACAAAGTGATCGATGATCATTTCTACAATTACTATATAACATAGTGATCGATGATCATTTTCATTGTACGATCACTATACTTATTTACTTACTTTCCGCGTCCAAACACCATGTCACACATCATCCGTCCAGTATTCAGCAACTTGAACTGCCTTGTCGTTTGCCTCCATCATGCCGTTCATGTCACAGGTTTCAGGGAGGTTGGGGCAGGTCATCAGATGATCTTGGTCCTGAACTGCGCCGCATTCACACGTGTCGACATCTGAGTATCCCCATTTCTTTAAGTTCGCTCTGCATCTTGAGACACCAGTTCGAAGTCTGTTCATTGCCTTCCATACAGCATAGGGCAGGTGGTGTCCAGGCGCAGCCTCTTCCTTGAGCTCTATCCATGGATCCTGCATTGTTTCGCGACTCATCTCGATGCGTCGACCTTCTGGGCTTGTCTGGATGGTCTCTGTCGATTTTAAGAAACTGTGTCTTGATTTAAGTCTTGTTGCTTGTTCCTGATGGCCAAACATCGGGTGTCTAGGGTCGTTTTCCTGTTCCCCTCGTTCGATTTCCGCAGCTACACCTCTTCTTATATCAGGTGGTGCAATGCCAATTAAGGGATATATTTTGTTTGTGGTGGTGGGTTTAAGGCACCCCGACACTATCCTGCCCATCTCGTTCACTGCTGTATCAACTTGTTTTGCATTGGCGGAATTTTTCCAGACTGGGGTTGCATATTCCGCTGCGGAAAGGCACAGGACAATCGCTGATGTGCATAAGACTGTTGGCTGAGCACGCCATGTTGTGCCAGTCAATTTTCGGATAATGTTGTTTCTCGCATGTACCTTACGCTTTGTCTCCTGACAGTGTGTCATATAGGATAATGTGCGATCTAACTTCACACCCAGGTATTTGGGAGCCGGGCAGTGTTCAAGATCCTGTCCTTGCCATCTGATCCGTAGTTCTCTGTTTGCCTCTCTGTTATTGAGATAATAGGCGCATACCTGAGTTTTGCTAGGGTTGGGTTTTAGGTGCTTTTCCCGATAATACTCTGCGAGATAATTCAGAGAGCGTGTTAGTTTACCTTCTACCTCCTCGAAGCCATTAGCCTGAGCAGCGACTGCTGTGTCATCGGCGTATATAAATGTCCTTGTGTCTGTATCTATAGGTTGGTCATTGGTATAGATGTTGTATAGCATGGGAGCGAGAACACTTCCTTGAGCCATTCCGTTGGTTCTATTTCACCATCTGCTCTCTTTATTCCACACGGTTACATAGAATCGCCTGTTTTGAAGTAAGCATTTGATTATGTTAGACAGACGCCAGTCTTTCGTCATGTTGTATACCTTTGCCTGCAATCTACGATGATTTACTGTGTCGCAGGCAGCGCTTAGGTCTATATATGCCACTCCAGTCACCTGGTTGCGCTCGAAACCATCCTCTATAAGTTGTGTCAAATTGAGGATTTGACTACTGCAAGATCTCCCAGGTCTGGATCCAGTTTGTTCCTTGATCAGCCTCGAGTCTATTCAGGGAGAGATGCGGTTCAGGATCATCCTTTCAAATACCTAGTATAGGTGGCATAAGAGCGAAATGGTCGAAAATTCTTTGGGTTTGTTGGAGTTTTTCCAGGCTTTAACAGGGCAACCACGTGTTCTTTCCTCCAGATTTTGGGGACATTCAAGGATTCGACGCATATGCTAATGAGATTTAGTAGCCAATTGATTGTTATTGGTCCAAACTGTTTTATTTGCTCTATTCTCAAGTCGTCGGGGCCGGCTGCTTTATTTGATTTTGTTTGCTTTATTGCTGCACTTAATTCTTCAATTGTGAAAGGTGCGCCCAGTATATCACTCTCTACCTCGCGTTGTCGTTGGGTCCTTGTTTGTCCCGTTTTATAGTTGGTTTTTCCATTCATCAGTAATTGGTGGGCCACTTGGTTAGGAGTAACTTGCGTTATCCCAGGGGGGGCACATGTTGGGTCATTGCTTAGGTTCTTAATGAGTTTCCAGGCTCGCCTGCTGTTTTGCTTCATGTCCAAGTCTTCCACCAGGCTACGCCACTTTTGCGTTTTGAATTCTGAGATGGCACGAAGGGGATCTTCTCCAGCCTGGATGGTTACCTCGCCGAAGTGTCTTTGATCCATCGTTTAATCCGGGTATGTACTGTGATCGGCATCCTCGTGGGATATGTCTTCTGGAGATTGATTTGGTTAATTCTATAAAAGCGTCATAGTATGCAGGCTTAGGTTCTAACTTGGCCACCTCTGTGTCTAGATCACATGCAAATGGGACCCAGTTGACACGTTTGAAATTAAACCGTCTTTTGAAGACTACGTTCTCTGGTTCGACTATTGCACTACATATAATGGGTCTATTTTGTGTTCTTGGAATAGGTTCTCCCATGTCTTTTGTCACATGAATAAATATTTGAGTACTGACAAAAATATTGTCAGGATTATATCCCCTTTTCCATCTGCTACTGTGAAAAGAGGCTAGTAGTTTTGGGTCATGTAAGAGAAGTAGACCGGTGTTCTCAGCCCATCTCTCTAATTTTTCACCGTTGACGTCTGTCTCATTGTATCCCCAAGCCGTGCTGTGGCAGTTGAAATCACCCATGATTATTTGGATTTTCCGGGTTCTGAAATTGACAGGTTCTTGAAACTCGAAATCGTCATTGGGAGGCTTGTATATTGACGTCACTGTGCAAGCCTTGGTTTGAATTGTAATAATCTCTATGTTTCCTCCACGAGACTGATATACTGATTCGATGTCTTGGTCTGTTGAGGCGAACATAGCGCTTCCATATTTCTCATGGGGTGTCTCCGCAACAAGTTTCATTCCCTGTATATTCGGTCTTTGACCGGCGATTGCGCGATAGGTCTCTTGGACCATTAGAACATCGTAATTACGCTGTTTACATATCTCCGATAAAATTGCTTCCTTTTCGCTGGTTAAGCCCCTCGATGTTGATTGAAATCAACACGAGTGCTAGTTTGTGAATTGGTTTGTGATTCATGGTGGTTTTGTGCTGAAATAATTAACCAACTGATAGTTGTTTCCAGAGGACGCCAAATGTGGAGCCTTCTTTCGTGTCCTCCACGATCACTATATAGCACAGTGATCGATGATCATTTTCATTGTACAATCACTATATAACATAGTGATCGATGATCATTTTCATTGTACGATCACTATATAACATAGTGATCGATGATTATTTGTACAATCACTATTTAACATAATGATCGATGATAATTTGCATTGTATGATCACTATAAAACGTAGTGATCGATGAACATTTGTACGATCACTATATAACATGGTGATCGATGATCATTTTCATTGTACGATCACTATTTAACATAGTGATCGATGATAATTTGCATTGTATGATCACTATAAAACATAGTGATCGATGAACATTTGTACGATCACTATATAACATGGTGATCGATGATCATTTTCATTGTACGATCACTATGTAACATAGTGATCGATGAACATTTTCAAAGACTCAAGTCGGCAACGATATAATAACTTGATCTCTTCAATTTCATTACGAAAAATGTACATGATCAAGTGATGAACTCAACTTTTCATAAATTATGAAAATACCAGTAAATAAACAAATAAACCAATAAAAAAACACACCACTCACACACGCACGCAACCACACACGCACATACACACGCACATACACACATACACACACACAGAGACACCGACAAAGCCAATACACCAAAGATACACTTATATAAAACAACTGGCACTCCTGAAGTGCACAGAACAGAAACAAAAACATGGAAATATAAGTACAGGCTTGAACAGAGAAAATGTAGTTGCTTTAATGTGTACTCTAAATGTATTTAAGAAGCTAGAGCGTAGAAAGACACATTGATTTTAAAAAAGAACTGAAATCCAGTTAAATTCGGATATATCGGACCGAAATAATGCAAATATCGCAGTCAATCTGTATACTACGACAACGTATTCCGTTCTCTGGTCAACATCCCACTACCTCCAAAGCCATTTTCAGGGCTTGGTTGCAGGAGATTGATTAATCTCCTCTCTCCAGATAGATAGATAAGATACAAGACGAACAAGCAGTTCCACGGTTATAGTTCAAGAAAATCTAAACCTGGCAATTCAACATTAGGAAGTGCTGATTTATATCGACATTTGCGAGATGAGGTTAAAAAGTGTGGATATGTTGAAGGCACGAAACGAAACACGAAGAAAATGAATGTCAAGAGTCGTCGAATCAGTTGAAAAATCTGAAAAAGATTATACACTTTTCCTCCAAAAAAAAAAACAACAAAAAAAATACCCTACAAGAAGAGACGAAAAAATGTTATCCGCTAGGTGTCACGCGCAGTGTCTCATCTCAGCAACATTTCGATTGGTTGAATGAGAGCTAGCCTCGTCATGGGATCTTTAGAATGCGACTGGCTGAGAGCATATTCGAGTTTCAAACCTGCAGTGAGTGATATTTTAATTTGTAACTTGTTGCAATTGTTGGATAATGAATATGTTATAAAAGTAAATAATTCGAATATCACTTTGCGCCAGGTTCAGACAACGTGCGACTGAGTTTTTTCTTGGTGTGTGTAACTAAGACGCGTAAGTCTTTTGTTGTTGAATTCCCACAATGCGTAAGTTTACCCTTTTGTGCGCTCTGAGAAGGGCGTTAATTGGCGGGTTGTAGTAGCTATCCTTACATTTTGAGCGTGCTGATTAAGGTGGGCCGTGGTCCTCCACGCGGTTGTGCTATGCTTGGCCTCATCTGCGTGATGTTCATTACTACGGGGATCACATCAATCCAGTTCTTTTCAGCCACACTTCCTTGAAAACAGCCTGTTTCTATGGAACGCTAGATATACGAGAGTAGTGGTCTTGGTCAGTATATTGTGCCTAACCCTAACGCGACGTCCTGGTTAGTATATTGTGCCTTACCCAGACGCAACGTCATGGTTAGTATATTGTGACTGACCCTGACGCGACGTCCTGGTCTATATGTTTTGCCTGACCCTGACGCAACGTCCTGGTTAGTATATTGTGCCTGACCCTGACGCAACGTCCTGGTTAGTATATTGTGCCTGACCCTGACGCGACGTCCTGGTCCGTATGTTGTGCCTGACCCTGACGCAACGTCTTGATTAGCATATTGCGCTTGACGCTGACGCGACGTCCTGGTCAGTATTCTGTGCCTAACCAGACTAGCGTCTCAGTTCCCCACTTACTTCTGTTAATTACGAAGTAAAGAAAACATTTTAGCACGGAAAATTGTCCCAAATTATATCGGGTTGGTAGCTGTAATGTAATTTGTTTGAACATACTTTTATTAGAAGGTAAAAAATGAATAGCTTACTGTGACAGAAGAGGGCAAATCTCGATAACAAATAAATGTAGGCAGCGTAGAGATGATCTACTGGATCGTGTGTTATCACTTCACAGGACTGTATTATCAGAATGGATATATACGAAGCGTGTTCAAATGAAACCGGACCAAGCTGCATCAAGTGCACATACATATGATGCGCATGATGGCGTCACTTCTGATGTAAACGGCACATACCAACCGTCAAGTTTGCAAAATCTCATTATCCTCCGACTCATAGTTTCCTCAGCAGACCGTTGAAAACATGGCGGGTGTGATACGGAATCCAGCCAGAGTTGAACAGTGAGCTGTGATTCGGTTTCTAACAGCTGACTGATGTCGACCAGTTGACATTCATCGCAGAATGCAGAGAGTGTATGGTGACAAAGGTGTGGCGAACGTACACTCCGGCGACGGTCCACCTGAATTGCTGCATTTATTTTGGCGGTGGCATTTTTTGATGTAACAGTATGCGCCAGACATGGTCTTGAAGTTATTTCGTTAAGTCGCTCCCTTCTTTAAACATCGTTGTCCAGTTCTTCACAGTTGTCTTCGACACACTTTTGTCCCCAGACACTGCTTGCATTATGCGATGAGTATCAACTGGTCGACATCATTCAGCTGTTTGAAACCTAATCACTGCTCGCTGATAAACTCTGGACAGATTCCGTAACCCACCAGCTATGTTTTCAATGGTCTGCCGAGGAAACTTTGAGTCTGAGCATAATACAATTTTACAAACTTGACGGTTGGTATGTCCGGATTACATCTGAACTGGCATCATCATGAGCATCATACGTATGTTCCCCACTTAGTGCAGTTATGGC
This sequence comes from Ariolimax columbianus, assembly GCA_036924085.1. Taxonomy (NCBI): domain Eukaryota; kingdom Metazoa; phylum Mollusca; class Gastropoda; order Stylommatophora; family Arionidae; genus Ariolimax; species Ariolimax columbianus. The sequence continues at coordinate 30,358,584 of JAVGWX010000022.1, read as the reverse complement.
ATGTTCCGAATGAACACGCCTCGTGTATGTATATATGTATATATATATATATATATATATATATATATATATATATATATATATATATATATATATATATATATACATATATTTATCATACAATGGAGAGCATAACATTGCGGTAAAGCAAATATTTATTTTTTTTCAAAACAGGGGAACAAAATTATTTGAGGAACTTGTAGAGAAACAAAATACTTGGCAGCTTTGCATTATAGCTTGGACAGGAGCCAACAAAGGCATTAATACACAACACTAGAGACAGATCGTTGCAGATGTTCTTGATTGATGGTGCGATATCATGTCTGTTTTTGAGACATGAAATGCAAGGGTGAATCAGTATTCTACAATGTAGAAGTTTGGTATGTACTAGCGAAATCGTTATGTGCGACAGAGAGAGTAGACGTTTGATCATTTTAACTTCATGGACAGGAAATACAGCCAGTTTAGAGGTAGTGACATAAAGATATGCTGTAAAGGTAGTGCCTAAAAGATAGTACGCGAAGGTAGTGTCATTGAGCTAGTGTCATAAAGGTATACCGTTAAAATAGTCTCATAAAGGTAGTTCCATAAAGGTAGTGTCATTTAGGTAGTGTCATGAAGGTATGACATTAAGTTAGTGTCATTTAGGTAGTGTTATGAGGGTGTGCCATTAATGCATTGTCATTTAGGTAGTGTCGTGAAGGTATGCCATTAAGTTAATGTTATTTAGGTAGTGTCATGGAGGTATGCCATTAAGGTGGTGTCATTTAGGTATTGTCATGAAGCTACACCATTAAGGTAGTGTTATTGAGCTAGTGTCATAAAAGTGTGCCTTAAAAGAAGTGTTATTGAGTTTGTGTGATAAATATATGCTATAAAGGAAGTGCTATTGAGCTAGTGTCATGAAGGTATGCCAAAACGGAAGTGTCATTTAGGTAGTGTTATGAAGGTAAACCATTAAGGTAGTGTCATTGAGATAGTTTCAGGTGGTATGCCATTAAGGTAGTGTCATTTAAGTAGTGTCATAAAGGTGTGCCATAAAGTTAATGTTATTTAGGTAATGTTATAAAGGTATGCCATAAAGTAAGTGTCATTGAGCTAGTGTCTTTGAAAGGTAGTCATTTCCTTTAATACCTGCCTTTCCTACTCTAATAATAAACTACGTAAACATTTACAGCTCAGTCGACTGGAGCGTACACGTACCGGAAGTTGAACCTGTATTTTTCACTATGAAAACGATGCCGCCTCCATCATCATCATCCTCGTCATCATCTTCATCAGTTGATCAGTCAGGAGACTGGTTGTAAGGTTGTCTGAGTTTATCTCTTCATTTGACCCTATCATCTGGTTGATCAGTCAGGAGACTGGTTGTAAGGTTGTCTGAGTATATCTCTTCATTTGACCCTATCATCTGGTTGATCAGTCAGGAGACTGGTTGTAAGGTTGTCTGAGTATATCTCTTCATTTGACCCTATCCTCTGGTTGATCAGTTCGGAAACTGGTTGTAAGGTTGTCTGAGTATATCTCTTCATTTGACCCTATCATCTGGTTGATCAGTTCTTAAACTGGCTGTAATGTCGTCTGAGTATGTCTCTTCATTTGACCCTATCCTCTGGTTGATCAGTTCGGAAACTGGTTGTAAGGTTGTCTGAGTATGTCTCTCCATTTGACCCTATCATCTGCAGTTCACTCCATTGCAGCATAAGTTTGTACTTTGATGTCCCCGCATGCCTGGGATGTAAAGGTGAATATTGGATGCTCTGGTCCTCTCTTTCCTTGAATCGTGCTCTCTAGTATCTTCCGTGGAAGACGGGAAAAAACAACAAAAAACATTCTTTCTTAGCGCCAGCAAGAATCCTGCTTTCTTTGCGCCAGCAAAATGTATTTATCTTGGTACCAACAAGAATCATATTTCTTGGCATCAACAAGAATCCAGCTTTCTTTGCGCCACTAAGAAAGCTGCTTTTTTTGCTCCAACAAGAACCCTGTTTTCTATGCACCAACAATATTTCTGCTTTCTTGGTACCAACACGAACCTTGCTTTCTTAGCGCCTACAAGAATCCTGCTTTCTTGGTACCAACAAGAATCCTGTTTTCTTGGTACCAACAAGAATCCTGCTTTAGTGGTACTAATAAGAATACTGCTTTCTTTGTACCAACAAGAATCCTTTTTTCTTGGTACCAACAAGAATCCTGCTTTCTTTGACATTTTAAATAATGCGTTTGTGATGAAACGGTAGGTGAAGTTGCCATATGCTATATTTTGTGTAGTTCGTACAGTTCTATTGAACAGAGCTAAAATCTGGCTTTTATAGAGGTATTTATAGCACAACCTATCTAGCCATCGAGAGAGCAGCAAGCAATGTCTACAACTTCTCATTGAGTGTTAATAGACAAACAGCTGGGTAGCACGGGTCAATTAGCAAATAGCAATAACAGATATATCATGGAAAGAAATCAAAAATAAATTGTACTGGAAGAGAATATATACAAAATGACTTCATAGATTGCATTTACAGCTTAAATCGGATGTGTCTGGTGCAAAGGCATACATATCACAGCATATCGTTAAGGGCGAATGCCGAAGAAGAAGAAGAAGAAAAAGATAAAGAAGAAGAAAAAAGAACAAGCTGATGAAGACAAAAAAGTAAAAGTAGAAAAAGGAGGAGGTGAAGATGGGGAATGAGAAGGAGGAGGAAACGAAGAAATAGAAAAGGAAGAAGAAGAAGAAGACGAAGAAGAAGAAGAAGAAGAAGAAGACGAAGAAGATGAATACGTGGAAGGAGAAGGAGGAGGAGATAAATAATTAGAAATTGAAGAAGAAGAAGAAGAAAACGACGAAGAAGAAATGATTGAAAACTGTGACTCTTGGGAAAATAATATTTAACAATAACGATAATCAGGTGTTTGTGATCAGCTTGAATGATTTATTAGACTATTGACAGCAGCAAGCCAGTTTTTTCGTGTAGATTTTATATCACACTTACTGAACGTACCTAGACAGTTTGAACCGATGTCTCTTAACTAAGTGTATGCTTTTCTAACATTTCAGCCATGCGCTCACTCAGTGGACAATACTGTTTATTACACCGGTGGCCTTCGTACGAAGCATGATGTTTCAACTGAATAACCCCAGAGTGAAATTGTCAGTGTCGACGTTTTTGACATCTTAATACGGTAGGTAAAATTATATTTCAGTTCCTTTTCTTCTTCATAGTCTTGATAGATCGTTCTCAAATTCCTGCTACTAAGCCCTGATAAGGGCTTTGTAGGTAACATGATGTTGTCCAGAGAACGGAGTGTGTATTGTCGTAGTTTACATGTTTACACCATTCTGCTTCTTCATCTTCTTCTTCTTCTTCTTCTTCCTCTTCTTCTTCTTCTTCTTCCTCTTCTTCTTCTTCTTCTTCGTACGCTGTCAGACGTCAACTTGAATTTGTTCGAAGAAAGCAGCCGTCATCCTGAGGCTGTCGACACTGCCATAGAGCTTGTCTAGTGTTGGCACTGGTGATGGCCACAAGTGCTTTCTCTGGTCCTCGTATGTCGAGCAATTTTGTAGCAGATGTTCAGCGGTCATGTTCCCCGTACCACAGATGCATTCGTCAGTAGCACCTATCTTCAGTTTATTGAATAGATGGTACCTCAATCTGTTGTGGCCTGTGCGGAGTCTGAAGACCACGACCTGCTCTCTTCTGTTCAACTGGTAATAGACATCATTTGTTTGTGTAGCCAGTATGTTCTGTTTCCCAATTGCCCGTTTATCTGGCCTAATAAACCTTTTAAACTCTTCGTAGGTCACACTAGAATCTGGTTGTGGTCACCTTGCACCTTCTTTTGCCAGTCTGTCTACCTTCTCGTTGCATTGAATGTTACAGTGGGATGGAACCAACTGTACCACTACTCTTTTGGGTGTGGACTGCTGGCATAGTTGATAGAGTACTGCCCTAAGTCATTAAGTTCTGTTTTTTTCTGGCTTTGTAGTGCTGTAACCACAGACAACACATTTCGATTAAACAAATCCGCATTCAGCTGGATTTCAGTTCTTTTTGATAATCAATGTTTGTCCTTCTACGCTCTAGCTTCTTAAATACATTTAAAGTATTTATTAAAACAACTACGTTTTCTTTGTTTAATCTTTTCATGTACATGTTTCTGGTTTGTGTACTTCAGGAGTATGATTTGTTTTTTATTGGTGTATATTTGGTGAATTAGCTTAATGTATGTGTATGTGTGTGTGGGTGTGTGTGTGGGCGGGGATGTGTCGGTGGGATATCTGGGGTGGATTGGGTTGGAATGATGGGTAAGTGAGTGGCTGTGTGGGTTCGTGTGATTGTGGGTATGAGGGTTTTATGTGTGAGTGGGTAGGTGGGTTTCGGTTTTGGGTGGGTGGGTTTTTTGGGTATTGTTGGGATTGCGTAGGTGGAATTTTGTGGTGGGTGGTTGGGTGGGTGGATGTGTGTGTGCGTGATTGCATATGTGCGGGCGGGCGTACGTGCGTGCGTCGGAAGGATGGTTGGGTGTGTGTGTGTGCGTGCCTGCATGCGTGCGGGCGGGTTTGCGTACGTACGTGGGAGGGTTGGTGGGTGGTTGTGTCGGGTGGGGGGGGGGGTGGTATTGTGTGTGGTAATTTGTTTATATATTTTTTAAAATTTATTGGTGTTTTCCTAATGTATGAAAAGTTTGATGCCTTCATCTGCTGCGTTCACCACTTGATCATGTACACTTTGTCGTAATAAAATTGAAGAGATGCAATTGGTCATTCGCTGTCGACTTTAATCTTTGAAAATGATCATCATTCATATGATTTCGTCACCTGCATCCTCTGTAATCTTTACTTCAGATGGGTTGTGATTTTCAATTGAATGAACTTCTGTTGTTGTTGTTGTTCTTGTTGTTGTTGTTGTTGTTACTGAATGCCAACAATGAGTAGAATAACTTTTTGTGCGCCAAGAAAATGACATTAAGTAGCGGATTGTCGTAGATTTCCTCACTTTCCGAGCGTGCTGATGAAGGTGGACGGGGGTCCTTCATGCGGTTGTGCTATTCTTTGCTTCATCTGCATGTCGCTCACTACCATGGGGATCACGTCGATCCCTCACCTCGTTAGCCAGGTGTCATGAAAACAGCCAGTTTCAAGGCAGGTCTACTAGGAAGCCGTGGTGAGGGTCTTGACCAGTATGTTTTTTGAGCATAGAAGAGAACTGGTTTATCAATTCCATTTTGGCTAGAAAATGCAAGTACTTTCCTCACATCAAGAGAGAACGGTGATAGAAGGTATGGTGCCAGGCAAAAGAGGAAGGGGTAGACCAAGAAGACGATGGCACCAAGATATCCAGGAATGCCTGAGTATGACTGTGGCGGAGGCTGGTGTTTTGGCAAGGGAACGAGTTTCTTTCAGACAGACTGTGATGGAAGCGACGTTCTACAAAGGACATGCTACATGATGATGAGTGATATTTTTGAAAGAGTTGTAAATCACATACCGGCTTGCTGGGCCTGTCGATGATCATTTTTACAGTATGTGTAGTTCCTGTAGGTAATACATTGAACCGTGTATACTACCAAATTGCACCGATTTTGAAACACCCTATAGTGCTTCTTTAAACTAAGAGGAGGCTGATAAATGCAGTATTCATTCCTACATTGTGTTATCAATGCCAACCTTGGTCTTTACTAGCAGCCCATATGAGTAAGATCCAGATCTGTGAGATGTGCTGTGTGTGAAGTGCAGCCGGAAAGACAATCCGTCACCGAATCGGCAACACCACGATGAGGCAGACAGTGGGGACAAACCCAGTTAGTGTCTACATTGACTCTCAACAAATCAATTGGGCTGGTCATTTAGTCAGAATGTATTATCATCAGCCTGCATCAAGAACAAATCATATGCAGGTCTCCGATCCACGAGCAAGAGGCAGACCATGACGTCGATGGATCGAGGGTGTCTCTGACACTCTCAGGAAGTCACACTTAACGACAGTACAAGCCTCCCGTTTGGCGATAACAAGACATATACGCATCCCACCTCTCTGCGACGCCGCATGGCAAGAGCAGTTTGACAAAAGAAGAAGATCGAAACATGTACATTCAGAAATGGAAATGTACAAATTATTCAAAAAAGCAAAAGATGAACAGTATATTTATGCTACACGTGCCGACAGTGGTCCCTGTCCAAGACGCGTGAGAGGAGAATTTAGATGTGCGAAATGAAGTGTTTAGAAACGGTCATCGGCGATACAAGGAAAATGGGCGCGAAATGAAAGCATTCGAAGTATTTTCGTCATTGCCTCTTGTGCAAAGAACATTTTCAGGCACAAGATACGTTGGTTCGGTCATCTCATGAGAATACACCCTGATCATCAACTTCCACTGATGGCTTACATCGCTGGTAGATCGGCCTACATGGCAAGAGGGTGCCCGCGAGGCAGGTGGATATATGACATTAGAATGATTTTGCAACGATGCGGGCTTACAATTATCGAATCAACGCGCTTGACGTAGAACAGACAACTTGAGGTCCCCACGCCGCCCAACCCGATAAATGGAAAGAAACTGACAATCTAACTACATATGAAAAGATTTAACATTGTGAAGCGTATCAAGTTGGATGACACCACAATATAATCTCAGAACAGATTGTAAAGCTTTGAAATCGAACGGGATCAATATGCTGAGCAGTGCTCGAGCTATTGCATTCTGTTATCGAAAGCTGAATGATAACATCAAGGCCAGCGTCCTATGGTTGCCAAGACCCTTACACGCCTCCATGGTGGTCCTGGATAACATGCTGCAACAGGGCAGACTGGCTAAGTAGAAGAGATTGAAGCGAGAAGGCTAACCCGTTATCCACAAATTTCAGCTGAAGTCAAAAGTGTTGGACCGTAAGGTGCAAATTGAACAGACAAGCTGTAAAATAAGACACAACGCATTGCTAGAAATTGGAAAGCCCTTTTCAGGACTTGGTTGCAGGAGTTTAAGAATGGACGAAGAATAAGAAATCGAGCGAGGTGCAACAGAAGTGGGTCGCAAGAAAGGGTGGAGAAGAAGCGTATGGGGCCAACTAGCTGTAGGAAACTCCAGAACACACCCTGCAACATGCACTGAGAGAGACTGGTCAGGTTAGGGTTTGTCCGGAGGATAGTAACGTCGATTCTTTTGAACAGAACAGAGCAGAATATAACATAACAGAACATAGCAGAATATAACATAACAGAACAGAGCAGAATAGAACAAAACAGAACAGAGCAGAATAGAACAAAACAGAACAGAGCAGAATAGAACATAACAGAACAGAAAACAACATAACAGACAGAACAAATGTATGTTAGGGAATTGTGCTGGACAAGTGACGTCACTCAATATCTTTATCAAAAAGGGTTTCTTATTACAATTGAGTAGTCAAGTGGACGAGCGATTGCTTCCCATAACTAAGTGTAGAGTTCGATAACCGCCACAAACACGCTCCAGTCGATCCATCTAAAAATGAGTTCATAGTTTACTTTAGAGGAAAAAACGGCAATAGGAGCGAAACAGTCGCTCCACTACCACAAAAGCAATTGATTCATGTTGCAATGATATGAATATGGGTTTAGAAAGTGTAATGTAATAAGGGAGAAGGTTCTCTGTTCGAGAACTCAGACAGAGAAATATGCAGAAATACATGACATTTATATTTGCTTCATAGACTACCAGAAGGCTTTTGACTGAGTCCAACATGGGAAATTAATGAAATGTCTACAATAAATAGGTCTAGATGGTAAAGACATAAGGCTGTTCAGTAATCTGTACTGTGAACAAACTGCCACAGTAAGATCTGGAAAGACATGTTCTCCCAGTATAGTTGTAAAAACAGGAGTGAGACATGGATGTGTATTATTTCCTTGTCTTTTTAATACATAAACAGAACAAATAATCAAACAGATAGAGTGGATGCCAGGGCTTGTTATTGGAGGAGTGCAATAAATAATCTTAGACATGTGGATGATACAGTTCGGATGGCAAACAGTTAATGACAGGAGCTTGTGACAACAATATACAAAATAAGTCAAGAGTTTGGATTAGACATAAACATAAAGCAAACAAAGACTGTTATACTTGAGAATAATGACAAGAAACCATGTATACAGATACCAATAAAAGATCAGCTTCTGGAACAGTTACAGAGTTTCTCCTATCTATATTGACCAAAATCAGGTTTAGACAGTTACATTATATTTGTCATATAACTAGACATTGTTGAAGACCATACTAGAGGATAGGGTGAAAGGCAGTCGTTTAAGATGCAAAACACATTTCTAAGTGGGTGGATAACATCAGGAGATGGACTAGAAAAAGCCTGTCAAATTGCACCATTACGGCAAGAGATAGAGTACAGTGGTGATCTATTGCTGCCGACCTTCGATGCAGAGATGGTACTTGAACTTAAATATTATCCATTACACTTCAACTCCGACTGCAGTAGCTATATTCACCTTATATACCAGCCCGTTGATAATGACAGATATATCTTTCAATATTTTGGTTACACTATGTGTACCTTGTTTTACTTGCTACTGTTACAGATCTTTGCTATTAAACTTTCTAGCAACTCTTGTTGTTACAAGTGACTGAGACATCATTAGTGTCTGATTCCAATTTCTGATGCTGAACTGAATTCATTTATCACGTAACAATCGGAAAGTTTTCTTATTAGTAGGTTCGTAAGGAACTCCTCCTGTGTGGTTTAGAGGTCAGGAGACAGATTTCTCTCGGGTAATTACGAGGGACTAAAAGTTGTTGTCCCCTGGGTGGTATCAAGGTAGGACATATTAAGAAGACAGTGGTAGCAGTCGTATTTCCTCACACCGAACGAAGATGGCGACGTCGTTAGATTTGTGTGGGCAGATGTTACTGTGTATGAGTATGCAGGTTGCTGTACTGTTTTATCCTACATCTGCATACTCTACAGCACGATAGTCACACTTGAACGGCGTTGTTAACTGAGGCGTCCTATGTGGGCGAATTTTCGCTTCTCTCTTGTTGATTCGGAGACGTTATGCTCAGCTACTCGAGCAACTTTTGTGATTAAAAAGGACCGGAATGAGCGGTCCGACGCGCGTAATTTAATGATGATTTGCAAGACGTCTGGCGTTCCTAATTTCTTGCTTCCCTAAGATATATTAAGATCTGCTTTGATTCTTATCAGTACACGTTATTTTATTTTTTCTGATGTAATGTTCAAGTGTTTATTGTGTTCCTCGATATTGTTTTGTTTATGATGTTGTTGTGGATGCCCATAATGAGTAACTTTACTCTTTTTTTGTGTGCCTTGAAAATGGTGTTCACTGAAGGGTTGCAGTAAATTTTCTCACATCCTGAGCGTAGTCATGCAGACGGACCTGGGTGATAAAGATGGGCCGGATTCCTCCAAGCTGTTGTGGTATAACTGGCTTTATCTGCGTGTTGTTCACTATTACGGGAGCTACGTCGATCTCCAACCTTGTAAGTCAAACTGCCAGGAAAAACAATATTTTTCCAAGGAGGGCTTCCATGAAATTAAGGTAATGGTCTTGGCCATTATATTTTGCCTAGCTCTGACTAGCATATCTGATCAGAAATATGTCTGATCAGTATTTTTTGCCTGACCCTTACTAATATGTCTGATCAGTATATTTTGCCTGATCCTGACAAGTATGTCTGATGAGCATGTTTTGCCAGACCCTGACTAGCATGTCTGATGAGCATGTTTTGCCTGACCCTGACTAGCATGTCTGATTAGCATGTTTTGCCTGACCCTGACTCGCATGTCCTATGAGCATGTTTTGCCTGAACCTGACTAGCATGTCTGATGAGCATGTTTTGTCTGACCCTGACTAACATGTCTGATTAGCATGTTTTGCTTGACCCTGACTAACATGTCTGATGAGCATGTTATGCCTGACCCTGACTAGCATGTCTGATGAGCATGTTTTGCCTGACCCTGACTAGCATGTCTGATGAGCATGTTTTGCCTGAACTTGACTAGAATATCTGATGAGCATGTTTTGCCTGGCCCTGACTAGCATGTCTGATGAGCATGTTTTGCCTGACCCTGAATAACATGTCTGATGAGCATGTTTTGCCTGACCCTGACTAGCATGTCTGATGAGCATGTTTTCCCTGACCCTCACTAGCATGTCTGATGAGCATGTTTTGCCTGACCCTGACAAGTATGTCTGATGAGCATGTTTTGCCTGACAATGGCTAACATGTCCGATTAGCATGTTTTGCCTGACCCTGACAAGTCTGTCTAATTAGCATGTTTTGCCTGACCCTGACTAGCATGCCTGGTGAACATGTTTTGCCTGACCCTCACTAGCATGTCTGATGAGCATGTTTTGCCTGACCCTGGCTAACATGCCCGATGAGCATGTTTTGCCTGACCCTGACAAGTATGTCTGATGAGCATGTTTTGCCTGACCCTGACTAGCATATCTGATGAGCATGTTTTGCCTGACCCTGACTAACATGTCTGATGAGCATGTTTTGCCTGACCCTGACTAGCATGTCTGATCAGCATATTTTACCTGACCCTGACTAACATGTCTGATCAGCATGTTTTGCCTGACCATGACTAGTATGTCTGATCAGAATCTCCTCTTCTGCTCTGTTATTCGACCAACAAGATATTCAATTCTAACTTCGCTGCGATCTTCCAAATAGAAACTGTGCCATCTGCACATCTTAGTTCCATGTATTTTGTTTCCTCCGATTGTGCAAAAATCATATTTATTTTACCGACATTATAAATACAATAAAGTGTAACAATCATAATGTGAAAACAATTATAAATATGTTTTGTCAGATACCGCACCGAGGCCGAGTGCCGCCGCAGCCTTGCCTCGCCTTATTTAAATAAAATGAAGAACGCGTCTTTAAATGATGATTCGAACTCATTTTCTAATGGACAATGACTGACCTCGAAACTATTTGACTAACAGTTTCATACTTCCGTGACTTTAATAATAGTTATGTGAAATAACTTGTAGGGTTCGCGTGAATGTTCCACCAGCAGCATGCCAGGCATTGACCTGTGCAGCTCAACTCCTTTATTGTAAGTACCCATCCAAAATAAAGGTTTGTACCCTAATTTATTCAAAATAACAATGTCATTATTTTGGTTTAGAAGACTCTGCATTTAGTGTCTTCTCCTCCTTGCTTAGAAGACTCTGCATATAGTGTCTCCTCCTTGTTTAGAAGACTCTGCATATAGTCTCTTCTCCTCCTTGCTTAGAAGACTCTGCATATAGTGTCTTCTCCTCCTTGCTTAGAAGACTCTGCATATAGTGTCTTCTCCTTGCTTAGAAGACTCTGCATATAGTGTCTTCTCCTCCTTGCTTAGAAGACTCTGCATATAGTGTATTCTCCTCCTTGTTTAGAAGACTCTGCATATAGTGTCTTCTCCTCCTTGTTTAGAAGACTCTGCATATAGTGTCTTCTCCTCCTTGTTTAGAAGACTCTGCATATAGTGTCTTCTCCTCCTTGTTTAGAAGACTCTGCATATAGTGTCTTCTCTTCCTTGTTTAGAGACTCTGCATATAGTGTCTTCTCCTCATTGTTTAGAAGACTCTGCATATAGTGTCTTCTCTTCCTTGTTTAGAAGACTCTGCATATAGTGTCTTTTCTTCCTTGTTTAGAAGACTGCATATAGTGTCTTCTCTTCCTTGTTTAGAAGAATCTGCATATAGTGTCTTCTCCTCCTTGTTTAGAAGACTCTGCATATAGTGTCTTCTCCTCCTTGTTTAGAAGACTCTGCATATAGTGTCTTCTCTTCCTTGTTTAGAAGACTGCATATAGTGTCTTCTCCTCCTTGTTTAGAAGACTCTGCATATAGTGTCTTCTCTTCCTTGTTTAGGAGACTCTGCATATAGTGTCTTCTCTTCCTTGTTTAGAAGACTCTGCATATAGTGTCTTCTCCTCCTTGTTTAGAAGACTCTGCATATAGTGTCTTCTGCTCCTTGTTTAGAAGACTCTGCATATAGTGTCTTCTCCTCCTTGTTTAGAAGACTGCATATAGTGTCTTCTCCTTGTTTAGAAGATTCTGCATATAGTGTCTTCTCTTCCTTGTTTAGAAGACTGCATATAGTGTCTTCTCTTCCTTGTTTAGAAGACTATGCATATAGTGTCTTCTCCTCCTTGTTTAGAAGACTCTGCATATAGTGTCTTCTCCTCCTTGTTTAGAAGATTATGCCAATAGTGTCTTCTCCTCTTTGATTAGAAGACTATGCCAATAGTGTCTTCTCCTCTTTGTTTAGAAGACTATGCCAATAGTGTCTTCTCCTCCTTGTTTAGAAGACGATGCATATAGTGTCTTCTCCTCCTTCTTTAGAAGACTATGCATATAGTGTCTTCTCCTCCTTGTTTAGAAGACTATGCATATAGTGTTTTCTCCTCCTTGTTTTGTCTTGTCTGTCGCGTAACCCCAAGAGTTCATATGGGCATCACTCAACGTGTGAGCCATTCATCATGAGCATGTTGCTAACCGGCCAACTCCCAATGTCTTGCGATGTATCTGTTCAGTATTGGCCATTGTGTACATTTCCCAGCGACAGCAAAACAGTCGCTGTCAGCAAACATGACAAAGAACGCCTAATCTGATTAACTCCAGCCTTGTACACAAGACCGTGAAAATATGACACAGGATAACCGAAATACCATTTGTTGTATGTGGTGTAGCTCTCTGCGTTTGACATAATGTTCAAGGAAGAGCATCCAAGACAGTTAAACATGCAGATTAACTTGTCTACTCTAACATACAGTTTATTGCGCAAAACCTTACCACCTTTACTAATATAATATGTATGTAAAGTAACTGTTCTGGATTTGAGCGAATGTTCTAGAAACAAAACATCATATATTACAATGTATATAGTGGACGGCGTGGGCTAGTGGTTAAGTGACATGACTCACTACCCAAAGGTGCTGGGTTCGATCCCCACCCCAGCACCGGCCGTTGCCCCGGGGAAGCAAACCCTTAGAAAATGCAGGAGGAAGCAGACCCTTACATAAAATGCATGCTGGAGTCGGATGTACAGCACCGACGGACGCAAAATAAAAACCACAGTGTAAAACTCACAGCCTTGGGGATTAGAAAGTTAAGGCGAACGTTTTGTGATCTGCATCTAGTGTCCTAACATCGGGTGTCTAGTGTCGTTTTCCTGTTTCTCTAGTTCATTTTCAGCAGCTACGCTTCTTCTGACAGCAGGATGAGCTATGCCAATTATATAGTATAATTTAGCAGTGAGAGAGGGCTTCATGCATCGTGAGACATTCCTGCTACCCTCGTCTATCGCTTTATCAACGAGCTGTGCACAACATATGAGGTTGAATGACTCAATGAAGAATGGGTGGATGGTCGGCTCAAATGTGTGTTCTACGATCTTACCAGAATGATATATGTTTTTGGGCACCGACACACTGGAGTACCTAATTACGTGGGTACTCGAAAGATGCAGCTATACCTTCCCCTTCGATTGTAGAATGCCTCCAATAATCTTTACACGAACGAACACTTCAAGAAAACATGTACTTGTTTACACCGTAGGCAATGGGCTGTCAACAACTTCTAGCTCACGGCTAAAGGGATTAAACATCATCATCGTTATCATTACACTTATCATCGCGACCATTTTAATGTCGTCAATGTATCTTACTGTACTCCCTAATCAGCCGCTAAGCAATGGAAGCAGTCGCACAATCATAGAAGCCCGGACCAAAGCAGCGTGTATGTTCTTGTAGGATGTGGCTTATATAGACACTCCTTAAACGTGATGAGTTTCCTAGTTCCTTAAAACATTTATGTGTTTGTATGTATGTATGTATGTATGTATGTATGTATGTATGTATGTATGTATGAATGTATGTATGTATGTATGTATCTATTTTATATATGTGTGTATGTATGTAAATATGTATGTGTATGTCTGTATGTACATATGTATCTGTACAAATGTATGTATGTACGTATATATGTATGTATGCATTTGTGTGTGTGTGTGTATGAATGTATGTATGTATGTATGCATGCATAAACTTATGTATGTATGTGTGTATTTTATGTATGTATGTATGTATTTTATGTATGTATGTATGTATATATGTATGTGTGTGTCTGTATGTAGATATGTATGTGTACAAATGCATGTATGTGTGTACGTATATATGTGTGTATGCATGTGTTTGTGTGTGTCTATGTATGTATGTATGCATGCATGCATGTATGTATGTATTTATGTAGGTTTGTATGCATGTATGTGTGTATATATGTATGAATGTATCTATGTATGTGTGTATACATGTATGGGCAAGTGCATACGCCGCTGTGTGTATCTGGGCTTGAAACGTTGTGCAAAGGAAAAAAACGTTGTAACCTGCCACTCATGTCATAATCAAGGCTGGTCATGGGGCTGGCTCGCCATTCTGTAGTAACATTAAGCCGCTAAAACCGTAACTGATATAGACGAGAAATGCAGAGAAAACTCACAAATTCAGTCGTTCGTTAATGCGTAGGATTATTGGTCTAGACTGGCAAGACTTGGTGAAGTCACCAGTAATCAGTTGTGCAGAAAATCAGATGTAGGAGGTGGAGGTGGATAGGACACATGCTATGGAAAACTCACTCAACCCACAGATCCTACCATGGAATCTATATTGGAACAAGAAGAGATAGTTCAAGATATACCCGGAGAAGAGACTGAAAATGAATTTCAGTCGCTCAAGATATACCCGGAGAAGAGACTGAAAATGAATTTCAGTCCCTCAAGATACACCCGAAGAAGAGACTGTGAACATGAAATTCAGTCCCTCAAGATACACCAGGAGAAGAGACTGTGAACATGAAATTCAGTCCCTCAAGATACACCCGGAGAAGAGACTGTGAAAATGAATTTCAGTCCCTCAAGATACACCTGGAGAAGAGACTGTGAACATGAAATTCAGTCCCTCAAGATACACCCGGAGAAGAGACTGTGAAAATTAATTTCAGTCCCTTAAGATACACCCGGAGAACAAAATGTGAAAATGAATTTCAGTCCTTCAAGATACACCCGGAGAACAGAATGTGAAAATGAATTTTAGTCACCCAACAAGAAGAATGGGCGCCTCAAGATCGTTCCTGCCTGAGGAGGGTTGTGAATGGCTTAAACCCAGAATGAAAGGGCGAGCAAATATTTGTTGACCTCCTGTGCGTCACAGTGAGCTGACACGGTTTTTGATTCACTGATGAAGGGTATACACCACACGAGAAGTGTCCGAAGAAAACAGAATAGGGCCACTGTTTTTTCCATTTTTTTTCTCCTTAAGATGTGTCTATCCTAAATACGCAGTGAGGTTAAATACATGCAGTGTGAGACATATGCTTTAACACATGCAGCGACTAGATTGTGATTTTAACGTAGAGTTTATTCATTAAATGTCATTCAATTTGTTTCGATTTTAATGTTGAGCGCGCATATTTAAATTTTCGTCATAAAAAAACGCGAGATATAAGACTGGGCTGCATTTGCCGCTCCTTTCACATCAATTTCCTGCCAGAAGTGGGCGGTGTTGTGAGAAGGGAAGTGAATTAGAACTTTGAACCGTGTTCAATAGAAGTGATCGCGCAACCTGACCTCGCTTGCGTGAACGAATGCAGCTCCTTGCGATGAATGACCTGAGTTTCGATATTGGCTAGATTGGTTTAAAAATGATTTCTCTTCTTGCCTCTCTAGCCCATCTTTATGTATTTTTGTGTGTGCGATGAGACTTTTTTCACACTCCTGCTTCTCATGTTGTGAGAGATAGCGCCAAGAATGTTGGTTACAAAGCTAATGAAGAGAAATTTAACCGGAAATAGACGAGGCAAGGCGGGATAATGTATGCAGACACGCCATACTCATTCATTCAAATACATAATAATCATGTAAGCATGCATACATACACGCATACATATACATACACACACATACATACATACATACATACATTCATAGATACATACATGCATTCATAGATACATACATACATTCATACATACATACATACATACATACATACATACATACATACATACATACATACACACACATACGTTTACATGCATACATACACACACATACATACATACATACATTCATAGATACATACATGCATTCATAGATACATACATACATTCATACATACATACATACATACATACATACACACACAAACACACACATACGTTTACGTGCATACATACACACACATACATACATACATACATACATACATTCACACACACATACATACACAAATACATGGTTGTTGCCCATCGCGAAGCGATGATGGCCAAAACATCAGACGGTTTTGTCCAAATAATGGTATGGGTCTGTATTTGGATTCAAGTGAGAAAGAATATGCGCTTGTCATCAATCTCACTCTTATCCTGAGTTACCTTCGATCAGTGGCAAGACTATTGGTCGAGACGACTGTAGGTATCTAGAGATGCAGGCACTCTGGTCTTACCGTCCGTGAGACCAGGGGTTGCTTGAAACTTGCGGTGTTCGATGGCCCACCGTTTCCGTTCATCACTGTGAGAGGCTAGTGCCTTAACCTCTTGACTACATCGACCCCCATACATACATACAAACATGCACACATTCATGCAAACCATACATACATGCACACATTCATGCAAACCATACATACATACATACATGCACACATTCATGCACACACACATATATGTGTGTGTATGTGTGTGCGTGCGTGTGTGTGTGCGTGCGCGCGCGCGCGCGCGTGTTTGCGTGTTGAGGTTCGTTCAACAAAAACATCAATATGGTTAATGTGTACATTTTTGCCAGTTGGAAAATCTGAAGAAAAAATATTAAAAAAACAGTTGACATGAAAATAACGGTATTCTTCTTCTTCTTCTTCGTACGCAGTCAGACAGTAACCATTATTTTTTCGAAAAAAGCAGCCGTCATCCTGAGGCTGTCGACACTGCCATAGAGCTTGTCTAGTGTTGCCACTGGTGATGACCACATCTGCTCTCTCTGATCCTCGTATGCCGGGCAGTTTTGCAGCAGATGCTCAGCGGTCATTTTGCCAGTACCACACGGGCATTCGTCGGTGCCACCCATCTTCAATTTGTTGAATAGGTGGTACCTGAGTCTATTGTGGCCAGTGCGAAGTCTGAAGACCACGACCTGCTCTTTTCTGTTCAGCTGGTAATAAGCATCGTTTTTGGTGTAGCCAGTATGTTCGGTTTCCCATTTGGTCATGTATCTAGCTCTAATAAGCTGTTTTGACTCTTCGTATGTCATACTAGTATCAGGTCGTGGTAGTTTTGCACCTTCTTTTGCCAGTCTGTCTGCCTCCTCGTTGCCTTTGATGTTGCAGTGAGATGGAACCCACTGCACCAATACTCTTTTTGGTGCGGCCTGCTGGCATAGTTGACAGAGTACTGCTCTTAATTCATTAAGTTCATTATTTTTCTGGCTTTTCAGTGCTGTGACTACGGCCAGTGCATCTGTAAGCAGGACTATGTGGCTTTCATTCCTTTTACCTGTCACCATTTCTTCCACTGCCGCCCTCAATGCCTCTGCCTCCGCTCTGAAATTGCCATTATATTTTCCAGTAGCGAATGACAGTGTTATTTTTCTGCCATTTGGTAGGTTCAGAAATGCTCCTGCCCCTCAGTTCTGTGTTGTATTTGTTACGGAACCGTCGGTGTATGCATGGGTCCAGTCCATGCTTTGGAAGTTTTCCGTAATGAAACTCAGGGTAGTATCTCTTCTTTCTTTTTCAGACTGGCAGTTTTTGTTTCTAATACCTGGTATATTTTCTACCACCTCTGGAAATATATGTTGCCTCCAGGTAGGTTTTCGTACAGTAGGGATGGGCTTTGGTGTGGTTAGTGCGTTCATAGGGTCTTCGTGCATCTTTGCTTTTGCTATTTCTGCAAAGTTTCTTCGCTTTAGCTTCCCATTTCCGAAATTGTTTAGTCTCTGGTGCATTTGGTGGTCAGTCAGTCTTCTGAGTTTCTCTGATTGCAGCTGGGCTCTGCAGTCTCTTCTGTCGGCCATGGATTGCAGTTTTGTAATCTTTTCAAGTTCTACAATTGGCGTTGACTTCATGCCTCCTGTTATCTTGTTCTTCTTCTTCGTACGCAGTCAGACAGTAACCATTATTTTTTCGAAAAAAGCGGCTTCATCCTGAGCCTGTCGACACTGCCATAGAGCTTGTCTTGCAGTTCCACTGGTGATGGCCACATCTGCTCTCTCTGATCCTCGTATATCGGGCAGTTCTGCAGCAGATGTTCAGCGGTCATTTTACCGGTACCGCACGGGCATTCGTCGGTACCACCTATCTTCAATTTGTTGAATAGGGGGTATCTCAGTCTATTGTGGCCAGTGGGAAGTCTGAAGACAACGACCTGCTCTCTTCTGTTCAACTGGTAATAGGCATCGTTTTTGGTGTAACCAGTATGTTCCGTTTCCCATTTGGTCATGTATCTGGCTTTGATAAGCCGTTTTGACTCTTCGTACGTCATACTAGTATCTATTTGTGGTAGTCTTGCACCTTCTTTTGCCAGTCTGTCTGCCTCCTCGTTGCCTTGGATGTTGCAGTGTGATGGGGCCCACTGTACCACTACCCTTTTTGGTGCAGACTGCTGGAACAGTTTGCAGAGTGCTGCTCTTAAGTCATTAAGCTCAGTGTTTTTCTGGCTTTTTAGCGCTATGACTACGGGGAGAGCATCTGTAAGCAGGACTATTTGACTTTCATTTTCTTTATGTGTCACCATTTCCTCCACTGCCGCCCTCAGTGCGTCTGTCTCCGCTCTGAAATTGCTTGTGTACTTACCAGTAGCGAATGACAGTGTTATTTTTTTGCCATTTGGTAGGTTCAGGAATGCTCCTGCCCCTCCGTTCTGTGTAGATTTTGTTACAGAACCGTCGGTGTATGCATGGGTCCAGTCCATGCTTGGGTAGTTTTCCGATGTAAAGCTTAGGGTAGTATCTCTCCTTTCTTTTTCAGTCTGGCAGTTTTTGTTTGCAATACCTGGTATATTTTCTACCACCTCTGGAAATATATCCTGCCTCCAGGTAGGTTTTCGTACAGTAGTGATGGGTTTTGGTGTTGTTAGTGCGTTTATGGGATCTTCGTGCATCTTTGCTTTGGCTATTTCTGCAAAGTTTCTCCGCTTTAGTTTCCCATTTCCCAAATTGTTTAGTTTCTGGTGCATTGGATGGTCAGTCAGTCTTCGGAGTTTCTCTGACTGCAGCTGGGCTCTGCAGTCTCTTCTGTCGGCCATGGATTGCAGTTTTGTAATATTTTCAAGTTCTACAATTGGCGTTGACTTCATGCCTCCTGTTATAACTCTCATGGCTTGGTTTTGGAGTTTTCTAACTTTATCGAAGTTCGCCTTTGCTGCTGTTGTCCATGCCGCAATGCCATACTCGAGAACTGGTCTCACTCTTCCAGTGTACAGTTTCTTTAGTATGCTTTCGTCTGCTCCCCAGCTTGTGCCAGCAAGTTTCCTCATGATTGCCATTATTTCTCTGGCTCTCATTCGGTTTCTCTCGATCTGACTTTTCCATGTCATGCCCCGATCAAATGTGACTCCCAGATAGTTTGGGTTGTCGTTTGGCTGAAGGTATTTGCCGTTTAGACTTAATTTTGTGTTTTGGGGTTTGATTGATAGCGAGAATATTGTACATGTGGTTTTGTCCTCATTTATTTTGACCAGCCATGAGTTCGCCCACTCTTCCAGCGATGTTAGGGCCTGCTGCATCCGATTTCTTGCTATGGTGAGATTCTTTTCAGAGGTCCACATAGCCAGATCGTCTGCAGACATTGAGCTATGAACTCTTCTTGGTATATTTTCTATAATATCATTTATGTACACCAGGAAGAGTGTGGGTGACAGTACTCCCCCTTGGGGTACTCCCTGCTCAAGAGTCACCTTTTTGCTCATCTGCGCTTGTACTTGGACTCTGGCCGTTCTGTTTTTGAGGTAGTGGTTGATCCACTTGTACATTTTCCCACAAACATCACTTATTCTTAGCTTGACTATAAGTCCATTTTTCCAGACTTTGTCAAATGCCTTTTCCAGGTCCACCCAGACCGCTACTGTGTGTTTCTGTTCCTGGTAGGCATCTTCTATTTCCTGGGCTATGAGGATGACCTGATCCTCAGTGGATCTGTGCTGTCTAAAGTCTGCTTGCTGTGGAATTAGTATCCGTTTTTCTCCCAGATGCCACATCAGTCTGGTATTTATCATACGTTCCAACAGTTTGCCGACACAGCTCAGTAGGCTGATAGGCCTGTATCCATTTGGATCTGTTTTGTCTTTTCCTTTCTTTGGTACTGGTACAAGTACTGCGTCTTTCCATGCCTGGGGTACAAAACCCCTTTTCCAGCTTAGGTTCAGGACTGATAGCAGTTTCCTCTTTGCTGTGTGGCCCAGCCCCATCAGCATTTCGTTTGTTGTCCCGTCTTTTCCGGGAGATTTCCTTTTCTTTAATGTTCTCATGGCCTCTTCCATTTCGCTCATTGTTAGTTTTGCCATCATATGCTTTTCTGGTGCCATATTGATATGGTCGTGTCCCTTTTGCTCTTCATTAATGTCCGTATGTCTATCTGCAGGGACATATATGTGGTTCGCTTTGGCATAGTGTTCGACAAATGCGTTTGCAGCTTTTTTTCCAGTGAGCAAGTTTTCGCCCTGCTTGATGGTAATTTGTTTGTTTGACGGAGTTTCGTCGTTCATGGCTCTGACTAACTTCCATAGTTTGTTCCCTTCTTTGTCTAAGTTGAGACTTTCTGTTTTGTTTTTCCAGCTTTCTCTTGCTGTTTGGTTTAGAGTGTATTTGTATTTTTCCGCGGCGGCTTTGAGGGCGATATTTGCCTCTATTGATTGTTCTCGCTCTGCCATGTTCCTAGCATTTGTGACTGCGTCATCCACTTTCTGCAACTCATTATTCCAATAGGGTTTATAATTTTTCCTTGCATCTCTTGGGATGGTTTCAGAAGCAGCTTGCATTATTGCTTTGCTTAGGCTTTCCACCATGGGCTTCATTTTGGTTTTCCGTGTGTTGATGGTTTCACACAGCCCATTTGTCAGGATTGCAAATCTGTCCCAGTCGGCTCGTTTGTAATTCCAACGTGGGAGCGGTTTTGTTTTCTGTGGGCCTACTTCCATATCGAGTTCTAGCCTAATTGGCCTGTGGTCGCTACCTGCCAATTGGTTTAGCACCTGGCGGTCTATTTTATGGGGAATGTCCATTGTGGAGAAGGCCAAATCTGGAGTCAAGGTTGAATGCCATGTTCTAGAATAGAAGCTAGGGCTATTCTCCGGCCTATTGATTAGATGGAGATTTGTGTCTATCTCCCAATCTTCGTCACCTCTGCTGTCTGTGTCCGAGTATACCCATCTCTCCAAGTGGCTGTTGAAGTCTCCAACTACTATGCAGTTGGAGTCTTTGACTTCCATACTCGAAAGCGATAGGTCTTTATTTGGTCGTCCGTACAGATTGAAGATGCAGATCTTCGTCTCTTGAGCCATTATGTCAACTCCTACAATTTCTGCTTGTCCGGTGTGATTGATAGCTAACGCGCTACTCGGTATGCAGTTACGGGTCAGTATCAGAACCCCTCCTTTGTGACCTTCTCTGTCCAGGCGGAAGGCCTGGTATCCTCTGATTGAGAATTTATGGTTGCTGTTGAGGTGCGTTTCTTGGATACATGCCACGTCAATCTTACCTTCGTGCAAGTGATGTGTTAGAGATAGCTTTTTGTTAATGACTCCCTCCGCATTCCACTGTAGTATTTTGAGGGTCTTGGGTTTTTGGTCAATAGAAATTGCCTTATAGCCATGTGCCTTGACTCCACGACACATGGGTTGGTGACCACCAGTAGTCAAGGGTGGGCCCCTTCGAGGCATGAGGCCCGGCACTCTCGCTGCCTGGCGGGACTCCGCAGGATGAGCGCCATACGTTTTTCTGATAAGTTGTACTGTCATCATACTGCGATTTACGTTGCACTGTTTCGTTAAGCCTGTGGCCCAGTGCAGCCGATTTCAAGAGGCGTTTCTGTAGGGATGCCCTCCTTAGCCTTTGGCTGTCCCCAGCCTATCTGCAAGGCAGCAGTTGTTTGTGATCAGAGTTGTCTCTCTTATGGAAATTGTCTTACAGGACGAATGCAGCTCCTTGCGATGAATGACCTGAGTTTCGTTTCGATATTGGCTAGATTGGTTTAAAAATGATTTCTCTTCTTGCCTCTCTAGCCCATCTTTATGTATTTTTGTGTGTGCGATGAGACTTTTTTCACACTCCTGCTTCTCATGTTGTGAGAGATAGCGCCAAGAATGTTGGTTACAAAGCTAATGAAGAGAAATTTAACCGGAAATAGACGAGGCAAGGCGGGATAATGTATGCAGACACGCCATACTCATTCATTGATGGATTAACACACATTCAAATACATACATAATCATGTAAGCATGCATACATACACGCATACATATACATACACACACATACATACATACATACATACATACATACATTCATAGATACATACATGCATTCATAGATACATACATACATTCATTCATACATACATACATACATACATACATACATACATACATACACACACACACATATACGTTTACATGCATACATACACACACATACATACATACATACATACACACACACATATATACACAAATACATGGTTGTTGCCCATCGCGAAGCGATAATGGCCAAAACATCAGACGGTTTTGTCCAAATAATGGGATGGGTCTGTATTTGGATTACAGTGAGAAAGAATATGCGCTTGTCATCAATCTCACTCTTATCCTGAGTTACCTTCGATCAGTGGCAAGACTATTGGTCGAGACGACTGTAGGTAGGTAGAGATGCAGGCACTCTGGTCTTACCGTCCGTGAGACCAGGGGTCGCTTGAAACTTGTGGGATTCGATCGCCCACCGTTTCCGTTCATCACTGTGAGAGGCTAGTGCCTTCATGTCCCTCTTGCATACGTCCTTGAATTGCAGTGTGGGACGACCGATTCTTCTCTAATGGCTAGCTGTCCATAAAGATAATCCTTTGGCAGCCTCCTGTCTTCAGTGCGATAAACATGGTCCAACCACCGTAGACGTCGCTATCTCAACATCGAGTACATGCTGTGAGTATTTGCTCTCTGTAAAACCGTATTATGTGACACGTTCTTTAGTTACTCAATCCCCAATATATGCCGTAGATACCTCATGTAAAAAGTGTTCAGTCGCCGTTTCTGTTTAGTGTAACGGCTCCAAGTCTCGCTTCCATACATGAGAGTGCCAAGAACCCAGGTCTGATAGACCCGGACCTTGGTGTAGTGAGGCAGCGCAGTGTTTTCCCAGACTCTCTTCGTCAGGCTGGCCATGACGGTACTTGCCCTACCAAACCTAAAGTCTATCTCCTTCTCGAGCGAGAGAGTGTTGCTGATGGCAAACACCAGATAAGTGAAATGTATGTCAGATCAACATCAACGAAAATAGCTGCTTTGTGGTGAACTGTAAAATGGCAAGAGAGCAAGCGATGGTCAGTGAAAATGGTACAACGACACGATTTTTAATCACTGATCCGGTGGGTGTGACTGGTAAAAAAATACCACAAATCGGTCAGACCGGCGTAACATTATTGTTGACGGTGTTCAGATACATGAAGAATAAATGCGGAAGTCCAGAGACGATCACCCCACAAGTCAGTTCACTTCATCCCTTCTTCAACCCAGGTGGTAGGGAGTGTCATATTTCCTTGTACTAAGTGCGAGATACAATTCAAGGCTCTGATTAGCTTATTTGATACAACTTCGATCTCACGTGAACAGTGAATGTTGGCAAAGTGGTCATCATCGATTACAATGGACGGGCAGCAAGAAACTTGGAGAACGACAAAGGTAATACAGAGGAAATTCCAATCGTTCGTCAATAAATTTCTACGAACTGTAATGCGTAAATACTGGCAATACATGGGGAGGGAGGGAGAATGTGACGAATACCATAGGGAACGGAACCAGTGGAGCAGCAGAGTAAACGTAATAAAATACGGTTTGATAGGACACATGTTACGAAAATCACAAACAAATGTCACCAAACAGGCTTTGACATGGAATCCACAGTGGAAGAGCAAGAGAGGTAAACCAAAAAGCTCAAGGAGATGAGACTGTGAAATTGAACTTCGGCCTTAACTTCAGAAAGGCAGAAAGTGCTGCTCAAGATCTAATTTGTTGACGGAGGGTTGTCTGTGGCCTATGTCCTGGAAGGAGCAACCGGTATTTATTGAAATCTTAGTTGATTGTGATTTAGCTTCTGGCGTGGACAGTAGGGAAGTTAGATACTCCATTTTCTCTTAACAAGGCACCATGTCTCTCATTACTTGCAATTCAACACTGACAATGACACTTTCCTCTGTCCAGTAGACAGTACAGTAAACAGTACCATATGGTTTGTTTTATGGGTTGGCTCGTTCTTCCCATCGAGCCAGCTGTGAACAGGTATCGTAAGTCAGCGGAAAACGACGTAGATGCCTTATCGAGTAATGGCACGAATTGCTACAGGACCCAGAGATGGCACTTCGAGAAGAAACTGCTCCGGGCCAATATCTACTATACACAACATGGAAGTCGCTGAACAGACACCGAACTGGTGTATCACGGTGCAAGAGGAATAAGAAGTCATGGGGATACACAGATGATGACACATGTGACTGTTGGACAATACAGGACCCAGACCACATGACCTGCTCCAACCTCCAGGAAACATGCAAATAGTTCGAGATGCTGGAGTCAAATGACAAGCAAATCCAAGCTGTTGAATACGTGATGCATGCTGTATGACTTGGTGCTTGGACACGGGCAGAGAAAAAAAGGGGAAATCTTCGGAGGCGATAACAAGAGCTAAAGAGTTCATTATGTTGTTGGAACTTTGAGCTGTGAAGGGGACTGGGCACATATATGTTCGCCCAGTTGAATCAACGTCGTTTATGTGAGACATTTTCTGTTTGTCCATAGTAGACACTGCTTTCGAGTATGACGTGTTATAGACTTCATTGTACGACGTCACAACTTGTTTATAAAGCGGGTTGTCCAGTTCTCTATCTTGCCGTCCATAACAGTGAACGAGACACCTATTTATAGCTGGGTCGATCGTGGCGTGCTGATAATGGGGATATGAGCCAGAACCTTTCATGTGAAAAGTGACGTTCACTATCACTTTGCCAACATACAGTCAAAATTCATCAAAGTCAAACACCAACCATGGGAAATGAAATCAAAAATAAAGAGCGTAATGAAATCGGCGGAATTGGATCGTAAGGCAAACGTGTAGGAATAATTCCTTCTTTAGCGGCATCACACCTCCATCGACCAGTCTGGGTCTACGATCCTGAACATGCTAAAGTACCGGGCAGTGAAATAGGTTTATTCTTAGCTAAACAAAAACCCACTGTAAAAACACACAGCCAGCAGGAACTTCAGTGGTTGATAGATCGCTTCTCCCAGGTTGGAAAATATTGTGATCTCACAATAATTCTCTACAAAACAAATGTGCTGGAACAGGAAGTAGATGCCACGCTAACTGTTCACATCGATAATTATGAACAGGTAGGTTTGCAACTTAATCTCATACCTGGGATCCCTCATCAGCGATAAGCTCTCTGTAAACCCAGAAATAGCCAGTCCTATTGGCAAAGCTGCTGCTATATTTACTACGCGTGTTTGGATAAACCAGAAACTGACAATTAAAACCCAGGTCATAATGTCGTCAGCACGCTCCTTATATGGTAGCGAGACTTGGGCAACATATGCCCAATAAAAGCATATCTTCTTCTTCTTCTTCTTTGTACGCTGTCAAACGTCAACCTGTATTTTTTCGAAAAAAGCAGCGGTCATTCTGAGGCTGTCGACACTGTCATAGAGCTTGTCTAGTGTTGCCACTGGTGATGGCTACATGTGCTTTCTCTGGTCCTCGTATGTCGGGCAGTTTTGCAGCAGATGTTCAGCGGTCATTTTCCCGGTACCACAAGTACATTCGTCAGTGCCACCTATCTTCAGTTTATTGAATAGATGGTACCTCAGTCTGGTGTGGCCTGTGCGGAGTCTGAAGACCACGACCTGCTCTCTTCTGTTCAGCTGGTAATAGGCATCGTTTTTTGTGTAGCCAGTATGTTCTGTTTCCCATTTGGCCATGTATCTGGCCCTAATAAACCTTTTGGACTGTTCGTTGGTCACACTAGAATCTGGTTGTGGTAGTCTTGCACCTTCTTTTGCCAGTCTGTCTGCCTTGGATGTTACAGTGGGATGATATGACTTGGATTGGTATAGTATTCCTTTTCAGCCATGCATGTCTATAAGATGACATGACCTGGATTGGTATAGTAGTCTCTTTCAGTCATGCATGTCTATAAGATGATATGACTTGGAATGGTATAGTAGTCTCTTTCAATCATGCATGTCTATAGATTGAAAGAGACTACTATACCAATCCAAGTCATATCATCCTATAGACAAGCATGACTGAAAGAGACTACTATAGCCATTTACTGAGAATGAGCACCTATTGAGTTTAATGATGTCGATTCGAAAGAACCACATAGATCACTGGCGATATTCGCATTCACAGACGTCACAATATGTACGTAATTGTACCAGTATCGAACTTCTGTTATATAACTCTAGCATTGATGTAATGACGTCATTGCCATAGTCAACGCAGTGATACAAGCTGAGTTGAAATCAATAAGAAACCTGGACACTATTTGTGAAGAACAAATCTTCAACAAATACACTCCAAGTCTTCCTATCATGATCTATCTGAACTAGTCATGTCGATATCCTGTCTGCCGGCTTGATATTGTCATTCACGTCCTTCCACTGGTGTATCGGACCTCCACTGTCCACCCTACCCTGTGAATTTAATAAGAGAGCGTGGCAATTATTCGTTGGATATAGTTGCGTGAACACAAATCAATATTTAATGACCGCAACGTAAAGTAATCATTCTGAACTCAATGCAACGCAGTTCTGGACGACTTGTTCCTCAGAGGCGGTTGCAATGCTACGGGTTTCAATGTCACTTCTATTGTCTTATGTCTTGGGCAACAGTGATCCAGTCTCGCTTCCATTGTCATCTGTCTTGGACCACGGTGGCCCAGTGTTGCTTCCATTGTCTTATGTCTTGGGCCACGGTGGCCCAGTGTCGCTTCCATTGTCTTCTGTCTTCAACCACAGTGGCCCAGTGTCGTTTCCATTGTCTTCTGTCTTGGGTCACGGTGGCCCAGTGTCGCTTCCATTGTCTTCTGTCTTCAACCACAGTGGCCCAGTGTTGCTTCCATTGTCTTCTGTCTTGCCCACGGTAGCCCAGTGTTGCTTGCATTGTCATTTTGGACCACGGTGGCCCAGTGTCGCTTCCATTGTTTTCTGTTTTGGTCCACGGTGACCCAGTGTCGATTTCACCTTCTGCCATAGGCCACTGTGGCCTAGTGGATGATACG
Organism: Ariolimax columbianus; assembly: GCA_036924085.1. Lineage (NCBI taxonomy): Eukaryota > Metazoa > Mollusca > Gastropoda > Stylommatophora > Arionidae > Ariolimax > Ariolimax columbianus. Next base: position 30,331,062 of record JAVGWX010000022.1, on the reverse strand, counting down.
TCTTCCGTCTGTAGCATCGTGGGTACTTTTTCTGACTTCGAGGGAGTCGTACCAGCGTGGTTTTCCCCGTGATCGTTTTCTGTCTCTTGGGTACCAACCAGCCTGTTGTCGATGTGCTCGAACATCATCAGTTCTCCGAAGCTGGTGAACAGCCTAGAGATGCTTCGCCTTGACTGCGTGGGTAACTGCATCCTTCACCAATGATATTTGTAGTCCGTTCGTGATATAAAACAAAGCAATGCAGCAGTAGATAATCTGAGGATATTCCTCCACCAAACTGGTCCAACTTCTTCTTTCTCTAGGAACGATTTTAAACTCACCTGAGTAACGAATCCCTGGTCTGACAATTCCTCCACCAAACTGGTCCAACTTCTTCTTTCTCTAGGAACGACTTTAGAACCACCTGAGTAACGAATCCCAGGTCAGAAAATCCTGTAGTGAAAATATGCTGAAATCGTAGCCTTTACCTCAGCTACCACACAAGATAACGAACCGTCCTTTTTGAGGATGAACGAAGAAGAAGAATATGACGAAGGCGTACTATTAAATGAACGTGTACAACTGCGCAGCCTTCTCTGTACTTTCAAATAGGATCAAATCAAATTACAGCATGTCGCTCCTATCGATGAATAGGCCATTGACAACATCCGGCTAGCAAACACTGTCCTAGGCTGCTAGTTCTGTCTCGCTCCAGGTATAAAATTGACAGCATCCGGCTAGCAAACACTGATCTAGGCTGATAGTTCTGTCTCGCTCCAGGTATAAAATTGACAGCATCCGGCTAGCAAACACTGATCTAGGCTGATAGTTCTGTCTCGCTCCAGGTATAAAATTGACAACATCCGGCTAGCAAACACTGATCTAGGCTGATAGTTCTGTCTCGCTCCAGGTATAAAATTGACAGCATCCGGCTAGCAAACACTGATCTAGGCTGATAGTTCTGTCTCGCTCCAGGTATAAAATTGACAGCATCCGGCTAGCAAACACTGATCTAGGCTGATAGTTCTGTCTCGCTCCAGGTATAAAATTGACAGCATCCGGCTAGCAAACACTGATCTAGGCTGATAGTTCTGTCTCGCTCCAGGTATAAAATTGACAGCATCCGGCTAGCAAACACTGATCTAGGCTGATAGTTCTGTCTCGCTCCAGGTATAAAATTGACAGCATCCGGCTAGCAAACACTGATCTAGGCTGATAGTTCTGTCTCGCTCCAGGTATAAAATTGACAACATCCGGCTAGCAAACACTGATCTAGGCTGATAGTTCTGTCTCGCTCCAGGTATAAAATTGACAACATCCGGCTAGCAAACACTGATCTAGGCTGATAGTTCTGTCTCGCTCCAGGTATAAAATTGACAGCATCCGGCTAGCAAACACTGATCTAGGCTGATAGTTCTGTCTCGCTCCAGGTATAAAATTGACAACATCCGGCTAGCAAACACTGATCTAGGCTGATAGTTCTGTCTCGCTCCAGGTATAAAATTGACAGCATCCGGCTAGCAAACACTGATCTAGGCTGATAGTTCTGTCTCGCTCCAGGTATAAAATTGACAACATCCGGCTAGCAAACACTGATCTAGGCTGATAGTTCTGTCTCGCTCCAGGTATAAAATTGACAGCATCCGGCTAGCAAACACTGATCTAGGCTGATAGTTCTGTCTCGCTCCAGGTATAAAATTGACAGCATCCGGCTAGCAAACACTGATCTAGGCTGATAGTTCTGTCTCGCTCCAGGTATAAAATTGCAATCTTTGTTCCTTCTCACCTTGCCTTCTCTGTGTATTCTTTTATCTCTTTTTTACTCTTTCCTTTATGGCTCCTGTAAGAGCGTGTTTGACTATTTTAGACGATGACTTCCGTATCGTATGTCCTATCCAGCCCCGTTTTATTTGCTTAATTGGTTGTTACAGTGGCTGTTGTTGACTTCTTTCCCATAGGTCTTCATTCCTGACCATACACTGCCACTGTATGAAAAGTATCCTCATAATGCATCTGTTAAATAAGGACTGGAGCCTTTGTTGTATGACCTTGGTCGTTCTTTATTTCTCCGTTCTGCACATTATCTGTACTTTAATCAATCGATATTGATCTATGTCACAGTGTGAACTAACAATTATCTTCTAGAAAAACCGTCTTGCCCTTTTTCACTCTAGCCCCATCTACAGCTGGTATCATTCAGAACGCTTGCACCAAGCACTTGTAGAGATGGTTTCTTCAAATAAGCTTAACGGTGTTGTTCTGCCCTTTCCAGTAATGAGCCCTAGGGACAACTTGAGAAATCTAAGATTATATAAAAATACGAAATTGAAGTTGTGAAACAATCCCTTTTCGCGCCTTGGCTTCTTTCAGTGAATTTTTATCTCTTGCGTTGGCTTAACGTTCAGTAAATAGCATTTTACGGAGACACAGAACAGATACCTTTTCCAAGATGGCAATTTCTTCTTTTGAAAACCATTGACACAATGGGAGAAATCGGCGGCATAAAAAATCAGGAATTTAATCGAGGCTTTCTGTTCGCATTTCTTTTTACAGTAACACTCTGACGCCAATCTGGCATTATCTTTACGTCAATAGGAAGTGCCTTCTCAGACAGCTCAGAAAGAGCTCACTGATTAGAGTGAGGCTCCGATCAAAAGAGAAGCTGATCTTCGACAGAAAAAGACGATTTTGTGTTGTTTCCTGCCCTGGTCGCGTGTTATCATCTAGCCGAGATGTGTGTGTATGTTATGTGGATACAGCTATTCCTGCAATCCACATGTTCTTTATCTCTCGTCACCTTTTGCTAGGAGACATTGAGAGTATACGTTTCCTCTGCTAGGTCAAGTGAGCTACATTAGCTATTATACACCCAATTTTGCACTGCAATCTCGGTTATAACATCTGTCAAAATGCATTGTAAACAGACATTGCAATGTTTTAGGTGCATAGTTGTAGTTGATATAATTAATTCCTTTTTATAAGTTTGTATATATCTTGACATGCTTGTTGTCTGTTTGCTTTGACTTCTATTTCTCCTATTTTATCCAAGCATAGCTTGAAGAGATGAAATTGTGGATACATCCTCTACTGGTGCACCCGTTAATCTGTCAAAATTACACTCCTGTAGTTCAAAGAACAACAACAATAAAAAACACTCTTCTTCTTTTCGCTTTGTCTTGTTTGTGTCTCTCAGAATCAGGTTGTGGAAATGTTATTTGACTGGGTCCTACTAGTATGTGCTTCGTACACCAGGCGTGTTACTGCTTGTTATTTCTGCTCTCCTTCTTTTGAGTGGTAGCTTTGTATCGATTGTATCGGTATAGCATTACTTTCTGAAGGATACTTCTTTTTCTTCTTCGTTCGTTCTCAATCTCCCACTACCAAACACTGAAAGGGCTTAAGTAGCAGAATGTAGTACAGAGAACGAAATGCGTTGTGTCGTAGTTTACAGCTTGGTTGCGATATTTGCACCCTTTGGTCCAACACATCCGACTTCAGCAAGCATTTTTGAGTACCGGGTTAGCATTCCCTCTTCGATCCCTTCTCCTTAGCCAGTCTGCCCTACTGCAGCCTGTTATCCAGGATCACCGCGTGGAGGTGTAGAAGGATCTTTGCAGCTCTGGTTCGCTGGCCCTGACGCTAGCAGCCAGCTATGGGTCGCTGACCACTGCAGCTCATGAGCTGCTCAGCATCTTGATCCCACTTTCTGAGGGATACTATCTGGTGTTTGGCGTGTCACGTTCCTGAACCATTTGATTTGCTGTCTTGATGAGGTCTAGCACTGGTGGTGTACCTACTTGTGTACCTACTATCCTTGTTTCTGATTCTATCCAATCGTGTTAATCCAAGCAAGCATTTAATCTCTGTAATTACAATATTTCAATTATCTTTGCTTGTCAATGTCCAATTTCGGCACTGATAGCAAAAAGTGGGTAGAAATTTCATGCTGCGTTCTTTGTATATCCTTTGCTATGTATTCGAATTTTAATAATAGGGACATTGACTCAATGATTTGACTTGTTTTTTTTACACCTGTGTTCAATTTCAAAGTTGCCTTCGCCATCCCCTAAGATTATGTTACACAGGCAGTGAAATTGTTCACCTATTTTACTTGTTGGTTTTGAATAAATATTTTCGTTTTATTTCTTTTCTTAAAAAAAAATAATTAAATAAAATACATCATTTCAGTATCATTAGATGATTGCACTGAAAACGTTATTTACTTTCATTTACTTATTTCAGTTGTCATCAGGACTGGTTGTTGTTGTTGTTGTTGTTGTTGTTGGGTGACCACAAAGCGTATGTTTTACTCCTTTGTAGGCCCGAAAAATGGAGTCAAGCGCTAGGTTGCAGTAGCTTTCTCGCATCCCAATCGTGGTCGTAAAGGTAGACCGACGTCATACAGACTGTTGGGCTATGCTTGGCTTCATCTACGGGACATTCATTACTACCTCAGAATGATTATGTGTAGTTGGCTTCTGTAAGACTGATGTGTCATTAGTTTAGAACGATTGCTTAGGTGAGCTCTGCTTTTGGGAGGCTCCAAGCAAACGTGTAGAATCGACAAGACAGTAGTGTCGTCAGCAGGATACAAACGTATCGTGCTGTGGGATTATCGACTTCGCTGCGTGTCTGTGAAACATGGACATAGTATAGCCGATATGCCGAACAACTCAATCGAGCGATATGTTCATGTTATCTCTCTTGTGTGGGTTCGACTCCGGACTCCGCCGTCATTTTCATGGGTGCTTGATGCGGAGTCCCCAGCATCTCGTAGTCGCCCCCTAGTCGTCTTGTCCTTGACTTGCCACTGGGGTCGGGTGGCACGAGACGAGAGAGTGAGGATAAAAAGTCGCGGAGTTAATCCTTACTAAAAATAACGCTAGAAAAATTAATTTTGCCATCATCGTCTACGATAAACGGCGGCCTTTGCCTTTGCCTTGTTATCTCACTTAATCTGTCTGATAGGCTGCTCAGTATTAGGTAGCAGGACAAAGTGCCTAACTCTGAAATTCTTATAAACATTAGCATGTTCAGTATCCATACACTTCTGGAATTAGCTCAGCTACGATGAACAGGACCCGTTGTTCCAATGGCAGATGAACTCATCCCCAATCAGATACGGGCAGCTTAAAACAGGCAGACGCTAACCAAGAAGGCAGAGGAAACGCTACAGGGACTCCGTGAAAGGTCTCTGCACAAGACCGAACTACCTGGCGAGCTATTATCACCGCAGGTGCTCAGATCAGAGAGCGTGCAGCCATCATGGAAACTCTGCTAGCGCGTGCTGGCCAAAAGAACAATATTCAGAACGATCCCCCTGCCGGATTCCCGCATGTGGGCTCTGAATAGGGCGGGATTAGTTTATACAGAGATCATTGAACACATATTTCATAGAAATAGCCTGATACTGTCCACATCTTCGCCTGTGAAAAGCAACTATTATTATTTCTCTTATTATTGTGCATAATGGTACTTATTGGAAAATTTGATGCATCTTGTATTGCTGAAGGAGAGCAGTGACAGCTCCCGTACCATTAGATGCGTAAAGAATGTTTGTTAATTGTGCTATATAATGTGACAAATGATCATCTAACATTCAGTGAGAGCTGTTTATGTTATATCTTGTGAATTGTGCTATATAATGTGACAAATGATCATCTAACATTCAGTGAGAGCTGTTTATGTTATATCTTGTGATCCGCCTTTGTCGTCAATACTTTCGTTACATAAAAAGAACGCCAAAACAAGAAACTCAAAATCATACTATAACTAGCTTATTGTTTTGTTGTCATTGTTGTGCCTAGAAAGCCTTCGTCTCATGACTAAATTATTGCTTTGCCTTGCGTCCTAGGACATCATGGGGAGTCCCATTTTTTTCTTTTCCGGTCCAGGCGCATCGTTGAAGTTGTCATCATGCAATAACTATTCAGAATTTCTGCAACATGTCCTATTTATCTGGTTATCGATGTACCGCTGTTACGGAAACTCGATCACGGTGCACATAGGCGCAATAAGGGCTAGTTGTTTAGGTTGTATTTTTATTAGATGGCTGAATCACTTAATTTTCTTCCCATTTTTCGATACACGGTCCTGCGTTAGCGATGTTTCCGCATTCTATCGCTCCGAGTTCCTTTGATGATTTTCCGGACGTGATCTTTCACGCTGGAGACTTTTATTAAAGTTTACGTTTGGCACTGGTAACAAAGCATTGGCATGACTATACTATTGATTAGCAGTCTTTCTGTAGACATGTTTATGATACTGTGTCTTAATAACAGTGACCTGGTATAATGTTTTCTGGGCTTAATCATAAGGCTCGGCACGTTTATGTTTACCTAGCTGTAAATGTGTGTGTGACTTACAACGACTGAAGGTAGAAACCAAAACAACTGGTTTTCATAGCTTATCAAAAAGATCAAACCTAGTGCTAATTATTTTCAAGCACTTTATCCCTGGCAACAATATCAGTTATGAAACTATATTTATCCCAACAGTTTTGTGAATGGATAGAAATAGACCGTTTCATGTGAGAAAGTCAACATAATTGAAAAGGCAAGTCCAACATGTGAAGTCAGGTAAGAAAAAAAGCCTGGTTATTTGCATCATAGTGGAGTTGTATATATTTACTGCGCCATGCATTGAGCGAAACATTGAGGGTATATGCGTTTTAATCAGTACACAGATCACTGGGGTCGAGAGGTAAGGAATTCGCTTCTCAAAGCGATGCACGGAAACGTTAGGCGTTCGAATCCCGCAAGTTTCAAACGACCCGTGGTCTCAAGGGAAATGGGACCAGAGTGCCTGCTTTCCGAGTTACCCCCTCCCCCAGTCATCTTGACTTATGTCTTGCCACTGGTCCAAAGTAGCTCGGGTCCAGAGAGTGAGGTTGATGACCAGCGCAATTGCTTTCACACTTTAATCCAAATACAGCGCAAGGTTCATCATCACGATACAGCATGTGGTAGGCAACTAATGCGCATGGATATAAGTGCATATACACAGTATGGCGATTAAGAGGAACTGTTCCGTCAGAACAGAAGTTGATTGTCTAAATGATGATGGAGAAAATGTTAGGTCCCAATGTACATGATATCTGACATTTTGTGGGTAATGTGTTACGTCCATATGTGTTCACCATCACGCCGGCCGCTTTTACTTCAAGACCTGGTCTGGTACACATTTTATTAAGACAGAGTTGACCCTTAAACCGTTTTGCGGTCGAGAGTACGATTATAAAATGTGAGGAAAAAGACAGTATAGAGAACGCGAAAATGAAGATGAATAAGACTAAATTAATGGATATATTTAAGAAAAAATTTTCAATGGATAGATTGAAGATAAAAAGCAAAATTTGAGAGATTCGATATAAAATGTTGTACGGGGAGATTTTTTTTAGGGAAAATGCTGAATTGCGAGATTTCAAATAAATCTTGATTGGAGAGGTTTAAGATAATATGTTGAATATCGAGATTTGATATAATATGTTTGAGGGTAAATTTAATGATAAACGTTTAACGGAAAGATTTAAAATCAAGTGAATTGAAACAATTACATTGTTGGATGGAATAAGTAAAGATCAATTATGGATGGGGAGATTTAAAGCACATCAAATGGACTGTAAAACATATGTTGGATGAACAGAGCTCACATAAAATATTGGATCAATATATTTAAAATGTATTGTTAGAGGAAGAGATTTAAGATACAATGTTGGATAAACATAATTCAATATAGTATGAAGATATTTAAGATAAAATGTTAGAGAGAGACGAATTTGGAAAAAAAAGTATTTACAGCAGGAACAAAAGACCATATAATAGTAGTGTCTTCTATGAACATCCATATGGTTTGGAAAGCCGGGGGACGACAAAGATGAATGCCCAGAAATTAAAAAACCTGTCACCATACGTGCCTCTGCTGAATTATTTAGGTGTTTTGACCAGACAAAATATCAGATGACAAACTCTTGCACGACAGGATATAAGAAAATGTAAATAACATTATAAGACACGGGAGGGTAAAACTTTGTAAAATTGACCAAGAGCTATTTGCAGACGCACAATGGAGTATCAGCCGTACTGCGCATCATGTACTGCGCATGGGGCAATGCTTGAAAGATAGCCCAAGGCCAAAAGGCATGACAAGTCCGCGTGAAAACCTAATGGGCCACAGAGCATATCGAGAATTAGCCGAATGAAAATATATAAGACAGGAGGAACTAATCGATAAAGTCATATTTTGGATAATGAGATGCAAAGAGGAAACGCCTGAAAGACCCTAGTACACCTTCATCAGTACGCACGGGACGTAAGAAAAGCTACTGGAATAAGCCACCTAGCGCCATTTACAGGGCGCACAAAGGAGGACAGTTAATCATCGTTGACATTCAACAGCAGCGAAACATGAAGTGAACACGAAAACGGAGGCAAATAAATAGCAAAGATGTTTAAATTAAAATCATATTCAGACTAAACACAATTAACAAGGAAATTGATGGAATGTGAATACGTAAGGCTGGTGTGAATGAACACGTTAGGAAAAAACAGAAATATCTAACCAAAAAAAACAAAAAAACACGCAGACAGAAAGAAAGCAAACAATGCAGACTAGTGGGATTAAAGTGTGTCAGGGTTGGAATTCACTGATAGACAGACACATTCGATTCAGTTGCAGAGAGACGAAGTAAATGCCGGAGCAATAACTAGAAAGGTAAATGAAAAGGAGTATGGAACTGAGATTTTGACTTTAAAAAGGAAAGGAATAAATGTAAAGAAATTGAAATGCTGAATGAAAAATAAGATAAGGTATAAATACTTGGTGACTAATTGAGCCGGATGTTTTGTGGTTATTTTTGCCATATTGGTGCTGCTTAATTGGGGCTTGGCTTGGCTTCGTTCGTTCTCAATCTCCCGCTACCAAACCCTAAAAGGGCTTAATGGCTTTAGAATGCAGTCCAGAGAACGAAATGCGTTGTATCGTAGTTTACAGTTTGATTGCGATATTTGCACCCTTCGGTCCAAAACATCATTTTTTGAGTACCGGGTTAGTATTCCGTCTTCAAACCCTTCTCCTTAGCCATTCTGCACTGCTGCAGCCTGCTATCCAGGATCACCGAGTGGAGGTGTAGAAGGATCTTTGCAGCTCTGGTTCGCTGGCCCTGACGCTAGCAGTCAGCTATGGGTCGCTGACCACTGTAGCTTATGTTTGGTCAGCATCTTGATCCCCTAATTGAGTCACATATTTGGTAGTTAAATGTGCCAAATAAGGGTGGTTGAATATTCCAAATATTTGGTGGTTAAATGTGCCAAATAAGGGTGGTTGAATATTCCAAATATTTGGTGGTTAAATGTGCCAAATAAGGGTGGTTGAATATTCCAAATATTTGGTAGTTAAATGTGCCAAATAAGGGTGGTTGAATATTCCAAATATTTGGTGGTTAAATGTGCCAAATAAGGGTGGTTGAATATTCCAAATATTTGGTGGTTAAATGTGCCAAATAAGGGTGGTTGAATATTCCAAATATTTGGTAGTTAAATGTGCCAAATAAGGGTTGTTGAATATTCCAAATATTTGGTGGTTAAATGTGCCAAATAAGGGTGGTTGAATATTCCAAATATTTGGTGGTTAAATGTGCCAAATAAGGGTGGTTGAATATTCCAAATATTTGGTGGTTAAATGTGCCAAATAAGGGTGGTTGAATATTCCAAATATTTGGTGGTTAAATGTGCCAAATAAGGGTGGTTGAATATTCCAAATATTTGGTAGTTAAATGTGCCAAATAAGGGTGGTTGAATATTCCAAATATTTGGTGGTTAAATGTGCCAAAAAAGGGTGGTTGAATATTCCAAATATGTGGTGGTTAAATGTGCCAAATAAGGGTGGTTGAATATTCCAAATATTTGGTAGTTAAATGTGCCAAATAAGGGTGGTTGAATATTCCAAATATTTGGTGGTTAAATGTGCCAAATAAGGGTGGTTGAATATTCCAAATATTTGGTGGTTAAATGTGCCAAATAAGGGTGGTTGAATATTCCAAATATTTGGTGGTTAAATGTGCCAAATAAGGGTGGTTGAATATTCCAAATATTTGGTAGTTAAATGTGCCAAATAAGGGTGGTTGAATATTCCAAATATTTGGTGGTTAAATGTGCCAAATAAGGGTGGTTGAATATTCCAAATATTTGGTGGTTAAATGTGCCAAATAAGGGTGGTTGAATATTCCAAATATTTGGTAGTTAAATGTGCCAAATAAGGGTTGTTGAATATTCCAAATATTTGGTGGTTAAATGTGCCAAATAAGGGTGGTTGAATATTCCAAATATTTGGTGGTTAAATGTGCCAAATAAGGGTGGTTGAATATTCCAAATATTTGGTGGTTAAATGTGCCAAATAAGGGTGGTTGAATATTCCAAATATTTGGTGGTTAAATGTGCCAAATAAGGGTGGTTGAATATTCCAAATATTTGGTAGTTAAATGTGCCAAATAAGGGTGGTTGAATATTCCAAATATTTGGTGGTTAAATGTGCCAAATAAGGGTGGTTGAATATTCCAAATATTTGGTGGTTAAATGTGCCAAATAAGGGTGGTTGAATATTCCAAATATTTGGTAGTTAAATGTGCCAAATAAGGGTGGTTGAATATTCCAAATATTTGGTGGTTAAATGTGCCAAATAAGGGTGGTTGAATATTCCAAATATTTGGTGGTTAAATGTGCCAAATAAGGGTGGTTGAATATTCCAAATATTTGGTGGTTAAATGTGCCAAATAAGGGTGGTTGAATATTCCAAATATTTGGTGGTTAAATGTGCCAAATAAGGCTGGTTGAATATTCCAAATATTTGGTGGTTAAATGTGCCAAATAAGGGTGGTTGAATATTCCAAATAGGAAACGCACCTCAACAATAACCATAAATTCTCAATCAGAGGATACCAGACCTTCCGTCTAGATAGAGAAGGCCACAAAGGAGGGGTCCTGATACTGACCAGAAACAGCATACCGAGTAGCGAGGTACCTGTCAATCACACCGGACAAGCAGAAATTGTAGGAGTTGACATAATGGCTCAAGAGACGAAGCTCCGCATTTTCAATCTGTACGGACCACCAAACAGAGACCTATCGCTCTCGAGTATGGAGGTCAGAGACTCCAACTGCATAGTAGTTGGAGATTTCAACAGCCACTCGGAGAGATGGGGATACTCTGACACAGACAGCAGAGGTGACGAAGTGGAAGATTGGGAGATAGATGCAAATCTATCCCTAATAAATAGGCCGGAGGATAGCCCTAGCTTCTATTCAAGAACATGGCATACAACCTCGACTCCAGATTTGGCCTTCTCCACACAGGACATACACTATAAAATAGACCGACAGGTGCTAAACCAACTGGCAGGTAGCGACCACAGCCCGATCAGGCTAACCATTGACATGGAAGTAGGCCCACAGGAAACAAAACCGCTCCCACGTTGGAATTACAAACGAGCCGACTGGGACAGTTTTGCAATCCTGACAGATGGGCTGTGTGAAACCATCAACACACGAAACACCAAAATGAAGCCCATGGTAGAGAGCCTAAGCAAGGCAATAATGCAAGCCGCCACTGAAACCATCCCAAGAGGAGATAGGAAAAACTATAAGCCCTACTGGAATGATGAGTTGCAGAAAGTGGAAGATGCAGTAACAAATGCTAGGAACATGGCAGAACGAGAAAAATCCATGGAGGCAAACATCGCCCTCAAAGCCGCCGCGGCGAAGTACAAACACACTCTCAAGCAAACAGCAAGAGAAAGTTGGAAAAATAAAACGGAAAGTTTAAACCTGGACAAAGAAGGGAACAAGCTATGGAAGCTAGTCAGAGCCATGAACGACGAAACCCCGTCAAATAAACAAATTACTATCAAGCAAGGCGAGAACTTGATCACAGGTAAGAAAGCCGCAAACGCCTTTGTCGATCACTATGCCAGAGCAAACCACATCGAGGTCCCTGCAGATAAGCATACAGACATTATCGAAGAGCTAAAGGGGCACGAAAACATAAATACGGCTCCTGAAGAGTACATGATGGCCAAACTAACAATGCGCGAAATGGAAGAGGCTATGAGAACACTAAAGAGAAGGAAATCTCCCGGAAAAGACGGGATAACAAACGAAATGCTGATGGGGCTGGGCCAAACAGCGAAGAAAAAACTACTATCAGTCCTGAACCAAAGCTGGAAAAGGGGTATTGTACCCCAGGCATGGAAAGATGCAATACTGGTACCAGTACCAAAAACAGGAAAGGACAAAACAGATCCGAATGGATACAGGCCCATAAGCCTACTGAGCTGTGTCGGCAAGCTGATGGAACGGATGATAAACACCAGACTGATGTGGCATCTGGAAGAAAAACGAATACTAATTCCACAGCAAGCCGGCTTTAGACAGCACAGATCCACTGAGGACCAGGTCATCCTCATAGCCCAGGAGATAGAAGATGCCTACCAGGCACAGAAACACACAGTAGCTGTTTGGGTGGATCTGGAAAAGGCATTTGACAAAGTCTGGAAGGATGGACTTAGAGTCAAGCTAAGAAGAAGTGATGTTTGTGGGAAGATGTACAAGTGGATCAACCACTACCTCAAACAAAGAACGGCCAGAGTCCAAGTACAAGGGCAGATGAGCAAAAAGGTGACACTCGAGCAGGGAGTACCCCAAGGGGGAGTACTGTCACCCACACTCTTCCTGGTATATATAAACGATATTACTGAGAATATACCAAGAAGAGTCCATAGCTCAATGTTTGCAGACGATCTGGCTATGTGGACCTCTGAAAAGAATCTCACCATAGCAAGAAATCGGATGCAAACGGCCCTAACATCGCTGGAAGAGTGGGCGAACTCATGGCTGGTCAAAATAAACGAGGAGAAAACCACGTGCACAATATTCTCGCTCTCATTAAAACCCCAAAGTACCAAATTAAGCCTAAATGGCAAAATCCTGCAGCCAAACGACAACCCAACCTATCTGGGAGTCACATTTGATCGGCGCATGACATGGAAAAGTCAGATTGAGAGAAACCGAATGAAAGCCAGAGAAAGAATGGCGATCATGAGGAAACTTGCTGGCACAAGCTGGGGAGCAGACGAAGGCATACTAAAGAAACTATACACTGGAAGAGTGAGACCAGTTCTCGAGTATGGCATCGCGGCATGGACAACAGCAGCGAAGGCGAACTTCGATAAAGTTAACAAACTTCAAAACCAAGCCATGAGAATCATAACAGGTGGCATGAAGTCAACGCCAATTGTAGAACTTGAAAAGATTACAAAACTGCAATCCATGACCGACAGAAGAGACTGCAGAGCCCAGCTGCAGTCAGAGAAACTCCGAAGACTGACGGACCATCCAATGTACCAGAGGCTAAACAATTTGGGAACTGGGAAACTAAAGCGGAGAAACTTTGCAGAAATAGCCAAAGCAAAGATGCACGAAGATCCCATAAACGCACTAACAACACCAAAACCCATCACTACTGTACGAAAACCTACTTGGAGGCAGGATATATTTCCAGAGGTGGTAGAAAATATACCAGGTATTGCAAACAAAAACTGCCAGACCGAAAAAGAAAGGAGAGACACTACCCTAAGCTTCATAACGAAAAGCTACCCAAGCATGGACTGGACCCATGCATACACCGACGGTTCTGTAACAAACACTACACAGAACGGAGGGGCAGGAACATTCCTGAACCTACCAAATGGCAGAAAAATAACACTGTCATTCGCTACTGGTAAGTACACAAGCAATTTCAGAGCGGAGGCAGAGGCACTGAGGGCGGCAGTGGAAGAAATGGCAACACACAGTGAAAATGAGAGCCACATAGTCTTGCTGACAGATGCTCTCGCCGTAGTCACAGCGCTAAAAAGCCAGAAAAACACTGAGCTTAATGACTTAAGAGCAGCACTCTGCAAACTGTGCCAGCTGTCCGCACCAAAAAGGGTAGTGGTACAGTGGGTTCCGTCACACTGCAACATCCAAGGCAACGAGGAGGCAGACAGACTGGCAAAAGAAGGTGCAAGGCTACCACAAATAGATACCAGTATGACGTACGAAGAGTCAAAACGGCTTATCAAAGCCAGGTACATGTCCAAATGGGAAACCGAACATACTGGTTACACCAAAAACGATGCCTATTACCAGTTGAACCGAAGAGAGCAGGTCGTTGTCTTCAGACTTCGCACTGGCCACAACAGACTGAGGTACCACCTCTTCAACAAATTGAAGATAGGGTGTACCGACGAATGCCCATGCGGTACTGGTAAAATGACCACTGAACACCTGCTGCAGAACTGCCCGACATACGAGGATCAGAGAGAGCAGATGTGGCCATTGCCAGTGGAACTGCAAGACAAGCTCTATGGTAGTGGCGAGAGTCTCAGGATGACCGCAGCTTTTTTCGAGAAAATAATGGTTACTGTCTGACTGTGTACGCAGAAGAAGAAGAAGAAGAATATTCCAAATATTTGGTGGTTAAATGTGCCAAATAAGGGTGGTTGAATATTCCAAATATTTGATGGTTAAATGTGCCAAATAAGGGTGGTTGAATATTCCAAATATTTGGTGGTTAAATGTGCCAAATAAGGGTGGTTGAATATTCCAAATATTTGGTGGTTATATTGAGACAACATGTGATAACAAAATGGATGGACGATTTAGTGGTAAGATTTGGACAGTATTTGGTGGTTAAATAGGAGAAATATGACAAAGATCGAAAAATGTAATAGGAATGCAATTATTTCATAATAAATTGAAAGTGATAAATGTTAATAGACAGAAACGTCAGATTGAAAAAAAAACAGGGAGTCAAATAATTGTAGAGTATTTAAAAGGGCTGTGCCATGACACCAACCTCGGTCAGAGATGAAGCTAAGTCATCATGAACTAATCCGCAGCCTTTGTGGGGGTGGGGGTGGGGTGGGGTTAGGTGGATAGTTCCCTTCCTTGATGTTTTTACATCATGAACTCTGGTACCAATTTATAGCTGGGTTTACTGACTGAGAGGTCGTACAAGGCACGAATCACAGCCCGGATTTGTATTCTGATCGTACGTGAATTCGAACCTTGGCGCGCTGTAATCCCAGTCTAAATTACAGTCCAGTTCGACGGTAATAGATCAGCTTCATTTAATCTTCAATGTCGTGTTAAAGAAACCTGTGTCCTGGTTGGTCCCAACACTATTCGGAATTTTCTTTGCGCTGCTACTGAAGCGCGCATTTGGTAATGCAACAGAAGGGATTTGCCTTAACACTAGATCAGATTGTCGTCTATTTAATCTTTCGAGACTCAATGCTTAACTTAAGATCAGAGAAGTTACAGCCAGTGGCTTGTTTTTTGCTGATGACACTGCAATTGTCACACAGAGAGTGCATGAACTCCAAAGATTGAACGATTTCTTCGCCCAGGCGTGCAAAGGTTTCGTCCTCAAAATAAGCCTGACTTGTGCTGGGACAAGAGTTAGATAGCATCCCAACCATCACTATCGACATCTATGAACTGGAAGCTGTGGACGTTCACTTACCTGGGGTCTCTAATCAATGGAAAGCTCTCCCTAGACTCCGAATTGGGCAATCGCATTGGCAAAGGTGCTACCATTTTTTTCTCGTTTCACGTGTCTGGGAAAACCCCAAATTGACAGCAAAGACCAAGGTCATGGTCTACAATGCCTGTGGCACCAGTACGCTTCTATATGGCAATAAAACGTGGACAACATTTGCCAACAGGAACATGGGCTAAACACCTTACACTTGCGACGCATGAGCTCCACCCTTGGCATCTCATGGAGAGACGGGGTGACTAATGCAGAGGTGCATTCTCGCACCGGTCTTCTAAGTATTTACACCCTCTTTCACAGCGAAGACTGCAGTGGCTTGGTCATGTTTGTTGCATGGATGACGGTCGCATCTCCAATAATATTCTCTATGGATAGTAGGCGTGTGGTAAAAGAACAGCTGGTCGACCACAGCTGCGGTTCAAAGACGCATGCAAGGGGGACATGAAGGAACAGCTGGCCAACCACAGCTGCGGTTCAAAGACGCATGTAAGGGGGGCATAAATGCTCCGGATATGGATCTGACATCTTGGGAAGACATAAACTGCAGATCTATCAAAATGGAGATGTAATCTGAAGAGCCACCTCAGGCTGGTCAAAAATAAGTTCATGCAAGACAGGGAAGTGAAGAGACAACGACGAAAGGTAAAGGAAAACCAAAAACTCAATAGAGAGTTGCTACTCGAAGGCTGCATCATCATCCAGTTAGAAATTACTGGAAAGAGGCTACTAGAAACGATGCACAATAGAAACTTCCAAAGCAAAAAAGGACCTAAATGATTTGATCGATACAGGAATAACGCCAA
Organism: Ariolimax columbianus; assembly: GCA_036924085.1. Classification (NCBI taxonomy): domain Eukaryota; kingdom Metazoa; phylum Mollusca; class Gastropoda; order Stylommatophora; family Arionidae; genus Ariolimax; species Ariolimax columbianus. Next base: position 30,314,689 of record JAVGWX010000022.1, on the reverse strand, counting down.
ATTGGGGGAATGTTTGGCTTGGCTTGGCTTCGTTCGTTCTCAATCTCCCGCTACCAAGCCCTGAAAGGGCTTAAGTAGCAGAATATACTCCAGAGAACGGAATGCGTTGTGTCGTAATTTACAGCTTGACTGCGATATTTGCACCTTTCGGTCGAACACATCCGACTTCAGCAAGCATTTTTTTTGTACCGGGTTAGCATTCCCTCTTCGAGTCCTTCTCCTTAGCCAGTTTGCCCTGCTGCAGCATGTTATCCAGGATCACCGCGTGGAGGTGTAGAAGGGTCTTGGCAGCTCAGTTTCGTTGGCCCTGATGCTAGCAGTCAGCTATGGGTCGCTGACCACTGCAGCTCATGTGCTGCTCAGCATCTTGATCCCTATTTTTGAGTGGTTTTGAAAGGTTTCACACGAGGCTGAAGGTTGAATAGAGAGAAGGGAGTCGCAGCTGCAGTAGCCACCATCTGCTTCGTACAAGAAAGAACAAAACATGAAGCGCAGTTTTACAAAAGCAGAAGAAATATAATAAAGGGGAATAATTGTCATTTATTGCCTCTTCAAATCTTTCAAAAATTGCATTACTGCATATCAAGACCAATTTGAATATGGATATTCCATCATTTATAATCACGCATATTAAAAAAACTAACCATGGCCAAATGTGTATCAGTTTACCAAGATTCATGATGACGATTACAAGATGTAATCTATATCAACGACTGAACGTTTCGTTCTGTTTCGAAGATTCGATTCCGATAAAAGTGTAACTGTCATGCTGGGATAATGTGGGTCAGTCTTGATTTATTTTACATTTATAAGTAGCTCAGATTGTTGCACCTAAATATAGAAAATCGGGCAGTTTAGGGAGTAGATATATATTCCTAAATGTGTGCTATTGATTGCGTCAATGTGCTGTATGAGTATATGCGCACATAGATATGCGCACACACACGGACATTTAATGTCTGTGTGCATGTGGATGTGTTTGTGTCTTTGTATATACATATATACAGGGTTAACAATTTTTGCTTGACAAGTAAATAAATATCAATATTTAATCGTTAATTACGTTTTACGTCTTTACTACATAATTGGTTGTATACAGACTCTGCAGACGTTAAGTTAAGACTCTAGCATGATTATTAAAGTTATTATGGTTACAATAGATTGTACATAAGCTAGCTTATGAAAGTGGATCTAAATGGGCCTCCACTTTCACGATTTAAACTTAGAAAAGTCATAAATAAATTGTACTTGAATGCTAAAACTTCCAAGCATTATTAGGGCATGCCCCTGCAGTAGTGCATTTTCTCATAAGAAGAGATAGGCTAATACTGTGTAAGTAATACAACATATTTTCTTTTGTTACGCACTGTTACGTAGAAATAAAAGTGAATGAGTGCCTAATTTAAATTTGTTAACATAAATTGCATGACTGTAATCCGACCATGCTGACTGATGACATTTTTGACTGACTAGTGAGCCACTCTAAAATGTATCAAGCTCTGTATATATATATATATAACACCTATGTGTATATATGTGTGTGGTGTGTGCTTATGTGTGGTGTGTGCATATGTGTGTTGTGTGTGCCTGTGTGTGTGTGCATGTGTATTGAAAAGATTAATGATCGCCTCTTTCAGCCATGACTGACTATAGGTTGTTGCATCATACTTGGTTGTATCAACCCTTATGACGTTGTCGTTTCGCTTCTCCGTGTTGGAAGAGCTCTTTTCATAAGACGTTCAGTGGCTCTTTAGGACACATCTTCACGTGGATCAAATTCCAGTTTCGTCTTTCCGGCGATGTCGGACTCATGACCAGGGCCTTCATGTCTCACTTACACACATCTTTTGACCTGATCTGTAGTCGACCAGCTGTTCTTTCGCCGCCCGCCAACTGTCCATATGTGATGTTTTTGAGAATGCGACCATCTTCCATGCGACGAAAATAAGCAATCCATCGTAGTCTTCGCTTCATAAAGAGATTGTTCATCCTTGGGATATCGTGGCGAGATTGGACTTGTATATTCGTTACTCAGTCCCTCAATGCAGTTCCAGAAATGGATCACAGTTGCCGTAGGTGGAATGTGTTAATCGCGTCCTCTTGTGTGGCATAGATTTAACACATTTCGGTACCATAAAGAAGCGTACTGACAGCACATGCATTTTAAACCAAGGCCTTTGTTTCAATTCTAAGTTTATGTTTACATCAAACACGCGCTGTGAGAATGTAACAAGAGCCCTCCCGTTGCGACTGACTACATATGTCCAGAACGATATTGTCTTTGATGAGACAGGAACGCATGAAATATATATATTCGAGACGTGTTGAAAGGAAACAACACCTTAATGCAACAAGTAAACATACGCACGATGCACATGATAGCGTCACTTCTGGTGTATACAGCATATACCAACCGTCAAGTTTGCAAATTTTCATTATCCTCCGGCTCATAGTTTCCTCAGTAAACCGTTGAAAATATGGTGGGTGTGATACGGAATGCATCTAGAGTTGATCAGCGAGTGGTGATTCGGTTTCTAACAGTTGAAGGATGTCGTCCGAGACGTGTTCATCTGTCACTGGGCGCAAAAGAAACGAATCATCCTCCTTTTCTTTTCGCAGCAAGTGGTTCTCCATCTCGTGCGTTCTTGCTTATGGTGGTTGGCCAGGAATCGATTAACCCATTGTGAACACACTTTCCGATACTTCAGTTTCTTGCTAACCATCATTTGAACTGTGTCTCTGTTAGCAAACGTAAGCTCCGGCGACGGTCCACCCGAATTACTGTATGCATTTTGAAGATGGCACCTTCTGACGCAACAAAAATGCGCCTGACCTGGTCTTGGAAGATCTTTCGTTAACTCACGTTCTTCTTTAAATATCGTTGTTTAGTTCTTCACTGTTGTCTTCACCACACTTTTGTCACCATACACTGCCTGCATTCTGCGATTAATGTCAACTGGTCGACATCCTTCATCTGTTAGAAACTGACTCACTGCTCGCTGATCAACTCTGGACGGATTCCGTATCACACCCGCCATATTTTAAACCGTATGTTGAGGAAATTATGAGTCGGATGAAAATGAAATATTGCAAATTTGACTGTTAGTATGTGCTGTATACATCAGAAGTGACGTCATCATTCGAATCGTACGTATGTTCACTTTTTGCAGTTAGGGTTGGTTTCATTTGAACACGCTTCGTATATATATGTATATATATATATATACACACATACATACATACATACATACATATATTCATACATACATACATACATACATACCTACCTACCGACCTACATACATACATACATCATACGCACACGCACTAACACACACACACACACACACTCGCACACACACACACACACCCACCCTAACCCACCCACCCAGGTAGGCCTTCATCAGTAATGTATGAACCTACTTACGAAAATGTATCGACTCAATGATACACCGCGTATCTGAGAAAGCACTCCTAACCCTAAACAGGAAGCATTTTCAAATGAATATTCTTTCCATGAAATCATTTTGCACCCCAAACAAAGCACAATCGCAAGCTGTTATTTGATTGTACCCTCTTTAGTGAGCTCCGGTGCTATATTTTATTTGAGATGCCCCACTGCGTATGAATGATAGTAATCAGTAATCTGGATGCTGCTGCCGGTTATAATCACCTTTAGAAACAACTACCAACCGTATATTGTAGTTATCCCATATCAGTTAGTGACCTACTTCCTGACATACCCGTTGTGTTTGTAGTGTATATATATATATATATTTACTTATATATATATATATATATATATATATATATATATATATATATATATATATATATATATATTACGTATATATAACACAACGTGGAATTTAGATTCAAGGTAATGCCCTAGGTTTACTGCTCATCATTTCGTAATGGTTGTTTTAAAATTGTTCAACATTTTCGGCGCACTCATGCAGCTCACCAAGCAGTGGAAATACGAGCCTTTATCTGGTCAGCTGAGATCGATTTTGGAACACATTTGAATGAGACGATTCTCTTGCTCAAATCGTCCAGAAGAATTGAATGAACTGAACCGAAACTAATGTGCAAGTCTCCAGACACCCCCTGAAATGTGAATCGGCGATTTGCAGAACAGCTGCCCGCAGAAATGTTTTCACTCGTTCTGGTTACACGAGTCCCAGACCGTTTATCACTCGCAAATGTTTCATGGCTAACTGTAAATTGTTTATACAACTCATAAACGTGTTTACGAATCATACAATCCTTCCCGTAAGCTGTCTGCAATTTTAATCATGTGTATTTACACAAGGGTTTTGGAAAATCTGATTCAAATTCGTTGAGCGAGGTTCTTCCGACATGTAAATGCACCGAATGCACGTACGTATACAGCACTACTGCAAACAAACCAGTCGAGCAGGACTGACATGAATACATACTACATGCAGGTTCGGATTAGAGATCAACCTGTGCGCATAAATTTGTTAATGTATCCCACGGCTGCAATCTGGATACTTTATTTATTACACATGATATATGAACATTCGGACGAAGTTTTAACAGTGAAAAATCTGACAGCAACCAGCAAATCATAGCAGACGTGAAAGTTTCGTAACGAGAATAGTTGCTGGAGATGAGACCTGGATTCACTTCTAGGAAAAACCCAAGATAACGAACAACGAATGTCGCCATCCCTCTTCACCAATTCCGAAGAAGTTCCGCACACAACCACCTGTACTGCAGGGCGACCCTACTCGCTACCGTCCCCTCGTTTTCTAACATAACTCTTAAACCAATGAACGAAATTCAATACAATTTGACAGTGGCATACTTTGGTGTAGCAGCAACATAATCAGTTTAAATTATACATTGCAAGGGGTTACGATTAGCATCAATGAATGCCTACACACGTTTTTCCATGTTGCGGAATGTATTCACCAAAGCACCAGGAGTTAGAGACTCAGTTACCTTCCGAATGTTTTTCTACAGTTCCATGAGATTGCATAGCCCCTTAGAAATGACACGGTTGTTAAAGAAGGAAGCACTTTCAGCCGTGCTGACAATTGCGGTGTGACATGTGACTCCATCCTGCTGAAAACAGCCAGTACGTAGTTCCTCATCGTCCAAATGGTTCACAGTCGGTCCCATGTCAAATGTTATTGATTTACGTGCATTAGTTTAAAAGTTATAAAGGAAAATGAGGGACACGTAGCGAATGGGAAGCCCTGTATAATGGGAGGTAAGTTTATTTATTGGGGATGAATATGGCGTTACTTTAAAGCTGGGGCCAACAAAACTACCGTTCGCTTGTCAAATGCGCCACGCCGTCTCATCTTTTACGACCGCGACCTAAGAATGGATTGTACATTTTCAAATTCTCTAAAATCTCAAAGTAGGCTTACAACTGAATGGCTTACCTATCCTCCAGATTGTCTCTAGGCTCGAAAAGGATTAAACATTTACTATTTGGCTCTTTACAAATAGTTTCAGACCAATGTTTCATAGCTAAACGCGCCTAAGGGAAAACACTATCACCAGTGTCACCTGCAAGCAAATGCTGAAAAATAAATATAGCCATGAATGGTTAGATCAGTCGGCCGCATTCCAGACAGGCCAAATATATTTTAAACACTAAGCAAAATCAAATCCCCAGTACCCAGCCAAGAAACTGAAACGAAGAGACCAGAGTTTAATCTTCAAGCTGAGAACAGGCCATGCCCCTCTCAGCAAACGTATGAATATATTAGAACCACTACGTGAACCAAACTGAAGTCGAGCAGCTCTTGACTTTGTTCCCAAAGCTGACCGATCTGCGGAACCTGCTGCTCCCACCACACCCCACCATACACAACACACTATAACACATCACTACAACAATTGAGGAGAACGTGTGTTTTTTGTCCTGGAGAAATTGGGCTGTCATCACCATTCCCAGTGTCACGCTTAAATCTTTTGTCATGAACCTTCTTTGACCTGAAACCAAACAACGGGGGCTTCCGCGTACAGGTGTCTTGTTGCAACACCACAATATCCATTCTCCAAACTGCCCGTGTAACTGTTACAACCATCCTTAACCTGCACTTTGAGTGGGTTCCACATCCGCTGTACGCGTTAGAACTTGCCCCAAGTGATTTCCACTAATCTGGACGACTCAAAAAAAGTAGATTGGAGAAAATGATTCCAGGTCCGATTATAATGTACATCGAATGCTGCATGTGTAACGACACACGCGATGAAAATACTTTGTTATCTTCCCTAACGGAAAACACAATGTATGCCTTGGAAACCTGTATTGAAAACTTTGCAGTTGTCGACAAACGATACAGTTGTGCGTGGTACTTTTTTCTTAACAAACTTCCATTTGAATAGTCCTCGTGCATATAGAGGATGATGGCATCATTTATTTGCTAGCGCTATTTTTAGAAAGGATTATCTGCACTACTGTTTATCCTCACTCCCTCGTCTCAAGCCGCTCAGCCCTAGTAGCAAGTCAAGGACAAGACGACTAGGGGGCGATTACGAGATGCAGGGGACTCCGTATCAAGTACCCGTGAAAAAGCGACAGAGTCCGGAGTCGAACTCACACCATCTGATCACTAGGCCCAGGACTTAACCACTTCGCCACGGTATCTTTACCTTTACCTTATATATATATATATATATATATATATATATATATATATAGCATCATCATCAGAAGCATCTGTGTCTCTTTAGACCATGCGCGTGCACTCTGTAAGTTTTGTCCAGCTCTTTCTCCTGTATTGACACTGTCTGCGAGTGACAGACCCTGCCACAGATCGAACAGCCATACTGATGAGGCTGGTTTGCTCTGGCTGTTCCTTGATCTCTTCAGTCTTTCTCTTGTCTTTGCAGCCAGAAGACATCTACGAGCGTCAGCAGCCACTATGCCCACTACAACTGACTGTCTCCAGATAGCTCGATCCTGAGCAATTTCTTCCCAGCCCTCGGATAGGATGTAGCAGGACTTCTTATCCCTCTTGCATTCGTCCCTGAATCGCAGTGTGGGACAGCCGATTCTTCTAATATAAAAGATATCGTTTAGCAGGCTCTCGTCTTCCGTGCGATAAACATGTCCCAACCACAGTAGACGTCGCTGGCTCAACATCGAGTACATGCTGTGAGTGTTTGCTCTCTGTAAGACCGTATTATGTGACACTCTCTTTTACCACCCAATTCCCAATATACGCCGTAGACATCTCAAATGAAAGGTTTTCAGTCAACGTTCATGTTTAGTGTAAGTACTCCAAGTCTTGCTTCCATACATGTGAGTGCCAACAACGCAGATCTTGTAGACCCGGACCTTATTGTAGTAAGACAGCGCAGTGTTTTCTCAGACGCTCTTCGTCAGGCGGGCCATGACGGTACTTGCCCTGTCAAGCCTACTGTCTATCTCCTTCTCGAGCGAGAGAGTGTTGCTGGGGGCAGACCCCAGATAAGTGAAACTGTTGACGACCTCCAAAGTAACGCCATCAGTTTTTATGGAGGGCGTTGTGGTAATGCCCTGTGAGCAAACTATTAGACTTATGGTGAGACCGAACTGCTTGCACCCCGTGCTCTGTCACCCAGTCTCTGCAAGGTCTCCTCACTATTTGTCACCAGAACTGCAGCTTCCGCAAATAGCATCTGTCCTCGCGTGCAGTCGGGACAGGTTAAACACCCGCCCATCTGACCTGGTGTGCAGTCGGGACAGGTTAAACAGCCGCCCATCTGACCTGGTGTGCAGTCGGGACAGGTTAAACAGCCGCCCATCTGATCTTGTGTGCAGATAAACAGCGTTCACATATGTGTCGTAAGCATGGAGTTGAAGATCCAAGAGAGGGTCGGCGCGAGCACACATCCCTGCTTCACTTCAATCGTGATGTGAAAAGTATTTGAAGATGATCCATCGTAAAGAACTGAGCACTTCATATCAGTGTGAACAGAAATTATCATGCCACGCAGTTTTGGAGGGCAGCCGATCTTCTCGAGGAGTTCGAATAGACCCTTCCTACTAACCAAGTCGAAGGCCTTGGCGAGGTCTAGAAACATCGTACAGAGCGGCTGGTCTTGTTCTCTGCACTTCTCCTGGATTTGGCGAAGCGAGAAAATCATATCCGTTGTTGATCTACCTACTCTAAAGACACACTGAGATTCTGGTTATACCCTGTCCGCGAGCAGTCTCAACCTGTTTAGTAGCCTGCGGCCGTAAACTTTGCCTACAACACTCAGGAGCGAGATGCCTCTATAATTATTGCAGTCCCAGCGGTCACCTTTGTTTTTGTAAATAGTCACAATGATGGCGTCACGCATATCTTGGGGGACTGCACCTTCCTCCCAGCTGAGGTATAGAAGATCAAAAATCGGCTGAGCTAAGGTTGATTACACGCATTTGATGGCTTCGTGTGGGTACCATCTCCCCCTATTACTTTGCCATTTGAGAGATTGTTGAATGCCTCATCAAACTCATCCAGAATAGGCGCTGTCAAGTTCCTCCAAAATGGGCAGGGCATGTAGCCTGCACAAGGCCCCATCAGTGACCACCGTTTCCCGAGAGTAGAGCTCAGAGTAGTGCTACACCCATCTAGCCGTCTGCTGGTCACGGTCCATGATTCTCGCACCTGTCAAAGATTTCAGGTATATATATATATATATATATATATATATATATATATATATATATATATATATATATATGAGAGAGAGAGAGAGAGAGAGAGAGAATATAGTCTAAGTAGCATGTCCTTTGCAGAACGTCTTATCTTACAACAGCCAACCTATTTGGCAGTTAAAAGTTTCTTGGCAAGTGTGCAGTAGGTTGCCATTATTTTTCCACGCGAAGAAGCAATTGCCCAAGAAAAAAACGGAAATATCTGCTAAACATATATATCATCATCATCATCAAGTGTCATCTATGCAACCGATGTTTAGGGCAATGTATCTCTAGCTGTCTCTCTCCCGTGCGACGTCAGACTGCGTTCCGATCACATTTTGATGTTGTCTGTCCATGTGTCTCTTTCTCGCGCTCTGACTCTCTTGTCTTCCACTCCGTTAATTCAATATAACCTTCAGCCGACTGTCTCTTGACATGCCCAACATATTTTGTTGTTCTGCTTGTTATTTCCTTCCGCACCGTCATCTTTTTATTCACCTTTTTTCAAATATATTTATAAACATTTTTATATATATATATATATTTCCATGTAGTGTGTGTCTATCATTTAGTATTCATATTTATCTGTCAGATACAAACACCAGAGTGATTTCCTGGTGTTTTGTGTGAGACTGAGAATGGAATAGAACCACTGCGCCTCTGACGGTATTTAAACTTCATTCCTCTGTGTAACGCAGAATACTCTCCAACTCATGGGTATCCACGCCATGTGATCCCCATATCCCAAAAGCATTTTCAGTGTGACGAAACTATTTATATTTCAAATGTATCCCTAGAAACACTACTTCACATATATCACAAGAATAAAAGAAGTCAATTGCTGTTTTTTGTTAAAATCAGAAGAAAAATAAGTTGAAGAAAGATGATAGATACTCACTTACTTTCCGTGTCCAAGAGCCACGACATACAGTATGCATCCAGTATCCAGCTTACTTTCCGTGTCCAAGAGCCACGACATACAGTATGCATCCAGTATCCAGCTTACTTTCCGTGTCCAAGAGCCACGACATACAGTATGCATCCAGTATCCAGCTTACTTTCCGTGTCCAAGAGCCACGACATACAGTATGCATCCAGTATCCAGCTTACTTTCCGTGACCAAAAGCCACGACATACAGTATGCATCCAGTATTTGGCGACATTTATCATTTGCCTACATCATGTCGCACCTATCGCATGTTTCCTGGAGGTTGGGGTACGTCATCACGTAGTCAGGTCCTGTATTGCGCCACAGTCACGTGATATCATCCGTGCATCCCTATCGTTTCATATTCTTTTTGCAACGTGATACACCAGCTCGGAGTCTGCTGTTCCATCTCTGGAGCCTGCATCAATTCCCGCCATCTCTCGATACGGCGACTTTCAGGGGCTTGTCTGTATGGGCTGTGTAGATTTTAGGAAGCTATATCTGGATTTGAGTCTTGTGTTCTGTTCCTGATGTCCAAACTTTGAGTGCCTTGAGTCGTACTCCTATTCTTTTCTGAGAGATAGAAGTCGAAGATAGGAAAGTAAAATATGCAACGGTCTCGCATTTCAAACATTGCTTCAAATGTTTTCGGAAGAAAGTTATAAACACATACACAAAGATAGCTCGTGTTATCTGTCGCTGCACTGTTATCATGTTTTATATTAAGCTTAGCAAGACAAGAAGTTATCTCACCAGGATATCAAGATATTCGACCAGCAGTTCAAGGATCGATAAGTATTACTGTGATTACAGCGCTATGGGAATGCCCTTGTGAAGAGCGCTATTTGATGTGGGAAAACAACAGTGATGTCTCTTTGTGACAGTTGATCAGTCAGTGTGTTGCTGGGGAGAGACGATTGGAAAGGAGGGGGGGGGGGCGTAATATAATACACTGGATACAGAGATTTTCGTTCATAATGGTGGATGTGGAGAGTTAGAATAAACTGTTGGATACAGAAAGTTCGGATAAACTGTTGAGAATGGAGAGGTGGTTGACCGTTTTAAATATCTTGGGTCGATTGTCGGTGATGAAGGTTCAAAATGTGAGGTGTTGGCCAGAATAGCACAGACAATAGCGGCGCTTGCACGGCTTGACAAAATCTGGCAAGATAAACGGTTAGCATGTGCACGAAAATCAGATTAATGCGTACACTGGTCCTGTCAATATTTCTCTTTGCTTGTGAGATACAGACAGTTACAGCTGACCTTCAACGAAAGATACAGGCCTTGGAGATAGATGTTTCCGAAAAGTTTTAAACGTCAAGTACAAAGATCGAGTTACAAATGAGGAAATACGAGACAGAATTACAACAGCAATAGGGCCTTTCGAAGACCTTTTGGCAACTGTCAAAAGAAGGAAACTCACTTGGCACGGTCACATATCGAGATCAAATGGTCTTCTTGCAAATACGATCCTGCACGGAAAGGTGCATGACAGACGACGAAGAGGCCGGCACAAAAAGAGATGGGAGGACAACATAAAAGAATGGACCAGTCTCCAACCAGAGGAGTCACAGGCAGCGGCATCTGATAGAGAGAAGTGGCGTGGGATTTGTGAGGATGTCTTCATGTGTACCCCAACGACCTCACCGGTTATGGGATGACCTAACCTGACCTGACCTGATGGAGAGATTGGATAAACTGTTGGTTGAAGAGAGGTTTGTTAAACTGTTGAATTTGGAGAGTTATAAACTGTTGGATGTGGAGACTAGTGATAATTGGTTGAATGTAGGGAGTTGTGATAAACTGTTGAATGTGGAGAGTTGTGATAAACTGTTGGATGTGGATAGTTGTGATAAACTGTTGGATGTAGAGAGTTATAATAAACGGTTGGATGTGGATAATTGTGATAAACTGTTGGATGTAGAGAGTTGTGATAAACGGTTGGTTATGGAGAGGTGTGATAAACTGTTGGATGTGGATAGTTGTGATAAACGGTTGGTTATGGAGAGGTGTGATAAACTGTTGGATGTGGATAGTTGTGATAAACGGTTGGATAGATAAAGGTAGAATGAACTATTGATATTGAGAGATAACATTAGCTGTGTCATGGAAAAAGTTAAGATACGATGTTTGACGGAGAGTATTACGATTAACGTGTTTGATGGAGACAGTTAATATAACGTGTTTGATGGAGAGAGTTAATATAACGTGTTTGATGAAGAGAATTAATATAACGTATTTGATGAAGAGAGTTAATATAACGTGTTTGATGGAGAGAGTTAATGTAACGTGTTTGATGAAGAGAATTAATATAACGTGTTTGATAGAGAAAGTTAATATAACGTGTTTGATGAAGAGAGTTAATATAACATGTTTGATGGAGAGAGTTAATATAACGTGTTTGATGTAGAGAGTTAATATATAACGTGTTTGATGGAGAGAGTTAATATAACGTGTTTGATGGAGAGAGTTGATATAACGTGTTTGATGGAGAGAGTTAATATAACGTGTTTGATGGAGAGAGTTAATATAACGTGTTTGATGAAGAGAATTAATATAGCGTGTTTGATGGAGAGAGTTAATATAACGTGTTTGATGGAGAGAGTTAATATAACGTGTTTGATGAAGAGAATTAAGATACCATTTTGGATAAAGATTGTTAAGATAACGTTTTGTACGGAAACATTTATGGTGTCATTTGAAAGTTAGAGATTTTATTTGCAAGGGTGGTTGGAGGGATTTCCAATGAAACGCTGAATGAATAGTCTCAAAAATGAGTTTTGAACATTGAGCGCTTAGAAACAATGTTGAATGGAAACATCCCACATGAAATGTTGTATTGATAGAGTTAAGATATATATATATATATATCAACGAAGAAAGGTTTTATCAATCGGTGGACCTGATTAAAATGATTGTTGTTTCTGCAGAAATATGTTTTGCGCATCTGTGCTAACAAGCACCAATAATACATCATCTTTCGATGCAAAGTATGACATCCTTTGCATGTTACAGTGGTTCTTACATTAGTTTTTTTCAGTGGTTCTTACAGTGGTTATTTCAGTGGTTGTTTCAGTGGTTCTTACAGTGGTCTTACTGATACTCATTAAAGTCCATGTGGACTGAATAGAGTATCATCATGTAGCATGTCCTTTGCAGAACGTCGGTCTCATGACAGCCTTTCAGTAGGAAACTCATTCGCCAGTCTTCCGGCCTGCTCTAAGATCAAATCCAGCGTTTTCGTTATGTCCTGGTTCCATTGTCTTGTCGGTCGGCCATGGCTCTCTTCCCATTGACCATGCCTTTCATAACCCCTCTATTCCCATTGACCCTGCCTTCCATAACCCCTCTCTTCACATTGACCATGCCTTCCATAACCACTCTCTTCCCATTGACCACGCCTTCCATAACCACTCTCTTCCCATTGACCATGCCTTCCATAACCACTCTCTTCCCATTGACCACGCCTTCCATAACCCCTCTCTTCCCATTGATCACGCCTTCCATAACCCCTCTCTTCCCATTGACCATGCCATCCATAACCACTCTCTTCCCATTGACCATGCCTTCCATATTCACTCTCTTCCCATTGACCATGCCATCCATAACCACTCTCTTCCCATTGGCCATGCCTTCCATAACCACTCACTTCCCATTGACCATGCCTTCCTTCCATAACCACTCTCTCCAGTCCCGTGTGTCGTTTGACGTTTCCAAAAAAAAAACAGTATTCGGGTCATTACGTCATTTGTGATCCAATTCTCCTCTACATTCAGGCCTTGCCGGATGGGGTTGTTTCTTTCTTTGTCCACGGGATTTTTAGAACTCTTCTGTAGCACTGTGTGTCAAAAGCACCGATATTCGCCCTTTTTTTTTTTTTGCTATCAGCCATGTTTCACATCCATAGGTTGCCACAAGAAAAATGCATGTTCTTCAGATCTTTTGTTTTAATTCTTTTTTTTGCATTTTGCCATAGGTTCTGCATACTCTATCTTCTGCATTGCCATAGTCAGTCGTTTTCTTACTTCTTTTGTACAGTTTCCATTGTTGTTCAGTATTGATCTCAGATATTCAAAATGTGCATTATTTTCAAAGTAGAATAAAGTATGGAAAATTCAAATATCTAATTCCAGACTTCCTCTTAACATTTGTGAAAAAAATTTGAGAAATCAGCAACCGAAAAAAACAACTCCACAGACAGCGAGATGCCGGCTTCAAAATCTAACAGCCGACCTTTAACCCTCCCGCATAATTGGGCAGTTTGCTTTGTAAATATATGAGCATAATCACACTTCAACCTTCCAAAGAATATCGTAAAAGGTGAATCAAGAATGTTGTGCATTGGGCTAGCAACATCATCATGTTAACGCATTGCTATGAAACTGACATTACCAGAACTCCGATTTAAGCTCCCGGTAAAAGGGGTAAGCTGTAGCGATGGAATACAATGGTGATGAGCATAGTAATTTACTAGCCTGTTCACGGCAATAAACGAAGAACATGCAAATAGCTTTTGTAAATGTTCCATGTAATAGCATTATAAATATACACACAAACACACATAATTATATATATATATATACATATGTAACCACTCTATTTATCTTGTGCTCATCCAGAGTATGTGGGGGTGAATTGATTGGCTGGTCATATCACATGATGATGGAATCATGTGATTCTCACCTGCAGTGCGCTAAGGTCAAGGGATCGAAACCCCGGACACACCATCTTTGGTATTCTAATGTTCTGCTTTATTTCTTATTTGAACATGGGCGATTTAATGATAACCTCAGATACAATAACAAACAAAGAAGATCAGAAGAAAACTAAAAGTAAATAAAATGCATAAAGCACTGTTCGACTGTTCTGGAAGAACATGGTTGGGCTAGTTGGTAGTGGAAGTGGCGAGGTTCGGTTAATGGGTAATCAAAGAGTGCAATGAGTAAGAGAATGGATAAATGGTCTGATGTGTCATTCACACTGCCCAGTTCGGCTGGCGGCGGATGTTCTGCCCGTTTCTGTCAGTCTGTTTGTGTTTGCGTATGTATATATTCACTGGTATCCTGTGAGTCTCAAAAGACAATGGACTTCACGCTAGAGAGGGGACAGTCAGGTATTACCTTTGCTTTCGCAGTAAACGTTTGAAGTCTGCATCTTGACACATCCTATCTTCCCCTGCCTGCAGACTAACACGCAATGTCTCCTTTCAGGTGAGTTTATCCCCGGCAAGTTCCTCCCAGTTGCAGGTGTTCATATCCAACGCCTTGAGGTCACGCTTTCAAACATCTTTGTAGAAGAGGAAGGGTCTATCTTTTTTACTATTGCCCGTGGTCAGCTCTCGGTAAAGATATCTTTTGGTATTCGTCCATTCTCTATTCTGCAAACATAAACAAGCCACCGCAAGCGGCACTGGCAGAGTATCGTAACGAAGCTGATAATCTGTATATATATATATATATATATATATATATATATATATAACGAGAGAGACAGAACTGGACAACGATGTTTAAAGAAGGACGTGAGTTAACGCAACAATATGCGTGTGACCTGGTGTCGGAAGATCGTTCGTTAAACATCGTTGTCCAAGTTCTTCTCTGTTGCCTTCGACACACTTTTGTCACCATACACTGCCTGCGTTCTGCGAAGAATGTCAAATGGTCGACATCCTTCATCTGTTAGAAACTGAATCACCACTCGCTGATAAACTCTGGACGGATTGCTTATCATATGCGCCATGTTGTTATCGGTCTGCCGAGGAAACTATGAGTAGAAAGAATACAATTTAACAAATTTGACTGTTGGTATGTGCTGTTTACACCAGAAGTCACGTCATCATGCGCATCGAACGAATTTTCACTTGTTGCAGTTTGGTCCGTTTTAATTGGAACACGCCTTGTATATACCTTGAAATGTGGGTGTTCTTCCTGCCACTTTACACTGTTCAGTTCAGTTCAGTTCATCCCGTAACCCATCAGCTCGTTGGGGCACACATGAAGACATTCCCAAAATCCCACACCATCTTTCTCTGTCTGTCGCCGCCAGTCGTATCTCACCGGCACCAAAATAAGTCTTTACGGCAAATATCTGCGGCCAAACGACAACCCAAACTACCTGGGAGTTACATTTGATCGGCGCATGACATGGAAAAGTCAGATCGCGAGAAACCGAATGAGAGCCAGACAAAGAATGGTAATCATGAGGAAACTTGCTGGCACAAGCTGGGGAGCATACGAAAGAATACTAAAGAAACTGTACACTGGAAGAGTGAGACCAGTTCTCGAGTATGGCATTGCGGCATGGACACCAGCAGCAAATGCGAACTTTGATAAAATTAGCAAACTTCAAAACCAACCCATGAGAGTTATAACCGGAGGCATGAAGTCAACGCCAATTGTAGAACTTGAAAAGATTACAAATCTGCAATCCATGACAAACAGAAGAGACTGCAGAGCCCAGCAGCAAGCAGGGAAACTCAGAAGACTGACAGACCATCCAATGCATCAGTGACTAAATAGATTTGGAAATGGGAAACTAAAGCGGAGAAACTTTGCAGAAATAGCCAAAGCAAAGATGAGCGAAGATCATATGAACACCGTAAAAATACAAAAGCCCATCCCTACTGTACGCAAACCTACCTGGAAGCAGCATATCATTACGGAGGTGGTAGAAAATATACCTGGTATTGGAAACAAGAACATCCAGACTGAAAAAGAAAGAAGAGACATAACCTTGAGGTACATAACGGAAAACTACCCAAGCATGGACTGGACCCCTGCATACACCCACGGCTCTGTAACAAACACAACACAGAACGGAGGGGCAGGGATATTCATGAGCCTACCAAATGGTAGAAAAATAACACTGTCAGTGGCAACTGGAAAATTCTCAAGCAATTTCAGAGCGGAGACAGGGGCACTGAGGACCGCAGTAGAAGCAATGCTGACAGACGAAATTAATGAAAGCCAGATAGTCCTGTTTACAGCACTAACAGTAACAGCACTAAAAAGCCAGAAAAATACTGAACTTAATGATTTAAGAGCAGTACTCTGTCAACTATGCCAGCAGTCCGCACCAAAAAGAGCAGTGGTACAGTGGGTTCCATCCCACTAACATCCAAAGCAAAGAGGAGGCAGACAGACTGGCAAAAGAAGATGCAAGCATACCATAACCAGATTCTAGTGTGACCTTCAAAGAGTCCAAACGGCTTATAAAGGCCAAATACATGGCCAAATGGGAAACAGAACATACTGGCTACACAAAAAATGATGCCCATTACCAGTTGAACAGAAGAGAGCAGGCCGTGGTCTTCAGACTCCGCACAGGCCACAACAGACTGAGGTACCACCTATTCAATAAACTGAAGATAGGTGGCACTGACGAATGCACTTGTGGTACCGGGAAAATGACCGCTGAGCATCTGCTGCAAAACTGCCCGACATACGAGGACCAGAGAAAGCACATATGGCCATCACCAGTGACAACACTAGGCAAGCTTTATGGCAGTGTCGACAGCCTCAGAATGACCGCTGCTTTCTTCGAGCAAATACAGGTTGACGTTTGACAGCGTACGAAGAAGTATCTCACCGGGACGAAGGCCTGACCACTCAGTGATGTTGTCCACCTATCTCTTCCTTAGACGTCCTCGCCCTCTCTGTCCCGGTACGGAACCAAAGAATATCGAGTTCGTAATTCCATTGGACCTCGCGACGTTCCCGCACCAGGCCATCTTTCGTCTTTTGATAGCTGTGAACCGATCTTCAAAAGGACCAATAGCGTCTTCAACTCTCTGACGTATTTCTACGTTCGTGACACGATCTTTATATGTTACATTTATTGCCCTTCTATTATAGTTTTTGCATCTTCATAGTTGACCAGGTATTGTTCCTGTATCAGTTTCGCTCCCTCTTTCACTAAATTGGTTGGCTTCTTCGTTTTCATTGATGTTACAGCATCCATCCACACTCACACACAGGCATGTGTATTTATTCATATTCACGATGAGGCCAAGAAAAAAGCGTTAACTTAATTGTTTTTCGTCGATCGGCCAGACTGGGATGATTACTTTTAAATACGGTAGCAGTAGTGAACAAATATTGTCCAAGATTGTGTCTATTTTAGTTTGTGCCAATAATATCCCCTGCCGGTTGGCACACATACGCGAATTCCAGCGTGTAATTTTTTCAGTGACACATCAATTGTGTTTTAGGTCAAGGGCAACTTTAACTATTCAGGCCTTTGCACTGAACTTTAAAACGTCACATTCCTGGGCTGATTAAATAACGGATCTCATAGTGTGCCGATGTTTATAACTAATCCGTGCTCCACACAGAGAAATAAATCAAATCCAAGGTAGGATTATGCAAAAGGATCACTCTCAAAGGTGATTTGTTGTGTATTGTACCGTGAATTTGTTATATTTCTCTGTGTGGAGCATGGATTAATTATAAACCTTCGATATTAGTTCTGTTATTTAGTCAGTCAATGAATGTGACGTTTCAATGGTATTCCCCAGGTCATTGGAAGGCATGCAGCTAAAGTAGGTCATGTCTAGGTAATCCCACGCCTTCTTTATCCACTTGCTTTTCTCATCCACTTTATTGCTCATGCAATAGTCATTCTCTTATGAAACCTCTCAAATTTTTTGGTGGTCACACGTTTGGTTCGATGAATTATAGTGTTTCGCATGCGATCAGTATAACTGTTTCCTTTTCTCGATGAGCAGCCTTTATATGGAAGAATTATATGACGAAAAATAAGAATACGGGACTAATTCGAGGCACCGTAATTGGAATGAGTACACTTTAACCCTTTAACGAGGATCTATTGGAGGGCAAGTCTGGTGCCAGCAGCTGCGGTAATTCTAGCTCCAATAGCGTATATTAAAGTTGTTCCAGTTAAAAAGCTCGTAGTTGGATCTCAGGCGCAGGCGGGGGGTCCTTCTTGGGCCGGTTCACTGCCCGTTGTCTCCTGCTCTACCGTCTGCCGGCTCTCTCCCGCGGGTGCTCTTCGCTGAGCTTTCCCGGTGGCCGGCGCGTTTACTTTTAAAAAATTAGAGTGTTCAAAGCAGGCCTCAGCTGCCTGAATAATGGTGCATGGAATAATGGAATAGGACCTCGGTTCTATTTTGATGGTTTTCTGAACTGGAGGTAATGATTTACAGGGACAAACGGGGGCATTCGTATTGCGGCGTTAGAGGTGAAATTCTTGGATCGCTGCAAGACGAGCTACTGCGAAAGCATTTGTCAAGAATGTTTTCATTAATCAAGAACGAAAGTCAGAGGCGCGAAGACGATCAGATACCGTCGTAGTTCTGACCATAAACGATGCCGACTAGCGATCCACATGAGTTGCTTCGATGACTCTGCGAGCAGCTTCCGGGAGACCAAAGTGTTTGGGTTCCGGGGGAAGTATGGTTGCAAAGCTGAAACTTAAAGGAATTGACGGAAGGGCACCACAGGAGTGGAGCCTGCATCTTAATTTGACTCAACACGCCAACACTGAAATGATTGACCGGCCGAAAGCACTTTCGTTGGGTTTAATAGGGAACGTGTGCTGGAATTAGACTCTCGAAAGACAGGTCAGTTTTACCCTACTAATGACAGGGCATTGTTACTGTAATCCTGCTCAATCCGAGAGGAATCGCAGGTCTCAGAAACTTTGTCCACGGGCTTTGCTGATAAGCCAATAGTGCGAGGCTACCATCTGAGGGATTACGGCCGAACGCCTCGACCCGGTCGAGCTGCAGAAAGAGGTCTCAGCCGTCCCGCCGATTAAAGCGGGCGGGGACCTGCTCGATATTCACCCCATACGGCGTTGAGGTGTGAAACCACTAGTTGAAGACTTAGTTCTCGGTCGGGGTGTCGAAAGCAGTAGAGCAGTTACCTCACTGTTGAGACTTAGCCCTTGATCATGAGATATGTCTGCACACCAGGCGAACATCTGCGTGCCATGACCAGGCTTGTCCTCTGGTTAAATGTACTCCTGCTTCGTTCTTTACTTCTGCTATCAGTCATCACAATGGACGCAGAAGAGATGCAGGCCAGCGGACATTGCGTAACAAACCCCACTGTTTGCCCTGGCCGTTATTCTAACTTAGAATATTCTCACACTCATCCACATCATCATGACCACACACTTCTAATAATATAGCACACATCAGATGGCATATTTATTACATAATATTCATATCATAAAAATGAGTAGTGGAATTACAAACACAATTCAATACATATCATCTTAACTAATTATTCATATGTTATATATAAGTAAATATAAATATTAAATAAAGCGGAAAGTTTAAGCATAAGCTATTGATGGAATTCCCAACTATCTAAACCCAGTTCTTTTGCCTTGCAATTACATCACACACACCTCGCCATAACTGCGTCATCAACACATCTTATCAAATACTCTTCCTCACTCAAATTGCCTCAGGCGGGCGATCTGGACATACCTCGTTCACATTGTCTCCTGCTTACAACACAACGTTCAGATTTACACTTAATACAAAACTCACACACCTACTTGAGCGATCCTGTTCTATCACTAACATTCGTGCAACAGTTTATCAATCGCTCCTCTATCAAAGTCGGTGAGTTAAGCATACTATCTAAATTCAGTCTCTCTCAAAAACTCTTCCTCACTCATCTCTTTATCCAGCGTCCTCTTCATCCAGCCTCCTGAGCTAAACTTTGTCTCGAGTTATATACACTCAAGCAAAGTCAGACCTTTGACCAATGGATCTCAGGGGACAGCTATATTCAGTATGATTGGAACGAAACACGTTGCACACCTGTCACTCATTCTCTCGCAGCAAGCCCCGCTGCCAATCCGTCTGTCAATCATTCTCTCCCTACCCAAATCGGAAGGCCAGTGGTCAGCTCCTACCTGTCCACATTCCTTGCCCCAACTCTGTTCTCCTTTTTGAGACGGTGAGTGACCTTGACACGCATTCAGGTACCTTTGTTATCAGCAACCACATCACCCCTGTCCTAAACTCTCTGCTCCGGCGTGAACTGTTACAATTCCACCTCTACCCTATTGTGACAACCTCCCAGGTGGGGGGGGGGGAATGCTAGGCGTACCATCACTGCAGGGGGGCCGAGAAAATAAAGGGAGCAAGGAGATACCTCACTCACATGCATATGCTACGTTTCTGGCAGGACGTGACGATCCTGGGACACAGATACACTGGACTGCCTCTCTTCCGAGATACTTGAAAAACTAGTACATACAGTCCATCACATCATATCATATCATCACCACACCCTATAGACACGAGTGGGGAAGACTCGACAGTCCTGCAAGACAACTTCCATAAGAGAGACAACTCTGAACACAAACAACTGCTGCCTTGCAGATAGGCTGGGGACAGCCAAAGGCTAAGGAGGGCATCCCTACAGAAACGCCTGTTGAAATCAGATGCACTGGGCCACAGGCTTTACAAAACAGTGCAACGTATATCGCTGTAACCAGCGTACGAAGAAGAAGAAGATTTGGAAGAATTCATAGATTTAATTCGTGACAGGGGAAGTAACCCATCAGCAGTTATTTGCGACAGTAATCACGATCTGTCGTGATCCCAGATCAAGCAAAATTAATTCGAATGTGACCCAGTGAACAGCAGCCATTACTGATTTGCTGAACATTGGTTTTGCGGGCAGCATAGGATTATCAGATGTGCTTTTTTCTGGAGACATGGAAGAGGTCCTAAAAAGATTTCAGAAATGACTTAATTTTTATTATATTCTGTGACAAATAGGATAACCATATCCGTTTGAGAATATTCAGTCTGAAATGCGGAATTTCGTACCATGAAATTTACGACTTGCAGTTTGCGATGCATGCAACTGTATTTTGGCTGAATTAAAATGACGCTCATTGCAGGAAATAGAAATGGACATCACATATTTTCGATAAAACCTGCATTATGTATGTCAAACGACTTGTTAGGTAATTCTTTTTTAAAAGACTGACTATAGTTGGACTGACTTCAGAAGGACTGACTGTACATGGACTGACTTCAGAAGGACTGACTGTACATGGACTGACTACAGGAAGACTGGTTTACGTAGACTGAATTTAGGCGGAATAACTGTAGGCAAACTGATTTTAGATGACTTACCTTAGGTGGACTGAATTTATTAGGCTGACTGACTTTAGATGGACTGACTTTGGACGGGAGAAATTTAGGTGGACTGACTTTAGACGTACTGACTTTTGGAGGACTGACTATAAGCGTACTGACTTTTGGTGGGCAGACGTTTGATGGACCGATTTTTGGTGGACTGGCTTTAGGTGGACTGACTTTTGGTTGTTTGACTTTGGACGTACTGAATTTTGGTAGACTAATTTATGTGGAAGTTACAGAAGATCCTTAGAATACCCTGGACAGAAGAAACAACAAGTGTAGACAGTCGGCAAGAATTGAGCATAGAGGAGAATTGGTTTATAAATTCCATTATAACCAGAAAATGTCAATACTTTGGTCACATCAAGAGACACAACGATCTTGAGAGATCAGTGATGGAAGGAATGGCGCCAGGCGAAAGAGGAAGGGGTAGACCAAGAAGACGATGTTACCAAGATATCCAGAAATGCCTAGGTAGGACTGTGGCGGAAGGCTACAGTTTTGGCAAGGGAAAAACGTGTTTTTTTTCAGACAGACTGTGATGGACGTGACGCTCTGAAAAGGACATGCTACATGAAGATGAATTTATGCGGACTGACCTTTGGCGGAGTGACATAGATTTTGCAAAAGAAAAACCAAACGGACAATGTTGAACGTAGTACAGGCACTGACCGAACACACAGTGCGTTCATCGAAGACAATATAGATGATGTTGCTGAGTGTGCTCAACAGACAAGAAAAACGACTGCAAACGTATTTTTCATCTTCCTATTCTTCTTAATCTTACGCATTTGAATGGAACTTCTGATTCTTCAATAAATTCTACTGATTAGTTTTACTTGGTCTCAACACTGCAGTACTCTTTCTCCTCCAGGGGAGTAGAAGTTGGCTTCATCCTTCTCGTCAGATATGTGTTCTGGGGCAGTCTTGAAGTATAGCTATTAGGAAATCCTTTTTTTAGTCAGAGTGTGGTGATTGCTTGGAATGCATTGCTACACGAAGTCGTGCAGGCAGTGACAATTAATGCATTTAAGAATATATTGGATGCGCATAGCTTTTAGAGCAAGGAAATGTAAATTTAACGGATTGTTTACAAGCTCTGCAGAGTTTTCTAAACCAGTATAACAACGTTAAGTTAAGTTAAATTACATGTGCTGCTGCCATGTCTGTCAGGCCACAGTAACACAGGCTGGTGGTAGCTAGTCTGAATTTGGTGTATAGGCAGTGTCTCATTCTGTTGTTTGTCAGATTGGAGACGTATAATTAATACTTTGTCTTCTCTGCACAGTTAGTCGTATCCATCATCTGGGTGGAATTTGGAGTGTTCTTTCTGCCACTTTACATTGTATTGCCCTTTTATTATGGCATTTGCTTCTTTATAATTGATCATATTTTCTTTCTGTATCAGTTTAGCTCACTATTTGACTAGATTATCGGCCTCCTCGCGCCCTATGCGGTTACAGTGCGATTGTATCCAATGTATTATGAAACTCGTGAGACATTTTCGCCATCGCTGCCATCAATTCGTTCAGTTCAATGTTTTTGTATGATTTGAGTGCTGTTATGCCTGACTGCATCAAGTAGTTTCCCCAATTTTCTCCTGCATATGTTCATTGTGCTGGAAAGCCACTTCTGCTGCTGTCTTAAGAACACTTTTCCAAATGTAACATTGGTTGTCCGATGCAAGCATCTCTAAAATTGGTGGGCAAAATTATCAACCAAACAACGTACATTGGCATTTTTCTATTAACTTCTGGCGACATAGAACTGAACGCACCAAAGAGTTAACTGTTTTTTTCGGTGGCAAGGTTTTCTGTGTGACTTCGAAGAGTATAAAAAGTGCGTTTCGTTTGTTTAACAGATACAAAACATATTCCTTAACGTTGTTTGATGTCTGCTTGCAGTGTTCTTTTCTGTGGATTGCTGTCTCAAATAACAGATTTAGTCCTACAGTGGATTCCGGGCCAGTGTGGGATCCCTGGAAACAAGACAGCAGAACAGCTCGCAAAAGCCGGAAATGGAGACACAGAATCCCCACCCACGGAGCTATCTAGAAGTAAAGACACTCATCAAACGATCCATGAGGACAGACTGGAGAGACCAGCACAAAGTATACAAACCAGAAAATCACAGCATAGACAAACTTGGCAGAAATGGGCAGACAAAGATCTTCAGACTCAGAACAGGTCATTGTTGACTTTAGGACCACCTCCACAGAATGGGTCTCAGAGACACTGCAACGTGCGGTTGTGGAGCACTCAAGCAAACACCAGAACATATTCTGCAAAAATGCAGTTGCGACCATGCTCGAAAAGCTGCGGTGGACCGGCGAAAACCTGAAACGCGCTGTTCCCTTCGTGATCCTTACTGGACTAGAAGCATATCATCCGTTGATCGTGATCCTTTTTGGACTAATATCATCAGTTGATCGTGATCCTTACCGGACTAGGAGCATATCAGTTGATCGTGATCCTCTTTGGACTAATATCATCAGTTGATCGTGATCCTTACCGGACTAGAAGCATATCATCAGTTGATCGTGATCCTTTTTGGACTAATATCATCAGTTGATCGTGATCCTTACCGGACTAGAAGCATATTATCAGTTGATCGTGATCCTTACCGGACTAGAAGCATATCATCAGTTGATCGTGATCCTTACCGGACTAGAAGCATATCATCAGTTGATAGTGATCCTTACCGGACTAATATCATCAGTTGATCGTGATCCTTACTGGACTAGAAGCATATCATCAGTTGATCGATGAAGAAGAAAAAGAAGTGTCCTCTTCCAGAGGCTATACTTCCCTATGGTATGAAATCGTATCAAGACTGGTCAAAGATGATGGAGTAAATAATGCATGAATGCTCCCCTTCGTTTCTTTTCTTCAACCTTTGTTAGAAAAGCGATCTTTTTACTATTTTATGCTTGCGTCTTATTTTGCGAATTGTTTCAAAAACTGTCTTTTAAACACAGAAAACTACTAGCATTGGAACTGTGCGAGTGGGGTCGGTGGTTTTGTCTTTTTCTGAATTGGAGAATGTTTGAGAGAGATTATTCCTAACAGCGATTAAGTTTAAAAGTTTATTTGTGTTTTTCGGATAAAATTAGACACATTTCAATCGCAGCGAAGACTTGGATGATCAGAAAAGCATAGATTTAAATATTTATATTAGGCATTTCATGAAAGAAATTCGTGTTCGCTCTTATCAACTTGGGTTGAGCAAGTAAATCAACCAACCTTTACCTAGCAGACACGTCATGTGAGATTTTTTCCAGTTCTTTCGAGCGGCTCCTTGTTGTTTGTTCTTGTATTATCCTCTAGGTCTCTTCTCTTATTCGTTGACCTTTTCGTCCTGGAGGCTCAATGGCAGAGATTGCCTGGCGATACTGGCTTGGGCTTTTGCAGTGTATGATATATCCAAAGTCATCTTCTTCATAAGATGTCTTCATGTACCTGTTGTGTCTCTGTTCTCTCCCAATAGCTTTCTTTAGCAACCTTGTCCAACTTCCGCTGGCTCATAATCGTTGTCATGGATGAGTTCATGAAGTCATGCGATCTCATAATAGTGAATGGTCAACCTCAAAGTTGTCCGCTAGAAATATAAATAACGCCTTCCTGGGCGTTTTGATCCTTAGCTCGGTACGAATTCTCATCCTTTTGTTTATTCCATTTTGGATCACGATGCTGAGCAGTGCTTGAGCAGTAGCAATAACCGACCCGAAGCTGACTGTTAGCGTTAGGGCCATTGAACCAAAGCTGCCAATACCCTGCTACACCTCGGCGCGGTGATCCTGGATCACTACTGTAACAGAGTAGACTGGCTAAGTGGAAGAGATCGAAATCGGAAGGTTAACTCGGTATTCAAAAATTCCTGCTGAAGTCAGATGTGTCTGACCGAAAGGAGAGATGTGTCTGGAAAACTATCAATGTATCTGGGAGAGCGAATGCGCAATGAAGAGGTTCAAACATCGTTGAAGAAAATATACTGAAAATATTGATGAAGATATAATAAATCCGTTTGACCACCTAATAAGAATGTAACCCGACTAACTACCACTGTGATCCTATAACAAACGCGATCAGATTTTCTCAACCATTGCAGACTGATGTCGAGAAAGGCAGGAAATGTTGCGGAAAATATATGTCGTCATGCAATGACGATTACTTTAGCAACGTTTTTGGACCTGAACAGAAAACTATGTCTCCCGACGTCGCATGATGGCACAAATGGATACCACAAGGCAAGACAAAACAAGACAAGACATCAATGTCAGTTTCCCAGCAACTTTCACTATGTCAAAAATTATTAATTCAAATGTACCTTAATTCATTCCATCCTAAATATTGTGTACCCCGGAACTCATTATTTCTTTGCAATGTCAAACTGCTACAATAAAGTACACATTTTAGAAATAAATGGCAGAGAGAAAAATTTACATATAAAAATGTAACGACTGTTCACCCCAATGTATCCGCTCTACGGCATTGTAAGACAATTTGTGAGAAGATGTATCGGCTCTACGGAGAGAATCAGTTAACAACACACTGATTTCTGAGAAGTCAAATAAAACAGTTCAGAGTTGGACTACAGCACTCATTGTCAATACACAATTGAAAGTTACGTTTCTGCTTTTTTAACTAGCAAATGAGCGTTATCGGAAGTGACACTGGGATACTACCTACAACTGAAAAAAATTATTGTATAAGCTAAACGGACAGCATCAAAAAGATTGACAGTTTAGCAGCGGCTAATGCAATTACTTGTTTGATAACCGAGAAAAATGTTTCGCTCAACGTGAAGAACTAATTATTAATCTGGACAGACAATTCACTTTATAATAAGTAAACAATACAGACAGCTACACAAAAGACACTGCATAAATTTTTATATATTTTATTATACGATGTCTCAGCGTCCTTTTATTGAAATTGTTTTTCATGTTGTATTTTTTTTTCATTTGTCTTGTTTTCATAAAGGAGACTGCGTGGCCTTGCGTTGAAGCGTTCGTTTCACAATCCCAACGTATCCGGTTCGAATCACGCTAGTGTCCAATTGATTGACATGGTGTTTTTTTTTCCTCGCTCCTCCACGCACAGAAAGTAATGGCAACCTGTCGTATTGCACACTTGTCAAGAAACTTATTACAGTCAAATATGTGGCGGTTGTAAAAAGCGACGTTCTGCAAAGGACATGTTACTTGCTTTTATTTTCATAAGGCGAAGTGCGTTACTCTGTGTTTTGCGCCTTACGGACCCAGTAAAAAAAGTAAATTATAGCATTACTGCCGAAGGGGTGAGGTCTTACATTGGTTCGACATTGCTTGTTCATGAATCCGAATACGTGCAAATTTGGTAAGTGATCTGTGTCTCTAAGTTTCGATCTCTTAACTGCATTTAACCATTTTCAGTATTGTCCCTCGGAGAGTAAACGCAGCAGCTGTAGCACCTTCGCCATACAGCAATTAGTTGTCTTTACAAAAATGATGTGTTTCATTTGTTAAATTACCGTTCTGTTGGTCGAAGAGCAATTTCAGTGTTCACAGGTAGAACTATACTGGGGCAGATTATCATGATACGGTAGAAGATAATACCTTATTAGACGATTCTTTCGGGGATGAAGTGGTACAGATCTCATTGTGCAGTCTTTCACTTCTTTAGTATTTGGTGAACAGTTCCCTCCCTCGCTGCCTTGACTTTTCAAACAGTATGTACGGTATACATATACGACTAATAAAATAACAATAACAATACTACTGTTAGTTCTTAGTCAACCTGTACTTCTACAGGAGCAGATGATCCTGTACAGGACCCAGCTCTGGTATGATCTGGATATAGGCGGGAGAAGGATTTTCTGCTTAGCTGGATAGGGTTGAGAATACTTTGGGTGGTTAACCGATGTGCGAGTTCATCTTAAACTCAACTTAGACTAAAACACTAGAGCAAAGGAGACCCGCAGCCTGTTAGGCGCCATCTATGCTGCTCTAGACAAATCACCTAACCATGGCCGGTGTTATGCCATGTCACAGAGCTAGTCGCCTCTTAGCACATGCTCTCTGTGAGACAGTGGTATTTTTCTTGTCCTTGTCATTGTGGCAGAGTCAAGGTTTAGCTGAGTAGTCACTTATCTAAAGAGTTACAACATGTATCTACGCCACGACACGACTTCAAACAGTAAATAACACTGTAAATACTATTGAACAAAAATTTATATGATTTAATACCATTATTATCATCAACAAGATTATTAGCCAAAAAGAAGAAAATACATCTAAACTGAATCCTCATATTATATATATATTGAGCTACATAGAAGGCTTGCAAGCACTAGCGTTTCATGGTTCCCCCAAACTACAAAACCCCTATTCTTGCCGCTGCTCTCCCTTATCTGCACACACAATCACCAACTGGTTCTCACGATCGCATTACGTACTCAGTCGTTTTTTGCATTCACATACAATCAGATTACCTTCAATCAGGTGATATGTACATCTACATTGATAGGTTCACGTTTGCTCAAGCGATCTTTGCATTAATATGCAATTAGATCACGTCACTTATACTCAGATCACGTATTAACTTCTGGTCGGTCACATACTCAGTCGATCTGTGTATACACGTATAATCAGAACACACATCGTTCCCAAAGTGTCAAGCACATACCACACACATTCAGATCTAGTCTTTAGGCGATCTGCACATTCACATACAATCAGATCATTCACCATCAGACGATCTGTGCATTGACAAATACTTAGATCACTTCACGTATTCACACGAATTTGTGAGTTTATTTGTAATTAGATCACGCATCGTCCACTAGGTGTCCTGCACGTACGATACAAATTCAAATTTCTTACTGTTCACATGAACACTTATAGAGTGACTGGCCAATACTCGAGGTGTATGCTAGTTCAGTCACCTTGCAAACTCACTGTCACTATCCTCGTCAGGCTCTCTCATAGCCAGTCTCTCTACTAACCAGTCTGTTTGAGTTAATCTTGTATTTTACACTTTTAATCAACAACATGGATGTCCAATGACTTCTGTTAGTTGTCTGACTTAGCCATAACTCGCATTTAAAATTACCTCCAACTAATTATTATTGCATGAATATCCCCGAATATCCGGACGTGGTGGCATCTGACTGTCACCAACATCCCACTCCCTCCAACTACGCGAATTCGGAACGTCAGAGTAGTCAGCTACGAACCCCCACCTCAGCTCCAAACACCCCTCATGTACAAGACAAAGTCCTCCATTATTGTCGAGACGGTGGTTGACCGAGGCACGCATTCAAGTAACCTTTGTTCCGAAAGTCGCCAGCCCAATCTCCCCTGTCCTAAACGCCCATACTCCAGTGGAACTGTCACATCATTCACAAAGACCCCGGCAATAATGTAAAAATTCGATTTCGCAGAAACACTCTGTGTATTCAATAATAGGGAGAAAAAAAACCGCCGCCCCCCCCCCCCCCCGCCCCCAATCCATTCCATCTACGCTGCTTAAGCTCACTTCAGGGTCATCCTGAATTCTTTTGTTAGATCTGTTCTTTTGAAGATCTTGAGATGTATGAGAGTACCCGACACCTTGGCGGGTTAAACGAGGAGATCTACTTGAAGACCAGCACAAGAGTTCTTCTCGGTCAGGATCATCTGATACATTCACAGCAACGTCTAGCTGATGGCAGCGCTTAAGAAAATAGAGTCCGTCAAATGAGCTGGATATGATGATATAACACCAGCAATTGTAAACTGTATGGGAACTTCGGGTGAACGCTTCATCCTGAGGGTCCTAGCATCACATGGGGGAGTGGGAGATAACCTTCATAATATCTGTTTTTGAAAAGGGAGACAACAAACGGAGAAAACTGTATATGCAAATATCTCATTAATATCCCCGGCAAAGCCTACTCCAGTATTCTGGAGCAGTGACAAAGACGTCTGATTGAATAACATATGGGCTAAGTCCTTCTTCTTCTTCTTCATCGTACGCAGTCAGACAGTAACCATTATTTTTTCGTAAAAGGCGGCGGTCATCCTGAGGCTGTCGACACTGCCATAGAGCTTGTCTTGTGGTTCCACTGGTGATGGCCACATCTGCTCTCTCTGATCCTCGTATGTCGGGCAGTTCTGCAGCAGATGCTCAGCGGTCATTTTCCCGGTACCACACAGGCATTCGTCGGTACCACCTATCTTTAATTTGTTGAATAGGTGGTATCTCAGTCTATTGTGGCCAGTGCGAAGTTTTAAGACAACGACCTGCTCTCTTCTGTTCAACTGGTAACAGGCATCGTTTTTGGTGTAGCCGGTATGTTCAGTTTCCCATTTGGTCATGTATCTGGCTTTAATAAGCCGTTTTGACTCTTCGTACGTCATACTAGTATCTGCTTGTGGTAGTCTTGCACCTTCTTTTGCCAGTCTGTCTTCCTCCTCGTTGCCTTGGATGTTGCAGTGTGATGGGACCCACTGTACCACAACCCTTTTTGGTGCAGACTGCTGGCATAGTTGACAGAGTACTGCTCTTAAGTCATTAAGCTCAGTGTTTTTCTGGCTTTTTAGCGCTGTGACTACGGCCAGAGCATCTGTAAGGACTATATGGCTCTCATTTTCTTTATGTGTCACCATTTCTTCCACTGCCGCCCTCAGTGCCTCTGCATCCGCTCTGAAATTGCTTGTGTACTTACCAGTAGCGAATGACAGTGTTATTTTTCTGCCATTTTGTAGGTTCAGGAATGCTCCTGTCCGTCCGTTCTGTGTAGTGTTTGTTACAGAACCGTCGGTGTATGCATGGGTCCAGTATTCTGGAGCAGTGACAAAGACGTCTGGATGAATCACATATGGGCAAAGTCCAATGCGGTTTGCGAGAAAACTGAAGCACGCGTGATTGCCAAAAAAAAAAAACTCTTTTGGAAAATAATGGTGAAATTCTCAGATGATTCTGGAATCTAGAAATAGCATTCTAAAAGATCCCCCTGGAGCAGGCTGCCTGAAAAGATATCACAGCATCCTCGATCTGCGATGTAAACATTTTTTTTTTTCAAACATCAGAAACTACTTCAGGACAGGAAACCGAACGTTAGAGGAGTTGAAGAACACCAGTCACGCATGAGTAGGCGCCATTCATCATCTTGTATTACAGTACATCTTCACACTACTGCTGGATGATGTCATCGAATCCTGTAAGGATTCACTGGGGTATTGGTAGATGAGACCAGTCTATATATCGGAGCTGGCGTTTGATTATCATGTGGCATTGATTACTGGCATCACTTCGTTCATTCTCAATTTCCCACTACCAAACACTGAAAGCGCTTAAGTAACAGCATGTAGTCCAGAGAACGGAAGGCGTTATATCGTAGTTTACAGTTTGACTGCGATATTTGCACATTTCGGTCCAAGACATCCGACCTCAACAAGCATTTCTTGAGTACCGGGTTAGCATTCCCTCTTCGATCCCTTCTCCTTAGCCAGTCTGCCCTGCTGCAGCTTGTTATCCAGGATCACCGCATGGAGGTGTAGAAGGGTCTTGGCAGCTATTGTTCGCTGGCCCTGACGCTAGCAGTCAGCTATGGGTCGCTGACCACTGCAGCTCATGCGCTGCTCAGCATCTTGATCCCCATGTATTACCAAATCTGCATCATATCTCCAGATACTCCTTAACATTCGGAAAGAGGAGCTGAAGAGGAGAGGAATGGCCCTCAACTGTTAGAAAACAAGCCCATTATGGCTTGGAGAAAATAGAAGAGACATCACATTATGACGAGTGAACACTTCCTGAGACAGCAGTTAAAATGCGTTGGGGGCGTTGTTGTTCTGTTGTTGAAGGCTCACAATGAATACGTTTCTCTACAATGGATATTCACCATAAAATAGACCGCCAGGTGCTAAACCAATTGGCAGGTAGCGGCCACAGGCCAATTAGGCTAGAAATTGATATGGAAGTAGGCCCACAGGAAGTAAAACCGCTCCCACGTTGGAATTACAAACGAGCCGACTGGGACAGATTTGCAATCCTGACAGATGGGCTGTGTGAAACCATCATCACACGGAGCAACAAAATGAAGCCCATGGTGGAAAGCCTAAGCAAAGCAATAATGCAAGCTGCCACTGAAACCATCCCAAGAGGGGCAAGGAAAAATTATAAGCCCTATTGTAATGATGAGTTGCAGAAAGTGGAAGACGCAGTCACAAATGCTAGGAACATGGCAGACCAAACAGCAAGAGAAAGCTGGAAAAACAAAACAGAAAGTCTCAACTTAGACAAAGAAAGAAACAAACTATGGAAGTTAGTGAGAGCCATGAATGACGAAACTCCGTCAAACAAACAAATTACTATCAAGCAGGGCGAAAACTTGCTCACTGGAAAAAAAGCCGAAAACGCCTTTGTCGAACACTATGCCAAAGCGAACCATATAGATGTCTCTGCAGATAGGCATACGGGCATTAATGAAGAGCAAAAGGGGCACGACAACATCAATATGGCACCAGAAGAGCATATGATGGCAAAACTAACAATGAATGAAATGGAAGAGGACATGAGAACATTAAAGAAAAGGAAATCTCCCAGAAAAGACGGGATAACAAACGAAATGCTGATGGGGCTGGGCCAAACAGCGAAGAGGAAACTGCTATCAGTCCTGAACAAAAGCTGGAAAAGGGGTATTGTACCCCAGGCATGGAAAGACGCAGTACTTCTACCAGTACCAAAGAAAGGAAAAGACAAAACAGATCCAAATGGATACAGGCCTATCATCCTACTGAGCTGTGTCGGCAAACTGATGGAACGTATGATAAACACCAGACTGATGGGGCATCTGGAAGAAAAACGAATACTAATTCCACAGCAAGCAGGCTTTAGACAGCACAGATCCACTGAGGACCAGGTCATCCTCATAGCCCAGGAAATAGAAGATGCCTACCAGGCACAGAAACACACCGTAGCGGTTTGGGTGGACCTGGAAAAGGCATTTGACAAAGTCTGGAAAGACGGACTTAGAGTCAAGCTAAGGAGAAGTGAAGTTTGTGGGAGAATGTACAAGTGGATCAACCACTACCTCAAACAAAGAACGGCCAGAGTCCAAGTACAAGGGCAGATGAGCAAAAAGGTGACACTCGAGCAGGGAGTACCCCAAGGGGGAGTACTGTCACCCATACATTTCCTGGTGTATTTAAATAACATTATTGAGAATATACCAAGAAGAGTTCATAGCTCAATGTTTGCAGACAATCTGGCTATGTAGACCTCTGAAAAGAATCTCACCATAGCAAGAAATCGGATGCAGCAGGCCCTAACATCGCTGAAAGAGTGGGCGAACTCATGGCTGGTCAAAATAAACGTGGGATAGACCACATGTACAATATTCTCGCTATCAATCAAACTCCAAAACACCAGATTAAGTCTAAACGGCAAATACCTGCAGCCAAACGACAACCCATTTGATTGGCGCATGACATGGAAAAGTCAGATCGAGAGAAACCGAATGAGAGCCAGAGAAAGAATGGCAATCATGAAGAAACTTGCTGACACAAGCTGGCGAGCAGACGAAAGAATACTAAAGAAACTGTACACTGGAAGAGTGAGACCAGTTCTCGAGTATGGCATTGCGGCATGGACAACAGCACCAAAGGCGAACTTCGATAAAGTTAGCAAACTTCAAAACCAAGACATGAGAGTTATAACAGGAGGCATGACGTCAACGCCAATTGTAGAACTTGAAAAGATTACAAAACTGCAATCCATGACCGATAGAAGAGACTGCAGAGCCCAGCTGCAGTCAGAGAAACTCTGAAGACTGACTGACCATCCAATGCACCAGAGGCTAAACAATTTGGGAAATGGGAAACTAAAGCGGAGAAACTTTGCAGAAATAGCCAAAGCAAAGATGCACGAAGATCCCATAATGGACTAACAACACCAAAACCCACCACTACTGTACGAAAACCTACCTGGAGGCAGGATATATTTCCAGAGGTGGTAGAAAATATACAGGGTATTGTAAACAAAAACTGCCAGACTGAAAAAGAAAGGAGAGATACTACCCTAAGCTTCATATCGAAAAGCTACCCAAGCATGGACTGGACCCATGCATACACCGACGGTTCTGTAACAAACACTACACAGAACCGGAGAGGCAGGAGCATTCCTGAACCTACCAAATGACAGACAAATAACACTGTCATTCGCTACTGGTAAGTACACAAGCAATTTCAGAGCGGAGGCAGAGGCACTCAGGGCGGCAGTGGAAGAAATGGTGACACACAAAGAAAATGAAAGCCATATAGTCCTGCTTACAGATGCTCTCGCCGTAGTCACAGCGCTAAAAAGCCAGAAAAACACTGAGCTAAATGATTTAAGAGCAGCACTCTGCAAACTGTGCCAGCAGTCCGCACCAAAAAGGGTAGTGGTGCAGTGTGTCCCATCACACTGCAACATCCAAGGCAACGAGGAGGCAGACAGACTGGCAAAAGAAGGTGCAAGACTACCACAAACAGATACTAGTATGACGTAAGAAGAGTCAAAACGGCGTATCAAAGCCAGATACATGACCAAAATTAACCCATCTACAAGAACAAAAGGACATAGCTACTAATTAACTAAAGAAAGGTCCAGATTAGATATTAGGAAATATTTTGTTAGGCAGAGAGTGGTGAATGCTTGGAATGCATTGACACATGTAGCAGTCGAGGCAGAAAAAATTAATGCATTTAAGAATAGATTAGATGTGCGAATGTTTTTCGTTAGTTTTCTTTCCGCGTGCCGTTTAGCGGCGGGGGGAGCTTAAGTCGTCTATCCTGCGTCAGCTGTGTTGCGTTGGTCAATGTGAGCCTTTGTTGCTGCACAATCACTCTAATGCCATATATCCATCTGCCTCGAGGCGGCCCTATTGCCCTGTAGCGATATCTACCAGCGTTGTAAGTCATCAGTGGAAGTTGATGAGGGTGCATTCTCATGAGATGACCAACCCAACTTATTTTCTGCCTGGAAATGTATTCGACACAAGACGTAGTGCCGACCATAATTCGAATGTCGTCGTTCCGCATAGCTTTTAGAGCAATGAAATGCAAATGAAACTGGTTGTATACAGACTGCAGAGTTTTGTAAACCAGCATAATTACGTTAAGTTAAGTTGACCAGAAGATTAAAGATAACCATCCAAGGGAATTCAATCGAGCACTTACACCAATTTCCATAGCAGGGTCAAAACAATAATTAAGAACCAGAAATGCGTTGGTAAAGAAGGTATTTAAAAGGAAACAGAGAGTCCTGATATCAGGTGGCATTAGTATGACGTTATAGAAAATAATCCTGACCACATCTATCTATCTATCTATCTATCTATCTATCTATCTATCTATCTATCTATCTATCTATCTATCTATCTATCTATCTATCTATCTATCTATCTATCTATCTATCTATCTATCTATCTATCTATCTATCTATATATATATCTGTCTGTCTGTCTGTCTGTCTGTCTGTCTGTCTGTCTGTCTATCTATCTATCTATATATCTATCTATATATCTGTCTGTCTGTCTGTCTTTCTTTCTATCTATCTATCTATCTATATATCTATCTATCTATATATCTATCTACCTAACTATCTATCTATTTATCTATATATTGATCTATCTATCTAACTATCTATCTATCTATCTATCTATCTATCTATCTATCTATCTATCGATATATCTATCTATCTATCTATATATCTATATTTCTATCTATCTATCTATTTATCTCTCTGTCTGTCTGTCTGTCTGTCTGTCTGTCTATCTATATATCCATCCAATCAATTCATCTCTATATATATATATATATATCCATCCATCCATCCATCCATCTTTCTATCTATTTATCTATCAATATATCTATCTATCTATCTATCTATCTATCTATCTATCTATCTATCTATCTATATGTTTTTCCCCCGCATATTAACTGTCAATACTGCTTCAGAATTGATGTATATTAATCTTACGTGTAGACGTATCTTGCAATAAAATCAACTGTACCAACGTGTATACTCAAAGCTTGGTTGGTCGTTTTATTCAAAAGAAGCAATGGGAACGATATTGTTGACAAAAAACAGCCAACACGCGTGGTTTACTGCACTCTTGGGGATTATGTCATTTAAAATCATCGTTAGAAACCCGCGCTGGGATAGCGATCTGAGGGTTATTTCCGTGCCTGGAAGCTCTAGCTTCGTGGATCGATGCGATCTGGCGGGATCTTTACAATAATCTCTTCTCCCGCGCTCAGAAAGTGATAGATGGTTCGGCAAAACGGGCATGCTTACAGCGAGTGATGTTCCTACCACCTCTTCACGAGAGGGGGAGTCAGAAGTAGTAATGTCGTCAGAACCTGTCATCTGGGATGTTAAGTCATTTGAACTTCAGAAGGTTGAAGTGGATATAGAGAAGAAAATCTGATTAAGAATTAGGATTATATGATTACACGTAGAGAGAGACAGAAAGAGCAGCACGGGACTGTGTTTGCTGGGAGGATGTTTCAAATGTTATATGCACGCTAAAGAATGATAAGCTTTGATTGATTGATTTTTGTAATCAATATCCAGATACATGTGCTGTCTATGGAATAATCACTCTCTTCTGATAGGCAAAGCCATTCACTTATCCAACGGTTCTCCCTCAAGCATGCTGGTTCTTTATTAATAGTGTTCAGTTTAAGGATCTTGATTTTCATAATGTTGATAATCAGTCTCAATTTGGCTGAATACTTTAATACTCTGCAATCTGTGGTGTTTTGTTTGTTTTTTGTATGTTTTTTTTTGTGTTCGCCTTATTTCTCTAATTCCTAAGGCGGCGTGCGTTGCACTGTGGTTTTATGTTGCGCCTGTCTACCCAGTGCATCCGACTTCAGCATGCATTTTATGTAAGGGCGTGCTGACTCCTGCATTTTCTAAGGGTTTGCTTCCCAGGGGTAACGGCCGGTGCTGTGAGCCATGTCACTTAACCACTAGCCCAGGCCATCCCCAACCTTTGAAGTGAAACGAATCGTCAGTTTCCTATTTCTTAGGAATAAAACGTTTTTCTTTGTTTAAGGAGTGGCCGATATGTCCCTGGTGTCAAGGATGTCAGCGGCGGTATTGAGAACGGGATGAACACGCCAAGTATGGCTTAGATAATAGTGAAGAAGATAAACAAGAAAAAGAAAAAAGAAGAAGATAAAGAAAAGAAGAAAAACAAGAAGAAGAAAACGAAGTTAAAGAAAAATGAGAAGAAGAAGAAGAAGAAGCGGCGACATTGAAAACGGGATGAACGCGCCAAGAATGGCTTAGATAATTGTGAAGAGAATAAACAAGAAGAGGAAGAAGCAGCGACATTAAAGACGGGATGGACACCCCAAGTATGGCTTAGATAATTGTGACCGCAGTAAAAAGGCAAGTCTGGGACTTTGAGAAGGTGACCTGAAAACGGATGTGTCTAGCTGAAAGTAGAAGATATTGCTGTCTTGTTCTAAAATATGTCATACCGTTACGACAGTCTTTTCGGGAAGAAGGAGAAGAAGAAGAAGAAGAAGAAGAAAAAGAAGAAAGAAAAAGAAGAAGAAGAAGATGAAGACTAACAAGAGGAAGGCGAAGAACAAGACAAAGAAAAAGAGGAAATAGACGAAGAAGATAAACAAGAAGAAGAAAAAAAGAAGAAGAAGAGGAAGACGAAGTTAAAGAATAACAAGGAGAAGAAGTAGAAGACAAAGAAGAAGAAGAAGAAGAAGACGAAGAAGAAGAAGGAGGAGAAGAAGAAGAAGAAGAAGAAGAAGACGAAGAAAAAGAAGAAGAAGAAGAAGAAGACCGATGTTTAAATATTTATGAGTTTGTCGACGTTTGCTTAACGAGATTCAGTTTAATACTGGTAGGTTCTCAATTGAATTTATTCTAAGTCTGTATCTTGGTTCGCTAAGTGCCGTCGGTTCCAAATAATATTGGCCTAACACCATGTTTCCTATCCTCATCGCGTAACGGGATCTTTACTTTTACCTTAGATCTCCGAAACACATGAAACTGTCGCCTACCACAATCAGCACATGCATTGTGTTAGCGCATTATTTATCCATACTTAATGTCCCAGCCATGAGTTTTCTCGCAACCAAAATTAACTGCTCTTTAATTATCGTTCGCCTTGGTCTTTGGTCTATTATTTTTCTTAACTGGCATAACGTGGCTCATACGTTTCTGGCCACTCACTTCCCGGAAATGACAGCCAATTCAGAACGTATTGTTACGGCATCATACATTTTTTCCTGTATTTTTGTTTTGATTTGTTAATAGTTTTTGTTTGTTCTATGATAAACTGAAGATAGGGGGTGCTGACGAATGCACATGTGGTACAGGGAAAATGACCGATGAACATCTGCTGCAAAATTGCCCGACATACGAGGACCAGAGAAAGCACACGTGGCCATCACCAGTGCCAACACTAGACAAGCTTTATGGCAGTGTCGACAGCCTCAGGATGACAGCTGCTTTCTTCGAACAAATTCAAGTTGACGTCTGACAGTGTACGAAGAAGAAGAAGAAGATGTTTGTTCTGTGTCCACTAGGAAAGTCTTGCAGTCCGTCGTATTGTGAGTTTTTATTTTTGTCTTCTGATGGTATGGTTATTGAGTCATTCATTATATGCATTTGTTGACTAATGTAAAATTACTTGAGTTGGATTTTAACTCCCAGCGGAATAAGCGATCAGTTGGTGTTGTTACTGTTGTTGTTGTTGTTGTTGTTGTTGTTGTTGAATGCCCACAAGGAGTATGTTTACTCTTTTGTGCGCCCTGAAAAGGTCCTTAAGTGGCGGGTTTGTAGTAGCTTTCCGCACATACCAAGCATGCTGATGAAGGTGGACCGCGGTTTTCCAGGCGGATGTGCTATGCATGACGTCATCTGCGTGACACTGACTATGACCAGGAATCACGTCGATCCATCACTCGTCAGATTGCCTCGA
The DNA here is from genome assembly GCA_036924085.1 of Ariolimax columbianus. NCBI lineage: Eukaryota > Metazoa > Mollusca > Gastropoda > Stylommatophora > Arionidae > Ariolimax > Ariolimax columbianus. Next base: position 30,276,010 of record JAVGWX010000022.1, on the reverse strand, counting down.
AACCAGCATGTTTCTAGTGAATGCTACATGGAAGAGCGATTTTGGTTTTGGTCAGTATTTTGAGGTTAACCTTGATTCGACGTCCTGGTCAGTATTTTGAGGTTAACCTTGATTCGACGTCCTGGGCAGTATTTTGAGGTTAACCTTGATTCGACGTCCTGGGCAGTATGGTTGTTTTTGACCTGACTAGTGTCTCAGTTCCCCTTACTAAGGTTAAAACGTTATTGTCTGAAATAACGGAAGCGCAGCCCTCACATCTGAATATATTGGTTATTATAGTGTAACGCTGCTACAGCGTTAAAAAAACACTTAGCCCTAGCAAGGTTTCCAGCCTAAGCAAGCACATGACTGTAAACATCTAAAATTGCATATATTTACCAGACATTATTATTTCTAATTTTACAACGGATAAAAGAATACCCGGGTAATACATTGTTGCATACACCTGACATACAAATAGACATAAGTGGATTGGCCAATTTATAAGCAATGAACAAGACAAATTGTGAATGGTTTTGAAAACAAAACATAATCTGTTGCTTTGCGACTATAATCCATATTAAGTTTCGTATCTGACTCGCCCACGCGAATACACATTTTACGTTCAAAGCCTGATCTCGGATTTCAGCCATAAGTCAGTACAGTCAGCTATTTCGTAAAGATTTAGTTAGCCAAGTGCTTAAACGGAACTGTCAGCTTTGCTGGACAGCGATTCCCGTGAGACGCTACAGCCGAATTTTTTAAAGCCCAGAAATGACACATGAATTTCCAGTTTGCGAAATGTTGTTTCTTGTAGGCAGTTAAAAAGTGGGCTTAACACGTTTATTTACGTTATCACTTTAGCAAAGTCGCTAGATCACATGAGCATAATTTAGCAAACTCGCTATGTAATAGCTAATATGTAGGTTAATAAAGTCTAAATAAAACACAGTCTTCTTTAGCAGTGTTGCTAATGCATTCAGTTTACATGCAAAATAAGCATGCATATTTATAACAGTTTACCTTAGCATGTTGATCCCCGTAGTAGTTAGCGACAGTCAGATGAAATCAAGCATAGCACAACCGCTTGTAGGACCTCTGTCTACCTTCATCAGCACGTTCGATGGGGTTGGACCGCACATTGTCCTACATGAGGCGCTGCCGGGAGGCAGAGCATATATATATATATAAAAACGATTTAGAAATTGATCTGGAATCCATGATTGCAAAATTTCCTGATAACACAAAACTAAGCAGTAGTGTCTCATCTTAAGCAGAAGTGGATATATTGAGCTCGGATGTATATCAAATTCAAGAATGGTCTGTAAACTGGCAAATGGAATTTAATGTAGATGCATGTACAGTTATCCACGTGGATAGATCCAATATGGAACATAATTACATAATGGGTGTGAACAATATTAGAAATGTAGAAAAAGAAAGGTAAGGTGAATGAGCAAGTCCAGGTAGCAGTGTAAAAGACAAATGCAATGTTAGGTATGATAAAAAGAAATATTAAACATATGATCAAGTAAGTGATAGTCAAACTATATAATAAGATCTAGATGTCCTTATCATTGAGGGGATATTAACTTGATGGAAAGAATAAAAACAAAAACGGGAAAGCTGATAGTGTGATTCAGGAATTACAATTTTGAAGAAAGACAAAGAAAAACCGGCATACGGTGTCTAGAAAAGAGAAGAATTCGTGATGACTTAATACAGGTATATACGATGATTAGAGGAATGGATAAATTAGACTATAACAAGTTTTTAAATATACAGTCACCTACAAGAACAAGAGGGCATAGCTACAAATTAACTAAAGAGAAGTCCAGATTAGATATTAGGAAATATTTTGTTTATTCAGAGAGTGGTGAATGCTTGGAATGCATTACCACTTGAGGTAAGGGAGGCAGCGACAATTAATGCATTTAAGAATAAATTGTATGCCCATAGCTTTTAAAGCAAGATAATGTAAATGAAACTGGTTGTGTACAGACTCTACAGTCTTCTAAACCAGTTTAAAGAAGTTACGTTAAGTTAAGTTAAGTTAAATGTTGGTGTTACTGTCGTTGGTAAAATGGAGAGACAGACTAAGACAACGTTACAGTTTCTGAACTCATCAAACAGCTGTTGATTGTGGTGAGAGCAAGATATTTTATAGACAAAAGTCTACCACCATTGAATGTCCCCCCCCCCCCCCCCCCCCCCCCAAAAAAAAAAAAAGATTGCGCCAAGAATGAAAAATGTATCCAGGATTACCATTTTCCAGGCGTTTAGTTCTGTTTAGCAATTGTTCATTAAACAAAATATGGCAACATTTCCTGTACACTAAAGCAAGTAGACGTAAGCTGGCGTTCAATTACAATTTAATCTTGATAAGCTATTTAAGAATGTCTTCTACAGATCATACAAGTTGTAAATCTAATACCAACAACAAAATGTTGTTGACTACACACGTCCGTTTAACTTAACGTCCTTATACTGGTTTAGAAGACTCTGGAGAGTCTGTGTGCAACCAGTTTCATTTACATTACCTTGCTCTTAAAGCTATGCGCATCCAATGTATCTTTAAATGCATTAATTGTACCTGCCTCCACTACTTCCTCGAGAAATGCATTCCAAGCATTCACCACTCTCTGACTAAAAAAAAAAGAAAATTCCTTATATCTAATCTAGATCTTCCTTTAGTAAATCTGTAGCTATGCCCTCTATTTCTTGTAGGTGGAGGTAGTTGTATTTTTTTTTAAAACTTGTTATAGTCTTTTATCCGTTATTTTGGTTATCGTACAGACCTTTATTAAGTCACCTCGAATTCTTCTCTTTTCTAGACACTGTAGGCCAGGTTTTCTCTTTCCTCATAATTGTAATTCTGAAATCCCACTATCAGCTTTGTCGTTCTGTTTTGTATCCTTTCCAGCATGTTTATATCCCATCTATGATAAGGACTCCACACCTGTACACAGTATTCCAATCTAGGTCTAACTAATGTTTTATACAGATTGACAATCACTTCCTTGCTCCTATGTATAATATTTCTTTATAGCATACCTAACATTGCATTTCCTTTTTCCACTGCTACCTGAACTTGCCCACTCACCTTACCTGTATGCTCTATTGTAACCTGTGGGTCTCTTTCCTTATCTATCTTTCTAATGTTGTTCCCTCCCATTCTGTAATTATGTTCCATATTGGATCTACCCATGTGGGTGACTGTACATTTATCTACATTAAACTACATTGGCCAGATCACAGACCATTGTCGAATTTTATCTAAATCCGACTTCATTATATCCACTTCTACTTTAGATGAGACACTACTGCATAGTTCTGTGCCATCAGCGAATTTTACAATCACGAATTACATATCAATGTCCAAATCGTTTATTTATATATCAAGAACAAAAATGGTCCCAAAGCCGAGCCCTGTGGCACTCCACTTTTTAATTCACACCACTCAGAGTACTCCTTATTTATGCCCACTCTCTGCTTTCTTCCCATTAACAAATTCTTAATCCATTTGGCAACTCCCCCACCTATTCCATGTGATTCTAACTTTTGAAATACTCCATCAATTTAATTTGCATCATCTAAATAAATAACATTCACTGGCTCCCCTTTAGCTATCATTTTAGTATCCTCATCCACGAATTCTAATAGGTTTGTTAAGCACGAATTCCCTCTAGTAAACCCATGCTGACTATTTCTGATTAAATTAAACTTGTATAAATGCATTACCATATTTTCCTTGATCTTTTACTCAAACGATTTACAGACTATGCTTGTGAAGCTCACCGGTCTATAATTTGATGGACCTGATTGTTTTCCCTTTTTGAAAAAGTGGATCACTCTTGCATCTGTCCAATCCCGTGGAACAATTCCTTTTGCCAGTGATTGAGAACATAATATAACCAACGGTTATGCTAGTTGATCTCTAATTTCAAACGGCAATTTTGGATGAATACCATCCTGACCTGGACATTTATCCACTTTCAACCCCTCCAATTTGTTAAAAAACCATTTACTCTGTAATACAGATTGTTTTTAATCCCGCTGCATCCATGTATCTTTGAAAAATATCTATAGGATATGAGATCTTGGACCAGTCCTCTTTCGTGTAGAGTGTGCCAAGTACTGATTGAGTAGATTAGCTGCCTCCCTATTCTCACTTATTATTTTTCTTGTGCTGTCTATGAAAGGGCCTACTTTGTCTTTCGTTCTTTGTTTATTTCTAAATTAAGAAAGGAAGCTTTTACTATCAGTCTTGATCCTCTGAACCAGTTTTTTGTCGAAGTATTTTTGCTGTTTTATTCACTATCTGAGCTATGTTATGGTTGTCCAACAATTTTTTATTTGGTTCTTTCAATTTACCTGCCTCTATATATTTGTTCCATGCTTTTTTTCACTCTTTTACATTTAACTACAATAATTTTCTTTACGCTTGGGGTTCACCTTCCTACGTGGAACACCTTCGTCTTTTAGCTTTCCTAGAGCTGTTTTCAAACTCTCTCACTCTATGTAGGCCTAATATAACAGGCTAACCTCAACTTTAACCACTGACTGTATGCTTTCTTACAGAAAGAAGAAACAGTAGACCTGCAATCTGTTCCATCATCCTCTTTATACAGTTAATTTATCATTACCCTATAGGCTTGAAATAAAACATATGTACATTAAACGACGAATATTGCACGCACAGAATAGATTATTTAAGAATATAACATACAGATCACACATCACCAGTTGCGGCAATACGAAGCAAATAAGAATGCCTGCCGTTGACTGAGAAAAAATTATTGTTCGGTAGGCCCAATAGTATATTATACCTTGGTATGTATTTATTAAAAACCTATTCTCCAAAAGGAAAGGGAATGGTTTTGATAAATTGATTGATTAGAAGGCACACTATTCAATGTCAAGAAAGACCCTTGATAGAGTACCTCATCATAGATTGTTTAGTAAGAAGTTGAAACCATATCTAAAAGGTAGCCAGATTGGCAAATGGAAAGACACCACACAAAAAAAAACATGTTTAACGGGAAGAATGCAGAGCATGGTCATAAATAAGGATTACTCCGAGTGATGCGAGGTAAAGTGTGGAGTGCCACAGGGCTGCATCTTTAAAAGCAACAGGATATTATATGTGTTCATTGATTGTCTGGTTGTTATTTGCAAGAACAACCCTTCATGGTTAGTATTGTCTACCCACCTGCAAGACGTGTTTAAGGAGGTAGCAAAGAGAAGGTTATGCTTATGCCCACATTTATTTTAAGCCACCTAAGCTTCGACAATTATGGACAAGTTGACTAAAATGATAAACTAATGTTTATCCATGACAGATACAGGTACTCATAGCTCATCTGTGCATAGGTAGAATAAGTTCCAGGTATGACATGTTGTAACACAGAAGATGGAATCAATTATAGGCAAACCATCATAATGGAGAAGCTGAAGCCAGCACTGGAGAAAGTCAAGATTGACCAAACAGCTGGGCATGACAGTATAACTAACACCAGAAATAGTCAAGTACATGAACATTGCAGGTTATTAGTTACTTCTGAAGATTCCTTTTTCCAGTCTGGCACTGCAAGGCTATACTAAATGTATGCACTATATCCATTATTATACCCATTTTTGGGGGGAATGACAACTGAGAGTAAAGAAATCAGAGGTGCATGTCCTTCCTTAGAGCCCCCACATAGGCTACTCTAATAAACAAATTAGTAAGGAAGTGATAGTCAACTACATAACGCATTAGTTAGACTTAGATTGGAGTATCATGTTCGTTGAGTCCTTATCGTGCAGGGAATATAAGCACCCTGAAATGGATACAAAGAAGAATGCCAAGAGATAGGGTTACAGGGAACAACAGAGGAACACAGCTGCGGTGTCTAGAACAGAAACTGATTTGAGGCACTTTAATACCGATTTATAATGTTATCTAGGCAAAGGATAAATGCAGTTTAAGACGTTCTAAAAAATATGTTGGCTACAAGAACAAGAGGACACAACATCAACTAATTAAAGAAAAGTCCAGTGTAGATATTAGGAAAAACATATTTTTTAGTCAGAGAGTGGAGAACGTTTGGAATGCATTTCCACAGGAAATAGTGCGAAATGATTCAGTTATTGCATTCAGAAATAGATCTGATGCACTTAGTTTTTTTTTTATCACATTGAGTGGAAGATACTGACTGTAAACATATTCTGCAAAGCCTTCTAAACTAGTATACACAATGTCAGTTATGTTACAGTATTCAAACTTAAAACAGGCTTCTTCAGATTGAAGAAGTATCTGTTCAGGAAATTACATATTGGGCATTACAGACATGTACCAAATGTTATTTTTTTTTAAAGGGGGTCCAGTTTACTCATTTTATTAATTTTCATTTCACATTTTAATTTTATTCATAAACGTTAAGGAACGTCAATCTTCATTTCATTCAATCATTCATGGTAGACTCAGAAGAATTCAAATACCAAAGAGTCAAGGAATATTAGAATTGAGCTGCCACAGAGGAACTCCGACAAGAATACTTGGTGTATTTGTTATTCTCCACATGGACAGTCAATTGTTTTCATTTATGGATTGATTAGAAGGTATACTTTTCCTTCCCAAGAAATGATTTTTTTTTTTGCAAAGGCAGAGAGTGGTCATAAATAAGGATTACTCTGAGTGGTGCGAGGTCAAATGTTGAGTGTCACAGGGTGCTAATTTTATTCTTGAGATATGTATGTTTATAAATATATATAGTATCTAGACACCACTGCAGTTCATTGTCCGCTGGGATGAAGGCATACTACATTCTATAAATGACCATCGGCTAGACTGAAACAACGGCAATAGGAACGCAGTGTATGAAGTGGTCTGATACTTTTTTTCTCAAACCCCAACACCTCAGGGCAGAAGTAAGTATTGTTCACCTGCCAGCCATGTTATAAAACGTGGCCAAATGAAGGTTGAAATTATTATGTCTGCTCTCTCAGGCATACATTTGATACTGCTGAAGCGAATATTAGCAACTTGACTAAAACTGTAAACTAATGTGTTTTTTTCCATGACAGATTCAGGAACTGACATGCCGACAAACAAAATATTATACAAAATTTTGTAAATGTCAAATATATCTCAATCGACAACAAAGCGTTGCTGGCTACTCTTTGAGAGAGAGAGAGAGCTTGCGGCTAATATCAAAGCAACTAGGAAGATGTGGATTCAGCTGTCAAAGATGATATGAGACGGGAAGAATTGGCATGACAGCCGACAATGGCTTTAATTGAATAATTGATTGATAAACCTACCATTTCTTGCCAAAAAGAGATCGTTACACTATTCAAACTGCGCGTAGACTACTGCAGATTTTTAATGATATTGGGTATCAGTGAAAGAGAGTAGTCTCTCTATTTTTACAGTAATAAAGTTTTGTTTTTAATTAAATATCAATCAAATGCAGACAATGGGCACGTTAAAACATTCAGAAGAGGAGCATTGTCACAATATAGCATCTAGCTCAATTCTGGGGCGTACTGTACGACGTTAAGGGAAGCATGATCTGGACCAGAATGTTAACTAGGTACCTAGATGAGACAATACGGTAGGTTGACATTATTGTCCGTACGTGGAGGAGCACACAAAACCATGCTTGTCAAACTGGACACGAGCGTGGTTCAAACTTATTGTGTTGGGATTGTGAAATGGACGCTCCACCCCTAGGTCATGCAGCCATCCTCAAATAGGTCTATAAGGTCATTAATATCATCCTGCATTGGATATAAAAGTATTCCACACGCAATTGACCATGATGAGATATTAACATATATTGATGGTAGATATGCTAATGTGCCAGAAGCTATGTAACAATGAAATCAGTTTCCTGTGTCAGAATCCGTATACCACAAACTGCTCATTAGGAAATTATATAACATGTTTTTTCTTTCTATATACATGAAACACAATTCCAGTGATTAACGTTAAATGTTAATGAGCATGTCACTTTTTTTTAAATCTGATTTTCTTTTCTAGAATGTTTTAGAATATTTCAGTTCAGTTCTTCCCCTGACCTCTTGATATAGTTGGGGCACCCCTGCTGACACCTCTACAACGCTATTCCATCCCTCTCTGTCTGCGGTTGCTTTTTGAGCCACAGCGGGTCGTCGGTTTGTCCATTCATGGATGTTGTCTTCCCATCGTTTATTCGGACGTCCTTGGCTTCGCTTGCCCTGTACTGTTCCCTGTACTGTGCCCTGTACTGTGCCCTGTACTGTTCCCTGTACTGTGCCCTGTACTGTGCCCTGTACTGTGTCATGTACAGTGTCCTGTACTGTGCCCTGTGCTGTGCCCTGTATTGTGTCCTGAACTGGGCCCTATACTGTGCCCTGTACTGTATCCTGTACTGTGCCCTGTACTGTGCCCTGTACTGTTCCATGTAATGTGCCCTGTACTGTTCCATGTAGTATGGTATTTGCAAGCCCATTGTTCTAAGGTCCTCTCCTTAGTAACACCAGCGCCCTATATCAGGACAGCCAGAGTGCAGTAAGAACAACTGAAGGTATGTCGGGGTGGTTCCCATCTCATCAGGTGTCATAGAGGGCTGTGTTCTCTCGCCACTCCTCTTTCTCATTTAAATGAATGCAATCACCAAGAAGGCAAATACAGAACATGAAAGTGCCAACGAATTGCTCTTTATTGACGACCAATGTGTGATCCATGCTAATGAACAAAAACCTACAACGGCATATTGGCTTACTCTACTTGAACTGTCAAATGTGCAATTTGAATATCAACACGTCAAAGACAGAGACGGGATCAAGATGCTGAGCAGCACATGAGCTGCAGTGGTCAGCGACCCATAGCTGACTGCTAGCGTCAGGGCAAGCGAACCATAGCTGCCAAGACCCTTCTACACCTCCACGCGGTGATCCTGGATAACAGGCTGCAGCAGGGCAGACTGGCTAAGGAGAAGGGATCGAAGAGGGAATGCTAACCCGATACTCAAAAAATGCTTGCTGAAGTCGGATGTGTTGGACTGAAAGGTGCAAATATCACAGTCAAGCTGTAAACAAAGACACAACGCATTCTGTTCTCTGGACTATATTCTGCTACTCAAGCCCTTTCAGGGTTTGGTAGCGGGAGATTGAGAACGAACGAAGAAGAAGAAGAAGGACAGAGACAATGAATATAGGAGGAAAGCACACCACACTTGCTATCCATATGGATGAAATAAAAATAAAGCAGGTACAAGAATGTAGGTATTTGAGAACTGTTTTTACTGATGGTGGCAGACTCGACAGAGATATAGATATGAGCGTACAAATGCTGTCACATACCAGCTGTCTCCACTACTAAGATACCCCAAGATTTTCCTCCAAGATGATAAACAGTATCTTCATCGCAACCCTCTGCTGCCAGCCATTGAATAAGGTCTAGGAACGGAAATTAACCACCTGCAAAACGCGGTGCCTGCGACAGGTAACTAACTACACCAGAAGAGACAGCATCATAAATAAGAATATCCGGATAACGTTGAAACAATTCCCTTCCTACAGCACATCAAGCAACAAGCAATAAATTGGTTTGACCACATTGTTCATGCAACCAAACCACAGGAGAACATCAGGAAGAATGGCAAGAGGTAGGACGAGGAAACGGTGGATAGATGACATTAACGAGACCTGCCGTAACATGGAGAAACATTTTACTCGGTCCACAAGAGAGGCGGAAGACACATATATACCCCACACTGGGATGCAATCTTGTAGAAAGTGAGACGATAACAGAAAAGAAGATGAAGAATGACGGGCAGATGTTCTGCGCGGGTCAGCTAGTTGAACTTACTTGTCGTCGGCATTTAACAACAACACCTTAGCAGGAACGGCGGCTCAACACCTGTTTCAAAACGTGCATATGGCGTATTTTGGGGATTGGCTGGCAAGAGAGTGTGCCATATACTGGTTTACTAAGAGCCAACACTTATATCATTCACTCACTGTTGAGCCAGCGACATCTTCGATGATTGGGACATGTGTCGGACCGAAAGGTGCACATATCGCAGTCAAACTGTAAACTACCGACACAACGCATTCCGTTCTCCGGACTACATCCTGCTACTTGCAAAACTCTGTTCAGGACTTAGTAGCATGATATTGAGAACGGTCAGGACTTAGTAGCGAATACAATAACAGTTATATAAATGCAGGGAACAATAAATATAATGGTTATAACAATTATGGAAAAAGGTACACATATATATATATATATACGATTGTAATTCACGTTGTACTCGAATAACATCAATATAATTCTCATTCAAGTTGTGTAGGAGTAAAATAAATATAATTGCCACTCAAGTTGTACCAGAACTAGATAAATATAATTCTCCCTCAAGTTGTACCCGAGTAAAATCAACATAATTGTAGCACAAGTTGTACTCGAGTAAAATAAAATATATCTGTCACTAAAACGGTACCCGAGTAAAATTAATTTGTCTCACAAGCTGTTCCTGTGCAAAATAAATATAATTCTCTCCTGTACAAGACAACAGTAATACGGTAACGTTAACCTTTCAAACGTGTAAAAGGCATATAAAGAAGGAATTGATGGGATATAGCATCCTAAATCATGCATAACCATTTTCAATGGAAATGCTAATTGAAATGCTGCAATATATGTCGCTTGCATTGAAGCCAGCTGGGTTGATCGGCATGTTCTACGCTTGTAGCGAAAAGAGGCGCCTCTAAAAGACACTGCTTTTCAGTTTTCTATTCCTATGTGGACCTCGGAGCCAGTTACCGGGGGGAAGACAGCCTAGAACTACTACTACTTACTCTGCGTGTTGTAAAATATGACTAAATAGGGTTTTTCATTTGTTTTGCGAGCTTGGAATCTTTGGAATCCTGGTATTGAAAAAGGCATGTTATTGCGTGGTGCCACGTAGCCGAAGGCTTCATCTGTATGCAGCATGTATTTTAATACTTCTTACGGCTTACTAGGCCTGGGGGAAAGTACAAACAATTGAGGTCGATTTTTAACTAGAATTTTTAAATTGTGTCCGGGCAGCGGACGTTAGGCCTACTCTTTTCCGTTTCAAACTGCCAAAGAATTTTTAAGGCTGGACAATGAACATGGAAGTTCGATCTCACTACCCAGAGATCAGGGGAATTGTTACCAGAGGATCCACGTGAAAAAATCCCGGCATTCACCGTGATTCGAACCTGCGACTGGGATCAAGACGCTGAGCAGCGCATGAGCTGCAGTGGTCAGCGACCCATAGCTGACTGCTAGCGTCAGGGCCAGCGAACCAGAGCTGCCAAGACCCTTCTACACCTCCACGCAGTGATCCTGGATAACAGGCTGCAACAGGGCAGACTGGCTAAGGAGAAGGGATCGAAGAGGGAATGCTAACCCGGTACTCAAAAAATGCTTGCTGAAGTCGGATGTGTTGGACCGTAAGGTGCAAATATCGCAGTCAAGCTGTAAAGTACGACACAACGCATTCCGTTCTCTGGACTACATTCTGCTACTTAAGCCCTTTCAGGGTTTGGTAGTGGGAGATTGAGAACGAACAAGGAAGAAGAAGAAGAAGAAGAACCTGCGACTTCCGGCACCTGATGTGGACACCTTACCTCGAGACCACTGATGTTTTGCGAGCTCTTCATGTAAAATAAATTGTCAAATACGACAGTTAGAATGTAAACTGAATGTTTTTGAATGTCGTTAGACTAATTGTTGATATGTATGTTGGTCGGTACATTTATGAAACAGCAAATTCAACATGTCACCCTCGCAGTCTGTTGTCGTTAAGTAGGCACTTCGTCTGAATGGCATACTGATGGCGGCACATCTGGATTATCCGTCCGGCTTAGTGAACTGACAACTAAATTCAATTCAATTTTACTGTCATCCCCTTATTTAAGATTGACCGCGTTGGTTCTCCAGAACTATCTTTTTTTCTCTCTCTCTCTCTCTCTCTCTCTCTCTCTCTCTCTCTATCTCTCTCTCTCTCTCTCTCTCTCTCTATCCCTCTCGCTGGTGGTACACGCCTCTGGTCCATCTGCATATCCGTCATCTTCTGCGTTTGTCATGAAAAAGACGTTATGACGTTGTAGATATCTACACCTTTCCGCCCGATACATCCTGGTTGAGCATCGTTTGATATTGTCCTCACTTTTGCAGTGCTGCCTCTTGTGCTCGCCTGCCTTGATCCTTTCCCTCTAGTATGGATTTTACAAGTGGCATTTCTTCTAATATGTCCAAAATATATTATTTGTCCGCTCTTTGTGTCTTTCAACAGTTCTATTCCATCTCACGTTTTCCCGGGCTTTTGTTAGCTTTTGTTTCAATGAAATGTAAACCAGTTCCCGATACTTTCACATTTACAGGGACTCAATTCTGTAGCAGTGCGTTAAGTAAACAAAATATAAAATAAATATTTATCTTCATTATTTTTTTTTTAATGTTTACAATTTGAAATTACTTTCGTAACGTAGAAAAATGTGGCTTGAAAAACATAATAATGTGCACTAGCGAAATAAAATCGGTCCGTTGAACATTTTATTTTCCGGAAGTTCACTGTTCGTTTCGCTTGAAAATAGTATTGATCACTAATTCTATTCACCGCGGTTTGTGGCGTGCGTACTGTTTGTAATGACATACAGCTAAATAATCGAAATATAAAAATGTACAAGTACACATTTTAGATAGAAAAAAATACAAAAAATAACGTCTTCAAAGTGTTATCAAAAACGCCGAACTCTCAAATGGGTGAACCAGTTGAGCGATGTAGACAGTTCATTCAGATGAATGTTCACAGTAGTTCAGAGCTTTCTTCAAAATTATTTTTCTTTTTTTGTTGGAAAAGCACAGCTTTGATATAGCCAATTATAGATGACAGTCATGAGATCATATGTCTACTTTGAAAGAAAATACACAAGTTGACATACCATATTTAGTGGGGGAAATATACATGATGAATATACGTACTCCTGATAAGAGCCGTATTCAAATGAAACCGGACCAAAATGCAACAAGTAACATACGTACGATGCGCACGATGACGTCACTTTTGGTGTAAACAGCACATATCAATAGTCAATTTTGCAAAATTTCATTATCATCTGACTCATAGTTTCCTCGGCAGACCATTGAAAACATGGCGGGTGTGATACGGAATCCCTCCATAGTTGATCAGCGACCGGTGATTCGGTTTCTAACAGCTGAAAGATGTTGACCAGTTGACATTCATCGCATAATGTAGGCAGTGTATGGTGACAAAAGTGTGTCGAAGACAACAGTGAGAAACGTGTGATAACCTTCTCAGTCAATCTGTGCACTCACATATAATCAGATCATTTCACATACTCAGTCCAATCTCTACGCTCACACATCACCTGAACATACATCGTTCACAAGGTGTCCTGCACATACAACACACATTCAGATCTCCTTCTTAGGCGATCTGTTCACTCGTGTAACAATTCAGAACATACATCATTAACAAGGTGGTTTGCACATACAACATACATTCAGCTCTTACTGTTCAAAGGGTTTTCTTCATAAGACCACCTATTGAGCTCGAGTGGTCATAGTCGAGGTGTATGATGGCTCAACCACCCTGCAAACTCTATCAGCCAATCTCCCAGTCAGTCTCTCATCCAATCTCTCATCCAATCTCTCATCCATTATCTCATCCAATCTCTCATCCAATATCTCATCCAATCTCTCATCCAGTATCTCATCCAATATCTCATCCAATATCTCATCCAATATCTCATCCAATATCTCATCCAATATCTCATCCAATCTCTCATCCAATATCTCATCCAATATCTCATACAATATATCATCCAATATCTCATCCAATATCTCATCCAATATCTCAGCCAATATCTCATCCAATATCTCATCCAATATCTCAGCCAATCTCTCAGCCAATCTCTCATCCAATCTCTCAGCCAATCTCTCAGCCAATCTCCCAGTCAGTCTCCTGAGTGTATCCTTGCAGAGTTATTATAGTCTCAAGCAACAACATGGCTGTCCAATGGTCTTCTGTGGGTTGTCTAATTTAGCCATCATTCGAATTTGAAACTACCCACATCCAATATGTTATTGGTTGTCTGTCCATGATTCCCTGTCATTCTAAATGTGACTGAGGTACTGAAGAGATGGCTGAGGTACAAGTGGATAGCAGCTATTGAGGCCTCAAACCTCCAGGAGTTGATATAGATCTACCCCTGGTCAAGCTGAGGTTCAGGACAACGAATGAGCTGACATCTTGGGTCACAAGCTCCTGTTATGGTCACGTTAGTGGTTGATAAAGTGTCATTTTGAAATCAAACAACCGTCTGTTGGATGCAAATACCGAAGTAGATGAATCAGCAATCCACAGACTGAAAAGTTTTGACATAAAACGAGTTTCTACGGAGTGGGGCGCATGGGAGGACGGAGCAGGAGAGTATACAACTAGCGAACTAAATGGACCTTCAGCATTCAGACCCTGCACCATTTGCTGAGAGAGAAGGTTCTCAAATGGGCATGTTCTGAGTGCAGTGATGTCGATTCTTAGAAACAGAACAAATCAAGTCAATGACACGCTGGTCTACTCAAGCTGACGTCACTGATTGATCGTGTAATTCTTTAGATATAAATAAGAAGGGCATGCTCTGGCTAGGAAGACATAAAGAAAGGGTTTCTACTAAATTTGCTCAGAGCTTGAAAAAAATCACAGCATAACAGGAAGCAAATTGTCTTCTGTTGAAGATAAGTAGCCCGGAAAATGTGATGTTTGGACATCAATAGTAGAGAGATTTCATTAAATAAGTTCATATATTGATCTCATCGTTAAAGTCATTCGATAATTACATCTTCAATTAAAAATATAGCTTTGAGAAATCCGAAGGAAAGGCAAAGAACATAATGTTCTGGTCGGACTATATCAATTCAAACAAACCCCTTCAACTGTGGAATACATGTCTTCAAGAAATACTAGCCAAATCTTCCTGTCCATCCTTTCCAGCTTCGCCAACGTCTTTCTTTTTGTTTTTAAGTTTGACTAGACTTCTCTGTACCCTCACTACTCTGACCTTGAAGAATTTACGACAGTGACTACTTTCTGTTTTCTGTGATGTGTGTCCTATTCATCACCAACACCTTCTCTTTACCACTAGTCCCATTAGCATCTGACCAGTTCTTTTCCAAAATTCTTTATAAGTAACTCAAGCATACAATGTTATTCCGTCAATTCGGCGCTAACGTCCATTGCACAATTGTAGTTGTACTTTTCTTTGTTCAACACGTCACAGAGCCATACATAAAGGAAGGACTTCACATTGGATTTGAAATGGTATGATAAGATCACTAAAGAAGATAATAAACTTACCCAACCTGGGACATTATGAAAAGAACCAGAAGAAGGCACGAGAATGGCATACAACTCGCAGCCCGGAAGTAGATGGCTCATCTAAGTGGTAGAACCACTGACCCTCCTGGCAAAAACGTAGCAGTGTCGATTCCAGCTATCGAAACATAAATTGGTACCATGCTTACTGTTAAGGAAGAGACAACAGCGAAGATAATCAAACCTCGAATTATTTAATTCAATCCATACTTGTTCGTTATTTTTCACACATATACTAACTGTTCATCGTTCGGTACAAACGCCAGACACTGCCAGACAGACATTCGCCCGTCTTTCGATAAGTGGCGGTTTGAAAACATCACCGATATATACATGTGAAATAAAAATTAATATTGAACCTCTAAAGCTTATGACATAATGCTCTACCGTGGAACCACATGAAAGACAATACACACCACTGAGGAAGATATGAAACACAATTATATTTGACCACATATACACAGCAAACATATATAAAGAATACATATATAAAATTATATATTTTCATATATATATTTATATATATATATATATATACTTACATCCATATATACATACACACATGCATACAAACACATGCACGCATGCACACACACATATACGTTGCTATATGATCCATGTGAAGTGATTGGCCATTTATTGGAATTTTTGTGAATAATTTATCACCGCCGTAGGAACTCCACAGTTTTGTTTAAAATACATTTTTAAGGATTGACATGTTTTAATACATTTTCTTTCTATCTTATTTGAAGAATTCTTTCAGGGTTTCGTATATCCACAAAAGAATGAGGTCACGTGTATCCATATTGTCCGTATTTGAGAAGCCATTATATACGTCACTTTGAATGAAAGTAATTACGTTACAAGGAGAAACAATAAACCCCGCCATTACTCTGACTTAACAAGTCCGGTAAATTATATCTGGATTGAAAGTAATTTGTCTCCCATGTTACATCAGTCTTTATAAAATGATACTTTGTCTTCTATTTTTTTATTATTCTTTTGATTTTGTTTGCTGCTTACAAAGTATACGACCACTGCTGCATCTGGTCCATTGATGGAGGCATATAACAAAGCACTTGTGTTCTTGTCATGATAATATCTGTAGCAATCCATTCTAAATCAAGGGTGTTCTTGTTCATTGCCTTCGTTAATCGACTTGTATGTTACGCTTCGTTAGTAGGCTTTTGCGACATGCTTCTTTAGTAGGCTTTTGCGACATGCTTCTTTAGTAGGCTTTTGCGACATGCTTCGTAAGTCGTCTTCTACGACATTCTTTGATTATCAACTGTTTCGACATGCTTCGTATATCGTTCCTTACGACACCCTTCGAATGTACACTTTTACAACATGTTTCATTTGTCGGACTTCTACAACATGTTTCATTTGTCGGACTTTTACAATATGCTTGTAGAGCGAGCTGAAGTGCTGTCCATTTGATCATTCCCGAAATCCACACTGGCCTTTATCAACCGATTATTTTTTTTTGGTCTCTTCTTCTTCTTCTTCTTCTTCTTCTTCTTCTTCTTCTTCTTCTTCTGGGTAGGAAGACAGCATACTCATCAGACAACGTTAGTCAGGGTTAGACAAAATATACTGGTCAAGACCCTCACTTCGGCTTCCTCGTAACCCTACCTAGAAACGGGCTGTCTTCGTGGCAGCCTGGCTAACGGGGTGAGGGATCGGCGTATTACCATAAAAGTGAGCGACACGTTCTTTTCTTCTTCTCCTTCTTCTTCTTCTTCTTCTTCTGTTGTTCTTCTTCTTTTTCTTCTTCTTCTTCTTCTTCTATTACTCCATTTTCTTCTACTTCTTCTTCTCCTTTTCTTGTTGTTGTTGTTCTAATTCTTTTTCGTCTCTTTCTTCTTCTTCGTCTTCTTCTTTTCCTTGTTATTCTTCTTTTTCTTTTTTTCCTCTATTTCTCTTTTTTCTTCTTCTCTTTGTCTTCTTCTTCTTCTTTTCTTTTCCACTTCTTCATCTTTGGCATTCGTCCTGAAAATGACATTGTGATGCTGCGAGGCTGCGATATCTGCGCCTTTCCGGCCAACACATCTGATTGAAGCATTCGTTCTTGGCGCTAGGTTTCTTCTTCTTCTTCTTCGTACCCTGTCAAACGTCAACCTGTATTTGTTCGAAAAAAAACAGCGGTCATCCTGAGGCTGTCGACACTGCCATTGAGCTTGTCTAGTGTTGCCACTGGTGATGGCCATATGTCCTTTCTCTGGTCCTCGTATGTCGGGCAGTTTTGCAGCAGATGTTCAGCGGTCATTTTCCTGGTACCACAAGTGCATTCGTCAGTGCCACCAATCTTCAGTTTATTGAATAGGTGGTACCTCCGTCTGTTGTGGCCAGTGCAAAGTCTGAAGACCACGACCTGCTCTCTTCTGTTCAACTGGTAATATGCATCATTTTTTGTGTAGCCAGTATGTTCTGTTTCCCATTTGGTCATGTATCTGGCCCTAATAAGCCTTTTGGACTCTTCGTAGGCCATACTAGAATCTGGTTGTGGTAGTCTTGCACCTTCTTTTGCCAGTCTATCTGTCTTCTTGTTGTCTTGGATGTTACAGTGGGATGGAACCCACTGTACCACTACTCTTTTTTGTGCGGTCTGCTGGCATAGTTGACAGAGTACTGCTCTTAAATCATTCAGTTCAATATTTTTTCTGGCTTTTTAGTGCTGTGACTACGGCCAGGGCATCTGTAAACAGGACTATCTGGCTTTCATTGCTTTCGACTATCAGCATTGCTTCTACCGCAGCCCTCAGTGCCTCTACCTCCGCTCTGAAATTGCTTGAGTATTTTCCAGTTGTCACTGACTGTTATTTTTCTACCATTTGGTAGGCTCTGGAATACCCCTGACCCTCCGTTCTGTGTTGTGTTTGTTACGGAACCGTCGGTGTTTGCATGGGTCTAGTCCATGCTTGGGTAGTTTTCCGTTATGTACCTCATGGTTATGTCTCTTCTTTCCTTTTCAGTCTGGCTGTTCTTATTTCCAATACCTGGTATATTTTCTACCATCTCCGGAATAATATGCTGCTTCCAGGTAGGTTTGCGTACAGTAGGAATGGGCTTTGGTATTGTTTCAGTGTTCTTAGGGTCTTCGCTCATCTTTGCTTTGCCTATTTCTGCAAAGTTTCTCTGCTTTAGTTTCCCATTTCCAAATCTATTTAGTCTCTGATGCATTGGATGGTATGTCAGTCTTCTGAGTTTCTCTGCTTGCTGCTGGGCTCTGCATTCTCTTCTGTCGGTCATGGATTGCAGATTTGTAATCTTTTCAAGTTCTACAACTCTCATGGCTTGGTTTTGAAGTTTGCTAATTTTATCAAAGTTTGCCTTTGCTGCTGTTGTCCATGCCGCAATGCCATACTCGAGAGCTGGTCTCACACTTCCAGTGTACAGTTTCTTTAGTATTATTTCGTCTGCTCCCCAGCGTGTGCCAGCAAGTTTTCTCACGATTGCCATTCTTTGTCTGGCTCTCATTCGGTTTCTCTCGATCTGACTTTTCCATGTCATGCGCCGATCAAATGTGACTCCCAGGTAGTTTGGGTTGTCGTTTGGCCGCAGATATTTGCCGTTCAGACTTATTTTGGTGTTCTGGGGTTTATTTGAAAGGGAGTATATCGTACATGTTGTTTTTTCCTCATTTATTTTCGACCAGCCATGAGTTCGCCCACTTGTCCAACGATGTTAGGGCCTGCTGCATCCGATTGTTTGCTATGGTGAGATTTTTTTCAGAGGTCCACATAGCCAGAGACTCTTCTTGGTATATCTTCTGTGATGTTGTTTATATACACCAGGAAAAGTGTGGGTGACAGTACTCCCCCTTGGGGGATTCCCTGCTCGTGTCACCTTTTTGCTCATCTGCCCTTGTACTTGAACTCTGGCTATTCTGTTTTCGAGGTAGTGGCTGATCCATCTGTACATTTTCCCACAAACTTCACTTCTTCGTAACTTGACTTTAAGTCCCTCTTTCCACACCTTGTCAAATGCCTTCTCTAAATCCACCCAAACCGCTACTGGGGTTTTGTTTTTCTCCTGGTAAGCATCCTCTATTTCCTGGGCTATGAGAGTGATCTGGTCCTCAGTGGATCTGTGCTATCTTAAACCTGCTGGCTGTGGAATTAGTATGTGTTTTTGTTCCAGATGCCACACAAGTCTGGTGTTTATCACACGCTCCATCAGTTTTCCTACACAGCTCAGTAGACTGATAGGCCTGTATCCATTTGGATCTGTTCTATCTTTTTCTTTCTTTGATACTGGTATAATTACAGCATCTTTCCATGCCTGCGATACAATTCCCCTTTTCCAGCTTTGGTTCAGGACTAATAGTAACTTCCTCTTTGCTATTTGGCCCAGCCCCATCAGCATTTCGTTTGTAACCCCATCTTTTCCGGGCGATTTCTTTTTCTTTAACGTTCTCATGACCTCATTCATTTCATTCATTGTTAGTTTGGCCATCATGTGCTCCTCTGGTGCCATATTGATGTTGTCATGCCCCTTTTGTTCTTCCCTAATGTCTGTATGCCTATCTGTAGAAACATCAATGTGGTTTGCTCTGGCATAATGTTCTATAAAGGCGTTTGCTGTTTTTTTTCATTAAGCATCTTGTCGCCCTGCTTGATGGTAATTTGTTTATTTGATGGTGTTTCGTCATTCATGGCTCTGACTAACTTCCATAGATTGTTCCCTTCTTTATCTAAGTTGAGGCTTTCTTTTTTGTTTTTCCAGCTGTCTTTTATTATTTGGTTTAGTGTTTTCTTGTATTTCGCCGTGATGGTTTTGAGGGCGATATTTACCTCCATAGATTATTCTCTCTCTCTGCCATGTTCCCAGCATTTGAGACTTCATCCTCCGCTTTCTGCAGTTCATCATTCCAATATATCTTGTAGTTTTTCCTTGCCCCTCTTGGGATGGTTTCGGTGGCTACTTGCAGTATTACTTTGCTTAGGCTTTGCACCATGGGTTTCATATTGTTATTCCGTGTGTTGATGGTTTCACACAGCCCATCTGTCAGCATTGCAAATCTGTCCCAGTCTGCTCGTTTATAGTTCCAACGTGGGAGCGGTTTTATTTCCTGTGGGCCTACTTCCATATCAATTTCTAGCCTAATTGGTCTGTGGTCGCTACTTGCCAATTGGTTGAGCACCTGACGGTCTATTTTGTGGTGAATATCCATCGTGGAAAAGGCGAAGTCTATAGTAGCGGTGGTATGCCATGTTCTAGAATAGAAGCTATAGCTGTCGTCAGGCCTATTGATAAGATAGAGATATGTGTCTATCTCCCAGTCTTCCACTTCATCACCTATGTTGTCTGTGTCCGAATATCCCCATCTCTCCGAGTGGCTGTTGAAGTCTCCAACCGCTAGGCAGCTGGAGTCCATGATTTCCCTGGCGCTGGGTTTGACTTCTCTCTTCTATTCCAAACTCTTAGCATGACTGCAGTCTGTGTACATGTTCGCCACTTGGAAATGGAATAAGGCATTGATCAGTTATGGAACACTGACCCTATTGCAGGTAGCCAACTAAGAGTTGCTGGCTGCCGTCATATTAATCACTGCTGCATATTTGGCCACCATCTGATTGCAGAATTGACAACGCACTGCAATCAAGCGCACAAATGGCAGATATGTTTGTGCATCTAGCTGTAATAGTAGTGTGGCCGGGCTTATGTTCCAGCCATGCCATTCTTATATATTAGTTTTTAAAACATTTTAATGGCAAAAGAAGGTGCAAGACTACCACAAACAGATACTAGTATGACGTACGAAGAGTCAAAACGGCTTATCAAAGCCAGATACATGACCAAATGGGAAAGCGAACATACTGGTTACACCAAAAACGATGCCTATTACCAGTTGAACCGAAGAGAGCAGGTCGTTGTCTTCAGACTTCGCACTGGAAAAGTCAGATCGAGAGAAACCGAATGAGAGCCAGAGAAAGAATGGCAATCATGAGGAAACTTGCTGGCACAAGCTGGGGAGCAGACGAAGGCATACTAAAAAAACTGTACACTGGAAGAGTGAGACCAGTTCTCGAGTATGGCATTGCGGCATGGACAACAGCAGCGAAGGCGAACTTCGATAAAGTTAACAAACTTCAAAACCAAGCCATGAGAATTATAACAGGTGGCATGAAGTCAACGCCAATTGTAGAACTTGAAAAGATTACAAAACTGCAATCCATGACCGATAGAAGAGACTGCAGAGCCCAGCTGCAGTCAGAGAAACTCCGGAGACTGACGGACCATCCAATGTACCAGAGACTAAACAATTTGGGAAATGGGAAACTAAAGCGGAGAAACTTTGCAGAAATAGCCAAAGCAAAGATGCACGAAGATCCCATAAACGCACTAACAACACCAAAACCCATCACTACTGTACGAAAACCTACCTGGAGGCAGGATATATTTCCAGAGGTGGTAGAAAATATACCAGGTATTGCAAACAAAACCTGCCAGACTGAAAAAGAAAGGAGAGACACTACCCTAAGCTTCATAACGAAAAGCTACCCAAGCATGGACTGGACCCATGCATACACCGACGGTTCTGTAACAAACACTACACAGAACGGAGGGGCAGGAGCATTCCTGAACCTACCAAATGGCAGAAAAATAACACTGTCATTCGCTACTGGTAAGTACACAAGCAATTTCAGAGCGGAGGCAGAGGCACTGAGGGCGGCAGTGGAAGAAATGGTGACACACAGTGAAAATGAGAGCCATATAGTCCTGCTGACAGATGCTCTCGCCGTAGTCACAGCGCTAAAAAGCCAGAAAAACACTGAGCTTAATGATTTAAGAGCAGCACTCTGCAAACTGTGCCAGCAGTCCGCACCAAAAAGGGTAGTGGTACAGTGGGTTCCGTCACACTGCAACATCCAAGGCAACGAGGAGGCAGACAGACTGGCAAAAGAAGGTGCAAGACTACCACAAACAGATACCAGTATGACGTACGAAGAGTCAAAACGGCTTATCAAAGCCAGATACATGACCAAATGGGAAACCGAACATACTGGTTACACCAAAAACGATGCCTATTACCAGTTGAACCGAAGAGAGCAGGTCGTTGTCTTCAGATTTCGCACTGGCCACAACAGACTGAGGTACCACCTTTTCAACAAATTGAAGATAGGGTGTACCGACGAATGCCCGTGCGGTACTGGTAAAATGACCACTGAACATCTGCTGCAGAACTGCCCGAAATACGAGGATCAGAGAGAGCAGATGTAGCCAGTACCAGTGGAACTGCAAGACAAGCTCTATGGCAGTGGCGAGAGCCTCAGGATGACCGCCGCTTTTTTCGAAAAAATAATGGTTACTTTCTGACTGTGTACGCAGAAGAAGAAGAAGACTTCGCACTGGCCACAATAGACTGAGGTACCACCTATTCAACAAACTGAAGAAGGTGGTACCGACGAATGCCCGTGCGGTACTGGTAAAATGACCGCTGAACATCTGCTGCAGAACTGCCCGACATACGAGGATCAGAGAGAGCAGATGTGGCCATCACCAGTGGAACTGCAAGACAAGCTCTATGGCAGTGGCGACAGCCTCAGGATGACCGCCGCTTTTTTAGAAAAAATAATGGTTACTGTCTGACTGCGTACGAAGAAGAAAAAGAAGAAGAAGAAAACATTTTAAGCTATCTGTAAAGTATATGTCTTTATGAATACACGCCAAGTCCTGCAGTCCAAGCCATCGGTGTTCCAGCTCTGTCCACAGATTTTCTGGTTCCTTTATGTTTGTCTCGAGCAATTTTTTCTCCGGTCTACTTTTACGTCTCTTACCTTGGGGTTTCTAGAACAGAGACTGTCTTGTAATACTCCTTAAAATGTGTTATATCCATCCTCATAGCCTTCTCCGACATGTCGTTCTATTGATATGTCTTTGGCTCTTTCCAAAACGTCCACATCAGCGATCGTGTCATACAACCTTTTTAATAAATAGTAGGTTATCTGCCACATTCAGTGGATGGTGAAACCCAGAAAACGGCCTGGGAAAATGAAGTGTCTTAACACATATGCTGTGTAATGCTTGTATCTCAACAATCAATCTATAGACACAGGTAGCGAAGTTATGTTATGTCGAAAACACAACAATCACTGCCTAATAAAATAGATTTCAAGAGGCTGAACACAATGGGACATACGCCCTTGTGATTACCGTATACTACCACTAGAATCATTTCAACCCATTCCCCAGCAAGACATTAGTGTGTGCATGCCACCTCAGAAAATGTGAAGGAAAAGACGAATCTATGGATAACATGGCACGGACAGGGGCTGGAACACAGTATCCCCCCCCCCCCCAATACCTGGGTGTAACAGTTGTACTCCTTTCCAAAAGAGGCGTTTCTGAAATGGTGCGACCGCTGAGACAGCGTGCGGAGTCCCAAGGAGAATACTTTGAAAGAGACCCACATCTCCAGATGAGTAAATGTATTTTTCCGGCCCAAAGGTCGGATACTTTTTGAATACAAATCGTGTGTGTGAATGAATATATATATAATTCATTGTCTCTTTTCATCTTGTCAGACGATAGTAATTGTGCTATTAGCACAAAGTCCAGGCAGAAATATAGAGACCATGTGTTGCCCATGCAGTATTGTCCGTCTCTCGGTCTGTCTTGTTTACTCCGAGGGAAAAGTGATACCAATGCATTTGGAAGAAGGCAAGCTGGAGAACCTGCCGGATCAGCAGAGTAATGATCTATCTGTTCACCTGTCGGGACTTCACTCCTAGACCAGCTGCCAACCAAGGCTAAGGGTCTGGTCTGCCCTGCCACAACACTCAGGTGATGTTACCTTTCCTCGCTCTAGGATAAGACATTGTATCCTTCGCATATCGTCGGTTGTCAGGTTTGGTAGATGATGACCAACTTTCAGAGTTATCAGAAAACAGTTTACACCGCCATATCTGACAAAACCCGGCAAGATACGCCAGTATCTTATCTGAAGGCTTCAGATGGTTTGAAATAAGTTTTCCTTCTCCTGAATGAGCTGCCTTCCTAGGTTTCCGAGCCCCATCTGCTCGAACTTTAAGCATACATTTATACTATTAATTTGTTCTGCTATTTTCATTGTTGTACAAAGAATATAAATGCAATATAGGTATGTTTCATCCATTTACCAAAAACGAAAACCACAATAATTTAGGACATGCAATAATTTTACTAACATTTTAGACAGTGGGAAATTTCTCCACACTGCACTGCAACTTGCATTGATCCATAGTTACGGGGGTTATAACCAGATATTGACAAATCAGATCATTGGGCGGCTCAATCATCTATACTTTCGTAGAACTTTCTTTGCGACTGCTTTCACGTGCTCTTCTCTAGTAATTTTTGAGCTGTGGTTCTAGCCTCTATGTTTGCCTCCTAACAAGTGGTGTAGAAAAAGACTGTAGTGAACCAGCAACAAAGATATAACAGTGCCATTTGTTATCTTGCCATTTTGTAATATTCCAAGAGACCGTTTCTTTACTTTGGGTCGGTTGTAATGCGAAAACAGTCATTTTAATGAATTATATATTTTTATAAAAGCCTTTTCCGTAATAAGACATTAAAATCCAGTTAACCCGGAAGGAATGTCCATATATACAAATATATATATGTGACGGTGACGGCACCTCTAGTGTATTCAGCACACACCAACCGTCAAGTTTGCAAAATATCATTATCCTCCGACTGATAGTTTCCTCAGCAGACCGTTGAAAATATGGAGCGTATGATACGGAATCCGTCTAAGGTTAATGAGCGAGCGGAGTTCGGTTTCTAACAGCTCAAGGATGTTGACCGAGGCGTATTCACCTGCCACTATGCAAACAAGAAACGATCCGCCCTTCTCTTCGTATCGCAGCAAGTGGTTCAAACTCCATCCCATGCGTTCCTCCTTATGGTGGCAGATCAGCAAACAAGGTACCCACTGTGAAACACTCCTTCCAATACTTCAGTTTCTTCCTATCCGCCATTTCAACTGCCCCTAGCGACACAGCGAATGCCTCTGCTAGTGAACGTAAGCTCCGGCGGCGAACCGCCCGAATTATATATCCATATATATATATATATTCCGTATGGATTCCGTGGCGAAGTGGTTAAGCCGTCGGCCTTGTGATCAGGTGGTGGGGGTTCGACTCCGACTTCCACCGTCTTTTTCACGGGTTTTTTATGCGAAGTCATCTGCATCTCGTAGTCGCCTCCTAGTCGTCTTATCCTTGACTTGCCACTGGGGTTGGGCGGCACGAGACGAGAGAGTAAGGATTAAAAAGTAGAGATATTAATTCTTACTAAAAATAACGCTAACAAAATAAATTATGCCATCATCGTCTACGATGGATGGCGGCCTTTTTGTCTTTGCCTATATATATATACACATACACGCACATACACACACACACACACAGGAGAGTATGTCAGCATGCAAGTCACAAACTAATGTGAGAGTACTGAGAAATGAAGCTGGATCTGTTAAAACGTGTTGTCAGGTGGCAGCAATCTCCAGCGTTGTGATTACTTTATGTAGAAGAGGCAATGTGTCGTATGCACGTGCGCAGCTAAGTTACACAAAGATATCCGGACTCACGTAAAGTACAATCAAAGAACAGAATGATGCTTTGCGTTTTTATTTGGGTGATTTGCGGGCGGAATGCGCAAAAGTACTTTTCGCATATTATATTCATAAGGAAATTCTTCCAGTTTAAGGTGCGAAGTGTTTGTCTCATAAAGCGGTGCATACATGTGTCGATACAATAATTTCACAAAGACGCTCAAAAATGGCTGATGAAGCCATACCTGGTCGTCTTGTTCAGATTACAACAGAAACATGTGTGCAGCGGAAGGAGTAGATGATACTAGACGACGGGCGAGTAATCATATGCAGTATAGCAACTGCTACAGGAAGTTGGCATAGTTTACACTACAGCGAAGAGCATAATCGAATGCATTTCTGGAAAGTGTGTTTAACGTTTACCCAGACAACTGACTGACGAAAACAAAATGAACTGAATGGTTCGGTCCTTAGTACATTGATACCGTGAAGAGATAAGTGTATCGACTTTGGTAAACTTTGATATGTTGAGAAATTAGAGTTTGATGGACAATTTGTTGAGAAATGAGGAGGTATTATACTAATATCAGTTTGGAGTTGTTCATTGTTCTTTGTATGTTCTGTTTATCTTTATACAGTCTATGATGAAGGTGTTCTGAAGCCGAGTGCCGGTAAGCGTCTTCTTTGTTTTTGTTGTTGTTTTTTTGTTTGTTTTACTGTAAATAACATAATCCGTTTGCATGGACTTCTATTTCTCATATTTTAACCAACTTCTACATAACCTAGAAACTGACATTTTGTTTACAGCCTCTACTAGTGCGACCTGTTAATCAGTACCATTTTTGTAATGATCTTGGACAGGTCATTCAAAGGCTTGATCCAAAAAACGTATTTTAAAATATTTTCTTGTATCAACAGCAAGGTCAGTAATTTCAATTCAATTTCAAATTTGTTTATTGTGTCAAAAATCATAAACAATCCGAAGACAACATTGAAAACAACGCAGGTGAAACAATCAATTTGAACGATAATCATTTTCAAAGGATAATAATTGTAGTCTGATATGAAGAGAGTAGGATCGCGGTGGCAAGCGAGACCCAGTACCTGAAAATGCCAGCTGAAATAGGATGTGTCGAACTACAGTCTACTGTAGATACAGACGTTGTGACTCACGGGGGAATCACTTTGATCCGTCATATTCCAAGGCTGACTAAATAATGGAACTTGCATGTGTCACATATCAGTGCAACTATATTAGCGTGTTCGGGAAACAGACGGCTATTTATAGTAGGCTGTGGACGTATTGAAAAGTGTAAATAACGCAGCCTCGATGAAAACCTCAAGAGAACGTTTACAACGTCCTTTTAAAAAAAAAGAACGTAAAATTAGAAGAGCCGCTGTGTAGTTCGTTCCACACACGTAAAAGGTACCCGGAAGTGACAAGTGCTTACATTAAACTCCACTTTGATTTCAGGTTGATCTTCTTCCTCCTCCTTCTCGTTCGTCTTCAGATCTCAACTTCAATAACTCTAGCGAACGTTTTCTACGTGGACAGTCCCCCCCCCCCCCCCCACACACACACACACACACATTTTCCTCTGTACGTCGCCTTGATGGCCGCCTTTAATCTTGTTTGTTATTATTCCAAACTAACTATATTTATCTTAGTATCTACGTGTAGAATAAAAATAAACTTTCAGAATTCACCATAACGGAATTTGCATCCAATTCTTCGAATGCTTGAAAAACACTTGTCTGTGCTGTGTCTTGTCGTTGCTTTATTTTCTTCATCTTTCGTTTGCGTTGTCCGTGGCCGGCCCCGTTTGCCTAATGTGTTTTTTTCATTTTGGTTGGATTTGCCTAGCTATTACACGACCTACCTTCCAGGAAGCATGTGAGTTAATGTGAAGAATTGAGTACTCCCAGACGTGTAACCACCGATGATGTCCAAGCTTCATCTACAGCAAGCAGTTTTGTTTGATGGTTAAGGAGACTTTCACCACATTCTCATATCTTGTCTTATCTTCTGTACGGGGAACGATAACAAGGGTACACAAGTCCACCATTATGAGACGAGTTGTTGGACATTAGTTGTCAGTAGCTATGTGTTGCTCATCTCTCAGGTTCATTAAGTTCGAAATAATGAATGGCTGAAGGCTTGACCAGATCGAATACCTTTTTTAGGCTTTCGGCTGACAGATTCTGTTAATTAACTCGTTCTTGTGGCAAGGCACGTTTATCACTAGGGGATCAATTGTTCGAATCGAGGCTACCTATAATCTCACTTTCTCTTGTCTGTTCTTTACTGATGATCAAGGAAATTCGAGAATTGCCAAAACATGTGTGACATTTGGAAAACTAATATTCTTAATTTGGGACCGCATCGACATTAAGCTTATAACCAAAATTAAGTTTTATGCGGCAGTCGTCCTACCAACTCATCTATACGCCTGTGAAACATGGACTGTGTACAGTCGACATGCGAAGAAGCTTCACCACTTTCATCTGGGCTGCCTAAGGTAACTGTTGAAGATAAAATGGCAAGCTAAGATGACAGACGTAGAAGTTTTTTTACGGACTGGCATGACAAGCATCCTCACAAACTCTGCAAATCGCAGCTAAGATGGACTGGCCATGTTGTCCGCATGTCAGATGAGCGGCTTCCAAAGAAAATATTCTATGACAAGCGAACTCGCGGTGGCCAAATAAAACGTTAAGAAGACACTCTAAAAGCCTCGGTAAAGAACTGGGACATTGACTCTGAACATTGAGAGAACATTGCTGCTGATCGCTCTGGCTGGCGTGGTGAAATCTATGCGTGCATGGCGCACATCGAGCAGACAAGAATCAAGGAAGCTGCACGGAGACGAGCGACACGAAACGCAAGAGACGACTTGTATCCTTCAGACGGTCAGACGATGTTTCTCTGCACTTTTAGGCTCGGATTTGTTTGATCAGCATCCTACAAAGCCACTCCATATTATGATTGAATTATGACAAACTGGTACTCTTCGTAAACGATGGACAAACAACAACAAAGTTTAATGAGTAAACTAATTTTCATATTAAATAGTAAAAAGTAAAGTAAAGTAACCCACGGCATTACTGCCGTAGGGGTGTGAGATGTTAGCTATTTCACATTTCAAAGGCTCGGCTATATGAGGACGGTAGCCATCTCCTCTCCCTCGCCGCTTTTACTTCCCGTACTGAACCGGTACCCATTTAAGGCTGGGTCGATCCAGGTGCCGTTGCGGTCTGAAAAAAACATTACAGCCTCAACTGGGGAATGAACCAAGGACCACTCAGATGCGAAGCCAGCGCGCTAACCACGAACTAAGGACATAGTATGGACATATATCACGATAGGTGGAGCTGACCAAGACTGCAAGGCACTGTGCCTGGGAAGCGTGGGAGAGGGAGACCAAAAAAGAGATGTGAGGACAATATAAAAGAGTGGACGGGAAGGGATGTAGCTGCAACTAATCAGTTCAGTTTAGTTCATCCCGTAACCCATCAGGTCGTTGGGGCATACACGAAGACACTCCCAAAATCCCACTCCATCCCTCTCTGTCTGTCGCCGCCTGACGTATCTCACCGGGACGAAAGCCTGACCACTCAGTGATGTTGTCCACCCACCTCTTCCTTGGACGCCCTCGCCCTCTCTGTCCCGGTACGGAACCAAAGAGTATCGAGTTGGTAATTCCGTTGGACCTCGCGACGTGCCCGCACCAGGTCATCTTTCGTCTTTCGATAGCTGTGAACAGATCTTCAAGAGGACCAATAGCGTCTTCAACTCTCTGACGTATTTCTACGTTCGTGACACGATCTGTATATGTAACATTTAGGAGTTAAGCAATGTTTGCAAGACCTCAATTATAGACTAGGAACTCAAACAGCTTCGAGTCGTCATCGTCATCTTCCAAGAAACGCGTCTTACTGAGTCTCGATCTCTCAGGAAAAGGACTACACGTTATTCTGGCAAGTGAAAGGAGCGGATTGCGTCAGAAAACATGGTGTCTGCTTTGCCGTTAAAAACTTACTTCTACAATCCACCGAAATACGTCAAAATGGCACAGAGCAGTTATTATCTCTTCGTCTCCAATCATCGAATGCCATAGTAAATCTGATCAGCATGTATGTTCCTACACTTGGCGCAACTAGTGACTCCAGGGATAAGTTATTTCAGCAGCTCACATTACTCATCACAATGATCCCTAGAGAGGAACACCTATTTCTGCTGGCGGACTTCAATGCAAGGGTGGCGCCGATCACGACTCCTGGCCTATGTGCATGGGAAAGTTTGGTGTCGGAAAGATGAACGAAAATGGACAGCGGCTATTTGAGATGTGTGCCTACCACGACCTGTGCATCACTACCACTTTCTTCCAAAGAAAGCTCCTACACAAAGTAACCTGGAGACATCCTCGCTTCAGACATTGGCATTAGCTGGACCTGATCATCACTAGACGGTCTGAATTGAAACATGTTTTGCAAATCCACATGTTTCACAGTGCAGACTGCGATACTGACCACTCACTGGTCTACTGCAAAATCAGACTCCAGCCCAATAAAATCCACCGCGCAAGACCTGTGGGTAAATGCTGCATAGACACAGCAGGAACTAATATTCCGGAAAGGGTGGACGAAATCACAAAATCCATCCCTGAATTAATTGAAAAACAGCGAACTGTTGAAAGCGCTACAGAAAGGTGGGAAGACGTCAGAGGGCCAATACACATCCCAGCCTTGTCAGTATTTCGAAAGAAGATAACAAACAGAAATGACTGGATTGAGGGTGGGTCTGCCATTTTTGCACCAGCCATTAAATAGCTCCAATCTACTCACCTGGAGTTTAAGATTTCCCCTAGCAGCACGACCTTGAAGGCTTACAAATCCGCAAAGAGTACAGTACAGAGACTGGTAAGGAAATGTGCAATGACTACTGACTTCAACTCTGTGAGTCCATACAATCGGCAGCGGATACTGGTAGCATCAGGGAAATGTACGATGGCAAAAAACCAATAATTTGGCCAACAAAAAAGTATAAAGCGCCTCTAAAATCTGCTACAGATGAGATTATTGTAGAATGGAATATACAAATGAACACTAGTCAGTCGTGTACACCTGTAATAATGTAGTGGCGGACTCTGCTCTCAACCAAATTGAGATTCTCATGGTATTGCAAGTACTTGACGATAAACCGAGCATTCAAGATTTGGAAAAAGCCACGGGGCATGCCAACTGGAAAGGCAACCGGTAGAGATGGCATTCCAGCAGAAATCATCAAATACGGGGGTAACGTACTTCTTCAATACATGTACGAAAATATCTGCTAGTGTTGGGAATAGGGGGACGGTATCACAGGACATGAGAGACGCCAACATAATCACCCTTTACATGACCTAAAGAAACAGAGGATATCGCTTCTCAACACAGTTGGCGAAGTTGGTGAATGTTCTCATCATCCTTAGCTGGTCGCTAAAGCTGGTCGACAGAGCGCATCCGGAGTCTCAGTGTGGTTTTCTCGAAGAAGGTCCACCGTTGATATGGTTTTTCAGTGAAACAATTACAAGAGAAATGCAGAGAACAAAACAGACCACTTTATCTTGGCTTCATCGACCTTACCAGTCATTTGACCTGGTAAAAAGAGATGGTATTTTTGAAGAATTATTTAAAGTTGGCTCCCCACCTAAACTATTGAGCACGATTATGTCTTGTCATGTGAGCATGAAAGGTACAGTGCTCCATGACGATCATGAATCTGAGGCTATCGACATTAACAGCGTAGCTAAACAAGGTTGTGTCCTGGCATTTCCTTTGCCATCGTGCTTAGACACGCCTTTGGAACTGTCACAGAAGGCGTCTTTCTGTAAACTTCATCAGATTAGAGACTATTCAATCTAACCAGACTGCGAGCAAAAAGTAAAAGACGAGAGACTGTGACATACCCTTCGCAGACGATGCTGCCCTGGTCGCCCTCACCGAATCCAAATTACAGATCCTCATTAATAGGTTGACAAAATCCTGTCATCTGTTTGGACTCACCATCAGTGTACAAAAGACGAAAGTGATGGCTCAGATGCAGATCCTCCAGACATTGTCTGAAGCGATAAAAATCGGAAGGTAGTAAATGACTTGAACTACCTCGGATCTATCATCACCAACACTTCACTGGATGCAGAACTGCAGAAACGATTAGGAAGGACCTCATCAGCACTTGCCAGGCTCTCACAGAGAGGATGAAATAACAACATGCTGACCATCTCCACAAAAGTTGATGTGTACAGATCATGTGTGATTAGTACCCTGCTTTATGGCAGCGAAACATGGACTCACATGAAAAAAGGCGAAATGCTTTTCATATGCGCTGCCTGAGACACATACTTAGAATTTCATGGAGTGCCAGAGACATGTTGGACCGTGCAAATATTGTCAGCTTAGTTGCGATCATATGCCAGCGCCGTTTGCTGTGGCTTGATCACGTGTGCAGAATGGAGGATTGGCGATTACAAAAAAGATATAATTTATGGAGCGTTGACCATGGTCAATCATAAAAATATGTAGACCCTTCCTCCGCTACAATAATGTTTGCAAGCGTGGCCTGAAGGCGTTGTATATGAACACCTGCAACTGGGAAGAACTTGCAGAAGACAGACCCGGCAAGAGGCAGCCTTTGTGTGTTGGTCTGCAGGCAGGGGAAGACAGGATGCGTCAAAATGCAGACTACAAACGTTTGCAGCAAAAGCAAGGTCAACAACTGACTGTCCTCTCTCTATCGTGAAGTCCATTGTCTATCGAGCCTGACAGGATGCCAATCAAGCATATATATATATATATATATATATATATATATATATATATATATATATATATATATATATATATATATATATATATATATATATATATATGTATGTATACATACACATACATACATAAAGACATACATACATCATGCATACATACATACTTAAACACACATGTTCATACATGCATACATATATATATATATATATATATATATATACATCATCATCATCATGTAGCATGTCCTAGGTAGAACCTCGCTCCCATCACAGTCTGTCTGAAAGAAACTCGTTCTCTTGCCAAAACTCCAGCCTCCGTTAGTCATACTCAGGCATTCCTTTTACTTGTATCATTGTGTTCTGATTTCGTTTGAGCAGTCGTCATTTTTTGTCAATTCTGGAGCCCAAATATTCAAAATGTGTGACCTGATCTATTTCCTCACCACCCACTGTAAATTTATGCTAACATTATGTTTTGTCGGTGGTCTATATCCTTACACGTTTCCACTATGTATCTTTAAATATATATAAAATGTGGTATCTAAATATAAATCACATCTGTATCTAAGATAAATTCATCACGTGATTTGATAAGCCAATCAAATCTAACGTGCAGCCGTTCGATAAAGCACTGCCGCACATTTCATTAAAAAATAGTTATATATATAAGACATAGCGACATAATCATATCCGTGTGGAAAAAAAAGAACGTTACGACAATATATTCTTGAAATAATGTTCACGTTGCAGAATCTACATCTAGGAGTTCGTGTGAGAAAATGAATCGTTTATATACAAGAAATAATGTTCACATTGCAGTATCTACATCTAGGAGTTCGTGTGAGAAAATGATTCGTTTATATGTAGGATATCATGTGAGCATTTGATCATTTGTAAGTAGGACATATTCTGAAGATAGTAATACGTTTATCTAAGATATAAAGTTAATATTACAGTTTGTATATCCAGGAGATATTGTTGTTGTTGTTGAATGCCCATAATGAGTAGGTTTACTCTTTTACGCACCCTAAAAAGGACGTTAAGTGTCGGTGTTGTCGTAGCTTCCCCACATCGCGAGCGTGCTGATGAAGGTGAACTGGGGTCCTACATGCGGTTGTGCTATGCTTGGCTTCATCTTCATGTCGCTCACTACAACGAGGATCACGTCGAATCTCACCAGACTGTTGTCCTCGACAACAGCCCATTTCGAGGACGACCAACGAAAAGGTCATGTGAAGGTCTGGGCCAGTATATTTTTCCTGACCCTGGAAAATATTGTCCGATCAGTGTGTTTTGCTTGACCAGACATTAACCTCATCGTCCCAGGAGATATTGTAAACATTGTGGCATTTATAATCAGCAGATAAAGCACATTTGCATCATTTACGTTTCGGGTAAAATTGATGAACTAGCTATATTTACCTGAAAGTGTCATGTGAACCCTGTGTACATTGACGATAATAGCTGCTCCTTCCTCGAGGATTGCGTACACTAAGGATGTCAGGAATAAGATATGAAGTAGATAGCACATTTTAGCGTTAGAGACTTCACATGTCTCGCCATTGCGCTGTTTCTCTTTATATAGTGTCTTATTTCCACACTGCTTTGCATTGACAAGCCTGTTCTTTAATAAAACACTCTAGTAATAACAAATTGCTTTTGAGATTTATGTTGGAGGACATATTACAAAATAAACATCAAAATGCAGTTACTTGGGTCCTACAACAGCCTTATAATACATACATTCGCGGCGTATTCAAATGAAACCGAACCTAACTGCATCAAGTAAACATACGTACGATGCGCATGATGGCGTCACTTTTGATGTAAACAGCACATACCAACCGTCAAGTTTACACAATCTCATTATTCTCTGACTCATAGTTTCTTCAACAGACTGTTGGAAACATCGCAGGTGTGATATGGAATCCGTCAAGAGTTGATCAGAAAGCAGTGATTCATTTTCTAACAGCCGGAGGATGTCAACCGAGGCGTATTCACCTGCCACTATGCGCAAAAGAAACGAATCAACCTCTTCTTCGTATCGAAGAAAGTGGTTCAAACTCCATTCCATGCGTTCTTCCTTGTGGTGGCTGGTCAGAAACATTGGTACCCATTATGATGACACCTTCTGGTACTTCAGATTCTTGCTAACGACCATTTGAACTGTCCCTAGCGACACAGCGAATTCCTCTGCTAGCGAACGAAAGCTCCGACGACAGCCCACCCGAATTGCTGCATCAATTTTCGCGATGGCATCTTCTGAGGCAACAATACGCGCCTGACCTGCTCTCGGGAGATCTTTAGTTAACTTGCGTCCATCTATAAACATCGTTGTCCAGTTCTTAACTGTTCTCTTCGACACACTTTTGTCACCATACACTGCCTGCATTATGCGATGAATGCCAACTGGCCGACATCATTCAGCTGTTAGAAACTGAATCACCGCTCGCTGACCAAATGGCATAGGTAGTAATGTTATGGACGGAAAAGAGGAATTAAACAAACAACCCTGCTGATCAGGAAAAATATGATCAAAATCAACACCAGAGCCGGGATCAAGATGCTGAGCAGCGCGTGAGCTGCAGTGGTCAGCGATCCATAGCTGACTGCTAGCGCCAGGGCCAGCTAACCAGAGCTGCCAAGACCCTTCTACACCTTCACGCGGTGATCCTGGATAACAGGCTGCAGCAGGCAGAGTGGCAAAGGAGAAGGGATCGAAGAGGGAATGCTAACCCTGTACTCAAAACATGCTTGCTGAAGTCGGATGTGTTAGACAGAAATGTGCAAATATCGCAGTCAAGCTGTAAATTACGACACAACGCATTCCTTTCTCTGGACTACATTCTGCGACTTAAGCCCTTTCAGTGTTTGGTAGCGGGAGATTGAGAACGAACGAAGACAAGCCAAGCCAAGCCAACACCAGAGCCAATAGTCCAGACCCCTACGCGCCGGCATTACCTCGCTGTGGCGACTTCAGAGGGCTTGAACAACGCAATCGTTGACTGGTCACTATATAACAAAACTACACGACTTTGGACAGGGTTCGGAGCTGCACAAGACTAACTTCTTTGTTGGGGAACAGGATGCTCATGTCCAACCTCAGAAAATTGATACTGTTGACGAACTAACTACAAAGTGACGCCATCAATATTTATGGAGTGTTGAATGTTAATACCCTGTTACTACCTTCGTCTGTTGTAGGCTGGTGGTAAACTCAAACTGCTTGTACGCCTCGGCGAATCTGTCCCCCAGTCTCCCAGCATATCCCTAATGAGCACCGTCATTACCTTAATCATCGGTGTCCTCTGCACTTGGTGTGCAGATAAACACCGTCCACATGCGAGCCATAAGCGTGCAATAGGAAAGTGAAGAAGAAGATCTCAAACGGGTTGATGCAAACACACATCCCGGCCTCACTCTACTATTGATGGAAAACAATTTTGAAGAAAATCTGTCATTTAGGAATGAGTCCTATATATCAGTCTGACAATAATGTTTTACTTTAAGCAGTTTTGTGGTGCAGCTGAACTTTACGCGGAGTTTGAATATATTTTCTTCTATGTCGGAGTCGTTGATAAGATCTAGGAAAATAATATAGAACGGCTGATGTTGTTCTCTGCTCGGAGCTGGTCATAAGGCTCCCCGAACATGGTCTACTGAGAATGAAACGTCAATGATGATGATAGATTGATGCCAATAACTATTCGCTTTTTTTTCCTTATGAAATGCGAAGGCAGTGATGGTAGATTTTGTAATAATAATCTACCATTGAGTTCTAATGTCTTTCCAGCTCTAAGGGAGATACAGGTTTCTACATGTACAGAATAACCAATGAAGAGGCCAGGTCATTAACTGGGTCCCTCAGATGGCTGGTTTAGATAAAACAACTAATTATTGGGATCGATATATTTCTGATTATGACTGTACTGTCTGCCTGCTCCTCTCTGTTGCTTTCTCTCATTCTCGCTCTATCCCCCTCCCTCCCTCTCTCTCTCTCTTTCTTTCTCTCTCTCTCTCTCTCTCCTTCTGTCTCTCTCTCTTTCTTTCCGCATCTCTTTTTTCTCGATGTGCTCGCTATTATAATTGCATTTATATCTTTCTTTGTCTCTGCATAAATATATGTCAATGTCATGATCAGTCTCTCTCTTTCTGCATTATCACTGCTTGGGTCTCTATTTATCATTGTCCCTGTCTGTTGCATTATCAACATTATTGCTTTATTGCATACAACATTACTGCCTGTGGCATGTATATGTGTCTTTATGCATTGTAATTTGTTTCCATCTCTCACTCTCTTTTTATCTCGTTATCTCTCTATCTCTCTCTCTCTGTCATCATCTCAAACTGTCTCTTTTTGTCTTTGTCACCACGTATGACTGTCTGTCAATATCGTTGTCTCCTTGTCTATTTTTATCATTATTTTTTTTTTTTTATTTCTTTGAAAACTCCTTAATAAACATATTATGAACATAAATTTAACCAAACAGTGCTAACAAAAATCCCCACAAGCACTCATGAGATTGGATTATATGTGTGACCGGGAGTGATACAGTCTTCGATGTGAATAATGCTAAATGATGTAGGTTGTAAGCAGTCCCTGTGTTTCGCAATCCCGTTCTGCTGTATCCTTTTTTCTTTGTTAGTATCGAGCCTCTTTATCATGGTCTGTGCAACAATGCTCACTGATGCTATCTATGCGTTTCTACTGGAATGCATATCAGGTACATGACTCAGAAGACGCAGGGTCAGCTGTTCATCCCAAGGTGTCTGAATTCCTACAACACAATGCGTGAGGTCTCAATCCTAGATCTCCTATTCGCGGACGATTGAGCCCCCAATACTTGCTCAGAAAAAGATAAGCAGTCCACCATTACGAAGTTTTCGTCGGCATGCAATATATTTGGTTTCACGATCAACACTAGGAAAACGGAAGTACTATTCCAGCTTGCCTGTTGGGAGCCGTAGATTGAACCTAACATTCCTCCAGGCAGTCATTGGTATCACCTACCTGACTAGAGGTCAAAAATAGGATTGCTAAGGCGAGCTCTGCGTTTGTGAGGCTCCAAACAATCATATGTATGTAGGACCTAAACATTGTATAGCAGACATGCCAGTCAGCCCAATCGTTTTAATTCGAGCTGTCTGTGTAGGCTGCCCAGGATTCAGTGGTATTGTAACAGTTCCCGCCGGAGCAAGGGGAGTTTAGGACAGGGGTGAGGTGGTTTCTGATGCCTGAACATGTTAAAGCTTAAAGCTACCTGAATGCGTGTCAAGGTCACTCACCGTCTCAACAGAGGAGAACAGAGTTGGGGTAAAGAATGTGGACAGGTGGAAACTGACCGCTGGCCTACCGATTTTGGTAGGGGGAGATTGATTGACAGCGGGGCTTGCTGCGAGAGAATGAGTGACAGGTGTGCAAAGTGTTTCGTTCCAATGGGACTGAATGTGGCCATTACCTGAAATCCATTGGACGAGCTCGGACTTTGCTTGAGTGTATATAACTCGGGAGGAAGTTTGGCTCAGGAGGCTGGAGGCAGGGGAGGCTGGATAGAGGGATGGAGAGAGAGAGAGAGAGAGAGACTGAGTGTAGATAGTATGTTTAACTCACCGACTTAGATAGAGGAGCGATTGATAGACTGTTGGACGAATGTTTAGTGATAGAACAGGATCGCTCAAATAGGTGTGTGAGTTTTGCATTAATAGATAATCTGAACGTGTGTTTGTAAGCAAGGACACATTGTGAACGAGTTATGTCGAGATCGCCCGCCTGGGGGGATTTAAGTGAGGAAGAGTATTTGATAAGGTGTGTTGAGGATGCAGTTAAGGCGATGTGTGTGTGATGTAATTGCAAGGCAATAGAACTGGGTTTTAGTTAGTTGGGAATTCCATCAAGAGCTAATGCTTACACTTTCCGTTTTAGTAATATGTATATTAATATATATATATATAATAATAGAATGCTTAGCTAAGATATGTATTATATTGTGTTTGTAATTTCTCTACTCATTCTATGATATGAGTATGATATAATAAATATGCCACCTGCTGTGTGATATGTCGTTTACTGAGTACGGTCATGATGATGTGGATGAGAGTGAGAATGTTCTAAGTTAGAATAACGGCCAGGGCAAACAGTGGGTCTGCTACAGTATGACAAAGTGACTAACTCTGAAATTATTAGCAAAACTAACATGTTGAGCATCCGTACATTCTGAAAATGTCTCAGTTACAATGCACAGGACATCTTGTTCCCATGTCTCATGAGGACATCCTCAAGCATCTGTTATACGGTTAGCTCTCAACAGTTAAACGCTTCCCAGGAGGGCAGAAGAAACGCCGCACAGACTCCTTGAAAGTGTCTCTGAAATGCTACGTTGTTAATGTCACCTCCTGGAAGATGCTAACACAAGACTGTACCACCTGACGAGATAGTATCACCTGAGGTGCTCAGATCGCACAGTGTGCAGCCATCGCGGATGTTCAGCGAAAGTTATCTGCCAGAAATAACATTCTACTGCCGGCTCGCAAATCTGTACCCTGAATGTGGCAGGGTGTTCCCTTCCAGGATTGGTCTTTACATTCGTCAGAGAACATATATTTCGCAGCAACAGTCTGATGCTTTCGACATCTTTGCTTTCGATGGGACAACTTTATTTATTATTATTAGTTGGCATCTTCCTTTGGAATCGTATTTCCATGTTTTACTTGTTATTTGTTTGGGTGGTTTTTGAGTGTAATGTGTAATTAAAGAAGAAAAACAAAACTTGCAATTGTGGTTTTCAATCAGGAGTAACGATTGTCTAGTGTCCTGAAGCCAAGTGGTAGTTAAGCCTTATTTCGGTCTTTTCTCTTTGATTGTCATATTGCACCACGGGCTTTACTCGATCAGGTCATCCCTTCATCTGCGAGGTTGATGACCGACTGGACTCTCTAAGTTGTAGACCCAACAGTGCGTCACGTTTCGTGTACATCTACTTCCAGTCATGTGCACTACATGCCCGGCCAGTTGAATTTTCTTTAAACGCGGTTTGGCTCTTGATTTCATTGTTGTGAATCATTTTCCGTCTAAGAATTGTCACTGTTCTTTGCCCTTTAAACAGCTCGTAGCTTAATTGAATTGGACATTTTCCGAGCTTTTATACCTCGTAGCTATATTACATGGCTAGAATTTCATTCACGTGAGCTCGTGCCTTGTCCTTTCTTTCTTCTCTTCCTAAGGTAGAACATCGCATCAAATGACGAATATTGATGAAATTCTACACTTTCAGTTTAATGCATTTTCAAAAACACTGCATTAGACTACTACTCCAAATAATTAATGTACATTTTAAAGCCTTTGTTTTTCTATTATATTCTTGTTCATGTGATCACTGTTCAATCAATTTTCCATAGAAACCGTTGTTTACACATGGTTACCGTGTCACTGCCGTATCTCCACTGCCTTGTGGAAACCTCGGGAGATGGTAGGACTACATAAGTAAACTCAGGCAGAAAATCAGGAGTGGTATCACCTAAGGCGGATGGTTTAAAATTGCATACTCATTCTGGCAGCTCCTGCAGCTGAGCTGGTGCCAAATTGTCATCCTTCGCATTCCTTTTGATTACACCAGTGAGTTCTAGAGGGCGATCCTGCAGTTTGGCAGCACAGTTCAGTTCAGTACAGTTCATCCTGTAACCCATCAGGTCGTTAGGGCACACATGAAGACACTCCCAACATCCCACGCCATCCCTCTCTGTCTGTCGCCGCCTGTCGTATCCACCGAGACGAAGGCCTGACCACTCAGTGATGTTGTCCACCCATCTCTTCCTTGGACGTCCTCGCCCTCTCTGTCCCAGTACGGACCCAAAGAGTATCGAGCTTGTAATTCCGTTGGACCTCGCGACGTGCCCGCACCAGGCCATCTTTCGTCTTTATTTTGGCAGCTGCAGTTTGGCAGCACAGGGTCTCCATATTTAGCGACCAAGTTTGCGCCACGAGAGGCTACGCGCTTGGTCTACAAAGACTGAGACGCCTATGAACCTGGTCACTACATATCCCAACAGTTCCATTCTGACCAAAAAATCGAAATAATTATAATCTCAAACCTTAAAAACGTCAGGAGAGCTAAATAACGGAACATAACTCTAATAATGTGTGTTTCACTTGCAGAAGTTAACTTGTAGCAATTTACCTATTTTCAAAATGTTCTCAACTGTTTGTGACTATGTACATGTGATTGGTATATATATGTGTTAATTCACAGATGAAGAGGAATATGTATGGGTTGAGATGAATAAAAGTGAGCACCCTGCATCAATCGTTCGTGAAATATCTCGATGACATTTATGGAAGTTCGTAATTTCTTGTTCCAGTCAATGTACGTGTTCACACATTCTACGAGATAATTTCTTAGCTAGACATTGCTACTCTCGGGAACTACAGGCCCTCAGTAAGTACTGGGGTTTATTTCTTTACGGTATGCCAGCTGTTACCACTTAGGCGTTGCTCAGCGTATCTGATACTGCGACTGAAGATAACATTATTAGTTCAGTGAGTATTCTCAGTCCAAGGTAATGCATTTTTCTTCCAAAATTTAGTTTTCAACAAAATTTATCTAGGGCCTATCTGAAATATTTGTTGAGGAGATTGTATCACCCTGTCGATAGATAGATAGATTGACAGACAGACAGATTGGCAGACAGACAGACACAAACACAGACAGACA
Source organism: Ariolimax columbianus (assembly GCA_036924085.1). Lineage (NCBI taxonomy): Eukaryota > Metazoa > Mollusca > Gastropoda > Stylommatophora > Arionidae > Ariolimax > Ariolimax columbianus. The sequence goes on along the minus strand of JAVGWX010000022.1, from coordinate 30,234,579 downwards.
TAGATAAATAGATAGAATGAGTGAGTCAGTGAGGTGAGTGAGTGACTGAGTGAGGTGAGTGAGGAGGTGATTGAATGAGGTGAGTGAGTGAGGTGAGTTAGTGAGTGAGTGAGTAAGGTAAGTGAGTGAGTGATTGAGTAAGAGAGGGAGTGAGTGAGTGAGTGAGTGAGTCCGTACACGAATGAGTGGGATAGTGAGAAGAGAATGCTAGGTTTATACACTAATCTTTGACCAAGGACATCTTTTTTTTAAATATAAAATCACTTGCAAGAAGGGCTGTTTTTCATTGATATGTTAGTTTTCTTTTTCCGTGTTCCGTTGAGTGACGTGGGGAGCTTCAGTCATCTATACTGCGCCAAGTGCGTTGCGTCGGTCAATATGGAGGACAGGATGTAATTCTTTCATAGCCTTTCTGACGATATCAACAGCGTTGAGGACACGGATGATTATATTGTGATTTGTGCCTTTAATGGAAGAACGGAGAAGAATAGATCATCTCATGAATGCTGTCTAGGGTTCCACGGTGACACCTCTTTAGAATGGAACAGCCACACATTTTTCATTGAAATATCATCTTCAAACATTCTTTGTGCGCTGTTCCGTTTCAACTGCAGTGACAGTCGGCCTTTATTTCTCAATCGTATAAACTCCATCGACGGACTTCAGAAATTGGAATAAACCCCGGGATGATACTCAGGAATTTGTTATTTGTTTGGGTTTTGTTCGTTTTCTCTTAGGAAAGCCAATTAGTCGCAACGTCTAGTCCTATCTTATCCACTTATGCCACGCGGCGTCATAGGGAGCCGTAGTTTTCTGTCCAGGGTCAGACGTGTTGATGAAGTAGTCGTCATCCCATGACGATTGAGAATATCCGCAATATTTCCTATCCATCTAGTTCTTGGTCTTCCAGGGTTACGAAAACCCGTATGTCGTGCGTTATAAGCGCACAGTGATAGTTAGTCAGGATGCATTTTCATTAGGTGGCCGAACCACTTGATTCTCTTCTCATCGATATTCAGTGCAGGGTCTTGCTTCAACTATTCTTCTCCCATCTTCACTGCGCCATTCTCTCTCTCCTAGGTAGGTTGATTGTATTCCAGAGGCATCTCATCTCACATTTCGTGAGGTTTATCTCTAGAGATTTGGTTAAAGTCCATGTTTGGCACTGGTAGCAGAGAGTTGGCATGAATATACTGTTGATTAGCATTCTTGTTGTGGACGTGTTTAAGTTAGGTTGTTTCAATAATGATGACATCTGATATGCAATTACATTAGCTTCTTGGCAACTGATCTCAATTTCTCTACATAGATCGTCATCCTGTGTGAAAACACTTATTTAATCTTGGTCCAGTTTTCCAAAATGTTAAAGTTTTTAGGCGTTCTGCCTAGCTGCTGTTTTGGATGTGTTGATTTTCTTATCGTGTCTTTCACACACAGAGTTGAGCGCAGTCAGGTATTGCTGCAGATCGTCTTCACTCTCGTAAAGTAGACATTGATCATCTGCAAAAAGGAGTTCATTTAACTCATCAGCCTGGTCTTTTCGTCCTCTGCATTTTTTGGCGTATGCTCTAATTTGACATCTAGTTATTCTGTCTAAATATGTGTTGAAGATGTATGTGGGTATGGGGTCTTTTTTTTATTTTTGTGTCCCAGCCGAACTGACTAATACTTATTTCTATTATTATCAATATACTTTATTCTCAAAACAGTATTAGGTGAATCCTTGACGGACACTTGGTGGCTATTTTGTGTCAACAATATGACATGGTACAAAGGTCGGAAAGCTGAACCGGAATCCAAGAGTGTGTTATTGTATTAACTCTTCCACTGCCGTCGTCACGCGCCTTGTCTCTGGTCAGATCGCCTCGTTACAGGACATTTAGTTCTAATAGAGTATATCTGATTTCTAGGAGCTGTTGTCTTGGTTCAGTGATTATTATCTAGTTTCTCTGTTATCTGCCTGGTAGTGGGGATGGCGTGGGCTAGTGGTTAAGTAGCACGGCTCACAACCGGTGCTGGGTTCGATCCCCATCACAGCACCGTTACCCCGGGGAAGCAAGCCCTTAGAAAATGCAGGAGGAAGCAGACTCTTACATAAAATGAATGCTGAAGTCGGATGCACTGGGCCGACAGGCGCAAAATAACAACCACACTGCAACGCACACCACCTCGGAGAATAGGTAAATAAGGCGAACGCAAACCAAAAAAATTATAAACTGTCTGTTTACAGTGGCATTTAGTTCTAGTTGTATTTCTCTCATTCCAGGAGTCCTTGCCCTGGTTATGTGATTATTATCTAGTTGCCAATACTGTTTTGAAAATAAAGTATATTGATAATAATAGGAATAAGTATTAGTCAGTTCGGCTCGTTACAGTAGCATTTAGTTCTAGTTGTATTTCTCTCACTCCAGGAGTTCTTGTCGTGTTTCAGTGATTATGTTTTTAGTTCTACTGTATTCTAGTTTAGTTTAGTGTAGTTTAGTCGTAGATTCAACATCACTGTACACGGTTTAACAACGTGTTAGTGCTCTGTTCTTCTCGGTTTTTTACTTGGATAATCTCAGCACAATGTACGAACTCTGTAACACTAGCGAGGCTCCGGTAATAGATTGGCTAGATTCTTAACATCATTTTTCACATTGCCCGGGCAATATGACTATGCCTACTCTTTCCGATTTCCAAATGCCGATGGATTTTTAACGTGCCCGACACAATCCACGGACGTCCGTTCTCTACTACCCAGAGATACGGGGAAATAACAGAAATTTCAGGTGAAAAAATTACGGTCTCCACCGTGATTTGAACTCGAGACCTCCGGAACCCCAGGCGACATCTTACATCAAAACCACTCAGTTCCCTGTCATATGTCTGGTTCCAGTGGCATTTGTGTGATTCCACTGGCATTTAATTCGTGTGGTATTTCTCTGAAAACATGTGTCTTTGTCTTGTTTCAGTTAGTATGTTCTAGTTCCACTGAATTTGTCTAGTTCCAGTTGTGTTTGTCTTGTTCCAGTATGTCTTTGTCTTATTTCAGTTAGTATGTTCTAGTTCCACTGAATTTGTCTAGTTCCAGTTGTGTTTGTCTTGTTCCAGTATGTCTTGTCTTGTTTCAGTTAGTATGTTCTAGTTCCACTGAATATGTCTATTTCCAGTTGTGTTTGTCTTATTCCAGTCTTTCTTTATCCTGTTTCAGTTATTCTAGTTTTGCTTCATTGAATATTTCTAGTTCCAGTTGTGTTTGTTTTGTTCCAGTATGTGTTTATCTTGTTTCATCGATTCGCGTTTGGCTCCACTCTAATTTGTCTAGTCCCGGTTGTGTTTGTCTTATTCCAGTGTGTCGTGTCTTGTTTTAGCGATTCGCGTTTGACTCTAATGTAATTTGTCTAATTCAAGTTGTGTTTGTGTTGTTCCAGTGTGTCTTTCTATGGTTTCAGTTATTCTGGTCTAGTTTCACTGAATTTGTCTAGTTCCAGTTGTTTTGTATATTTCCAGTGTATTGTGTCTTGTTTTAGCGATTCGCGTTTGACTCCACTGTGATTTGTCTAGTTCCAGTTGTGTTTGTCTTATTTCCAGTGCATCTTATGTTGTTTTAGCAATTCGTGTTAGATTCCAATGTAATTTGTCTAATTCAAGTTATGTTTGTCTAGTTCCAGTGTGTCGTTTTCTTATTCAGTTATTCTGTTTTAGATCCACTGATTTTGTCTAGTTCCCGTTGTGTTTGTATTTTTTCCAGTGTCTCTTGTCTTGTTTTAGCGATTCGAGTTTGACTCCAATGCAATGTGTCTAGTTCCAGTTGTGTTTTTTTGTTCCAGCGTGTCTTTGTCTTGTTTCAGTGATTGTTGTATAGTTCCATTAATAATTGTATGGGTCTGGTTAGTAGTCGTCTAGCCCCAGTGGTATTTCTTTGGTTTCTAGGGTATTTGCCTGGTTTGAGTGGCATTTATTTGTAGTGGTGTTTGACTGATTCAAGCTGTCGTTGTCTAGTTTCAGTGGTAGTTATATGGTTTCTGTGAAATATCTATTATTCTAATAGTATTTATCTTGTCCAAGTAGAGTTTTACTGGTATATTGATTAAATTGGTATTTGTATGATTCTAGTAATATTTTCCTGATCGAAGTGGCATTACTTTTGTTCTTATGTGGTCTTTCTTCGAGTGGTATATTGATTTCAATAGTTTGGGTCTACTTCCGTCCTATTTCTCGTGTTCCACTTGCATTGCATTATGAATTCAGTTATATGCAATCCCTCAGTCATATTCAATCCCTCAATCCTCTATTCCTTATGATTTCATTCATATTCAATCCCTCAATCCTCTGAACCTTATGATTCCAGTCATATTAAATCTCTCAGTTATAAGCAATCTCTCAATCGTTTATTCCTAATGAATTCAGTCATATTCAATCCCCCAATCATCTATACCTTATGATTCCAGTAATAATCAATCCTTCAGTCATATTCAATCCCTCTTCCTCTATTCCTTATGATTCCTGTCGTATTCAATCCCTCAGTGCTCTATTCCTAATGATTGCAGTAATATTCAATCCCTCAATCGTCTATACCTTATGATTCCAGTCATATTTAATCCCTCATGATTCCAGTCATATCGAATCCCTCAATCCTCTATACTAACACCATGTATAGGGGTTCATTCAGAAATAATTAACTGGGAGGATTTGTCTGTGTGCAGACATCAGATTAAATTCCTCATTACTCGCCTTGTGCCGTACTGCTGGATATTGTCTCCCCTTGTTCTGACAAACTAAGGGGCGCTCACCCAACTAATATATTACATCATTTCACGTCTGTTTGGAATTCATCTCCCGTTGAAGGGACAGACGAAGGGGATGAATACCAGATATAGATAAACTGTATTTTTTGTCCTTCTCCCACGTAAACTTCAAGAGGTCAACTTGAATATATTTACATAAAGCAGTGGTCAGTCTGGGTTTTGTTATCAGGGCTTACCAGATCGAATCAATCATCTAAGTATGTTGGTTCCCAGTGGAGCAGACACGACCAAGGTCTCACCCTTTGGGCCACTCTTCCCCTTCTCTCTCTTCTCACCTCACTCTGTTTCATTTGACTCTGTCCCACAGTCACACCCTTTCACACCCTTTCACAACTTTCACACGCGCCCTCGTGGTAAAGCCCTTCCATTGCACTTTGGTTGGGCTAGCTTCTGAGGGCGCACAAACCTAGCATAGGTACATAGAGACGCACACATGCATCCAAGCACTGGTTTATGCGTCCTGATATCGCCCAATTGACTACGGTCTGGGGTGGAAAATGGCGCGCCTCCGCCAGTAGAAACTAGTGAGGCAAACATTTAAGCAAAAAAAAAAAAAAAAGTGGAGCAGACGGCTTCAGCAGATGAAGATACAGATTGCCTAAAATAGACCAACTCTAATCATATCTTATTTCTCGTACATATTTAGAATACAGCGTCAATACACCATGGGGGGATTTGTCAGTCTGGAATTAGATATGTTTAAAATGTTTTGTTTCCTGTAAACAGGTGAGCATCAAGGCAGCATAAATTAGGTCACCGATAGGATTACCCAGACATAATCCACACAAAAAAAACGTACGTAGTAGCATGAGAAGAGCAGCAACAATGGCGTCAAACAGGCCGTGCGTCTAATTTTTCTATCGCGTTTTAGTCCATCATAGCAGCAGCCAAGCTTAGAATGTGACTGGGATTCACACTAGTCAGCGACTTACACTTGTGTCCACGAACACGTATTAAAGATTGTCATCTGGGTTGGTTAGTACGTTCATTCTGTGGTGTTTTTCACTTCGATTATCCTGACATGACCATCGGCGATTTGAAATAATGTTTCGGTTAGCCTGTGTCGTACATCCACGGTACAGTGCACATGGCTGAACTGCACGATAAAAATAGCTTCCAGTGCTCATAAACAAAGATTATTGACACAACAAACGTCACATCTTATATGGTCATGGAAAATGATAAAACATATATGTTGTGTATACACTGATTTTGTCAGTAAATATGAGTGTTAACAGCGTCAGACCTGTAGTAGTATGATATATTATGGTAAGTTCAAACTTTTCTTCTAATTCATTTTGTTTTTGAATGTATTTAGTGTTGGTGGACTACTCGTTTTCTGTTATTATTTATGTAAAGACACAAAGTGGTTCTGTTTGATAGACCTGAGGGTGTTAGCCAGTATATTTCTGCTGAACCTGGCTAACATTGTCTGATCAGTGTGTTTTGCCTGACCAGACGTTAGCTTCATCGTCCCGCCCTTCTCCGAATATGCTAATAGTGATGTTTTGGTATGACTAGGAAATGTGCACATGGGCCAAAAATGGACTAACACATCGACCAGCAGAGATTATGCCAAGTCCGGCTAGCAAGAAGCCCAAGACACATTACTTACTTGTTGATTGATGGCCCAATGACCTTTTGGGTTTACAGAAAAGCTAAAACAAGACAAGGAGTAGAAGAAACTGGTTGAAAACAGACTATGTTGAGTCTTCTAAATCAGTAAAATAACGTTAAGTAAATTTATAACAGGATATCACACAACATCACACAACATCAGACAACATCTGAGACAATGTGTGGCGCTACATGCAGCACAGACCACAAGCTCATTGTCTCCAAGTTGAATGTCCATGTGTGGACGGCGTGGGCTAATGGTTGCGAAGATGCTAGCTTCGCTCCCAATAACAGCACCGGCCGTCATCTCGGGGAAACAAACCCTTAAAAAATGCAAGATGAAGCAGACCCTCACATAAAATACATGCCGAAGTCGGATGCGCTGAGTTGAGAGGCGCAAAATAAAGACATAGTGCAACGCACACCGCTTTTGGGAATAACACGAACGAGAAAGAAAAAAAAACACAAAACAACTGAACATTCATGCAAAATCTATGCATCGTCATCGGGGTACGAAATCCTGTAAATAGGTCAACAATCTGGTAGATACACAGCACTCGCACAGACCATTGTCAGTAACCTGAGCGGTCGTCTGACAAGAGATAAGTTCTCACTGAATACTGTGGAAGACAGATGGATTAAATCCACCTTTCTGCAGTGGAGTGTCTGGGACATGCGACTCGTTCGAGTAACAATTGGTTCCTCGAAAAACAGGCAGCTATCACGATCCTGCTCGATTAAAGGCACGTTTTTTTGGAGTGTTCCAAATCAACCACTTTTCATCACCCAGAAAGAATACGCTCTACAACATTCCTAGGTAAATACAAGATGCCTGGCTTCACGACACGGAGATTCAAGAACATGCTGATGCCAATTACTTAAGGCGGTTTTATTGAGCCCTGAAGGAAGTCTACCGCCCTCTCTCCCATCACTCATCTGCTGCCCGTAGTGCTGATGATGCCGCGCCATTTACAGGCAAGGTTAATATTTTGGAGCGCTCGGCAGTACACTTTTACGCCATCCCTTAACTGCCAGTCCAACTTCAGCGAACAAGCCATAGCTCGTATCCTTTCATTTCATGTGTAGATACATATTTTTCCAGGAGTCTGTAGAGCCTGTGTCGTCCGTAAGAAACGTCGTCTAGATGTCAGTCTTGTAAACTCCACGTTGTGGCTGCATCTTACTCTCCTTTGATTTTTGATGATGCAGCTCTTCCTGCATCAGATGCTGTGTAACGCCGTTTATGGAGTATGTTCTCTCCAGTTTGAGTTAGTTGTTGGCACAGTGTAACGCCGTTTATGGAGTATGTTCTCTCCAGTTTGAGTTAGTTGTTGGCACAGTGTAACGCCGTTTATGGAGTATGTTCTCTCCAGTTTGAGTTAGTTGTTGGCACAGTGTAACGCCGTTTATGGAGTATGTTCTCTCCAGTTTGAGTTAGTTGTTGCCACAGTGTAACGCCGTTTATGGAGTATGTTCTCTCCAGTTTGAGTTAGTTGTTGGCACAGTGTAACGCCGTTTATGGAGTATGTTCTCTCCAGTTTGAGTTAGTTGTTGGCACAGTGTAACGCCGTTTATGGAGTATGTTCTCTCCAGTTTGAGTTAGTTGTTGGCACAGTGTAACGCCGTTTATGGAGTATGTTCTCTCCAGTTTGAGTTAGTTGTTGGCACAGTGTAACGCCGTTTATGGAGTATGTTCTCTCCAGTTTGAGGTAGTTGTTGGCACAGTGTAACGCCGTTTATGGAGTATGTTCTCTCCAGTTTGAGTTAGTTGTTGGCACAGTGTAACGCCGTTTATGGAGTATGTTCTCTCCAGTTTGAGTTAGTTGTTGGCACAGTGTAACGCCGTTTATGGAGTATGTTCTCTCCAGTTTGAGTTAGTTGTTGGCACAGTGTAACGCCGTTTATGGAGTATGTTCTCTCCAGTTTGAGTTAGTTGTTGGCACAGTGTAACGCCGTTTATGGAGTATGTTCTCTCCAGTTTGAGTTAGTTGTTGGCACAGTGTAACGCCGTTTATGGAGTATGTTCTCTCCAGTTTGAGTTAGTTGTTGGCACAGTGTAACGCCGTTTATGGAGTATGTTCTCTCCAGTTTGAGTTAGTTGTTGGCACAGTGTAACGCCGTTTAGGGAGTATGTTCTCTCCAGTTTGAGTTAGTTGTTGGCACAGTGTAACGCCGTTTATGGAGTATGTTCTCTCCAGTTTGAGTTAGTTGTTGGCACAGTGTAACGCCGTTTATGGAGTATGTTCTCTCCAGTTTGAGTTAGTTGTTGGCACAGTGTAACGCCGTTTATGGAGTATGTTCTCTCCAGTTTGAGTTAGTTATTGGCACAGTGTAACGCCGTTTATGGAGTATGTTCTCTCCAGTTTGAGTTAGTTGTTGGCACAGTGTAACGCCGTTTATGGAGTATGTTCTCTCCAGTTTGAGTTAGTTGTTGGCACAGTGTAACGCCGTTTATGGAGTATGTTCTCTCCAGTTTGAGTTAGTTGTTGGCACAGTGTAACGCCGTTTATGGAGTATGTTCTCTCCAGTTTGAGTTAGTTGTTGGCACAGTGTAACGATCTGGTCAGTCTCATTTAGTGCTGCATCAATACATGTGACGCGTGCAAAGTTTCTGCAAACTGAGGCGGCGTACCCAGATACAACGAGAGCGAGATGATGTTCGGAGGATGATGTTTGAAGGATGATGTTCGGAGGATGATGTTTGAAGGATGATGTTTGAAGAATATTGTTCGGAGAATGATATTTGAAGGATGGTGTTCGGAGGATGATGTTTAAAGGATGGTTTTCGGAGAATGATGTTCTGAGAATGATGTTTGAAGGATGATTTTTGAAGGATGATGTTTGAAGGATGATGTTCGGAGGATGATGTTTGAAGGATGATGTTCAGAGAATGATGTTCGGAGGATGATGTTTGAAGGATGATGTTAGGAGAATGATGTTCGGAGGATGATGTTTGAAGGATGATGTTCGGAGAATGATGTTCGGAGGATGATGTTTGAAGGATGATGTTTGAAGGATGATGTTCGGAGGATGATATTTGAAGGATGATGTTCGGAGGATGATGTTCGGAGGATGATGTTTGGAGGATAATGTTTAAATGATGATGTTCGGAGGATAATGTTTGAAAGATGATGTTCGGAGGATGATGTTTCAAGGATGATGTTTGGAGGATGATGTTTGGAGAATAATGTTTAAGGGATGATGTTCGGAGGATGATGTTTGAAGGATGATGTTCGGAGGATGATGTTTGAAGGATGATGTTCGGAGAATGATGTTCGGAGGATGATGTTTGAAGGATGATGTTCGGAGAATGATGTTCGGAGGATGATGTTTGAAGGAAGATGTTCGGAGAATGATGTTCGGAGGATGATGTTTGAAGGATGATGTTCGGAGGATGATGTTTGAAGGATGATGTTCGGAGGATGATGTTTGGAGGATAATGTTTAAGGGATGATGTTCGGAGGATGATGTTTGAAAGATGATGTTCGGAGGATGATGTTTGAAGGATGATGTTCGTAGGATGATGTTTGGAGGATAATGTTTAAGGGATGATGTTCGGAGGATGATGTTTGAAGGATGATATTCGGAGGCTGTGATCTCCATGTTGTGCCAGTCAATCTTGTGGCTATTACTGTTTCTCACCATGATGCTTCGTTAGTGGGGTCAAGATGATGAGCAGTGCATGAGATGTAGCGGTCAGTGACAGAAAGCTGGCCAGTGAATGAGATGTAGTGGTCAGTGACAGAAAGCTGGGCAGTGAATGAGATGTAGCGGTCAGTGACAGAAAGCTGGCCAGTAAATGAGATGTAGCGGTCAGTGACAGAAAGCTAGGCAGTGAATGAGATGTAGCGATCAGTGACAGAAAGCTGGGCAGTGAATGAGATGTAGCGGTCAGTGACAGAAAGCTGGGCAGTGAATGAGATGTAGCGGTCAGTGACAGAAAGCTGGGCAGTGAATGAGATGTAGTGGTCAGTGACAGAAAGCTGGGCAGTGAATGAGATGTAGCGGTCAGTGACAGAAAGCTGGGCAGTGAATGAGATGTAGCGGTCAGTGACAGAAAGCTGGCCAGTGAATGAGATGTAGCGGTCAGTGACAGAAAGCTGGCCAGTGAATGAGATGTAGCGGTCAGTGACAGAAAGCTGGGCAGTGAATGAGATGTAGCGGTCAGTGACAGAAAGCTGGGTAGTGAATGAAATGTAGCGGTCAGTGACAGAAAGCTGGCCAGTGAATGAGATGTAGCGGTCAGTGACAGAAAGCTGGCCAGTGAATGAGATGTAGCGGTCAGTGACAGAAAGCTGGACAGTGAATGAGATATAGCGGTCAGTGACAGAAAGCTGGCCAGTGAATGAGATGTAGCGGTCAGTGACAGAAAGCTGGTCAGTGAATGAGATGTAGCAGTCAGTGACAGAAAGCTGGGCAGTGAATGAGATGTAGTGGTCAGTGACAGAAAGCTGGCCAGTGAATGAGATGTAGCGGTCAGTGACAGAAAGCTGGGCAGTGAATGAGATGTAGCGGTCAGTGACAGAAAGCTGGCCAGTGAATGAGATGTAGTGGTCAGTGACAGAAAGCTGGCCAGTGAATGAGATGTAGCGGTCAGTGACAGAAAGCTGGCCAGTGAATGAGATGTAGCGGTCAGTGACAGAAAGCTGGGCAGTGAATGAGATGTAGCGGTCAGTGCCAGAAAGCTTGGCAGTGAATGAGATGTAGCGGTCAGTGGCAGAAAGGTGGGCAGTGAATGAGATGTAGAGGTTAGTGCCAGAAAGCTTGGCAGTGAATGAGATGTAGCGGTCAGTGACAGAAAGCTGGGCAGTGAATGAGATGTAGCGGTCAGTGACAGAAAGCTGGGCAGTGAATGAGATGTAGCGGTCAGTGACAGAAAGCTGGGCAGTGAATGAGATGCAGCGGTCAGTGACAGAAAGCTGGGCAGTGAATGAGATGCAGCGGTCAGTGACAGAAAGCTGGGCAGTGAATGAGATGTAGCGGTCAGTGACAGAAAGCTGGCCAGTGAATGAGATGCAGCGGTCAGTGACAGAAAGCTGGGCAGTGAATGAGATGCAGCGGTCAGTGACAGAAAGCTGGGCAGTGAATGAGATGTAGCGGTCAGTGACAGAAAGCTGGGCAGTGAATGAGATGTAGCGGTCAGTGACAGAAAGCTGGGCAGTGAATGAGATGTAGCGGTCAGTGACAGAAAGCTGGGCAGTGAATGAGATGTAGCGGTCAGTGACAGAAAGCTGGGCAGTGCATGAGATGTGACAGTGACAGAAAGCTGGTCAGTGCATGAGATGTGACAGTGACAGAAAGCTGGTCAGTGCATGAGATGTGACAATGACAGAAAGCTGGTCAGTGCATGAGATGTGACAGTGACAGATAGCTGGCTGCTAGTGTCAGAGCCAGTGACCCAGAACTGCCAAGACCCTTCTACACCTCCAGGTAGTGATCCTGGATAACAGACTGCAGCAGGGCAGACTGGCTAAGGAAAATGAATCGAAGAGGGAAGGCTAACCCGGTACCCAGACTGGCTAAGGAGAAGGGATCGAAGAGGGAAGGCTACCTCGGTATCCAAAAACGCAATGCTGAAGTCCGATGTGTAGGATCGAAAGGTGCAAATATCGCAGTCAAGCTGTAAACTACGACACAAATAAATCGGTTCTCCGGACTGCATGCTTGCATTTACAAAGCTATTTCCTGGGCTTGGTAGCAGAATTTTGAAAACGAAGAAGAAGAAGAAGAAGAATAAGAAGAAGAAAAATAAGAAGATAAAGAAGAAGTTTCGGTAGTGCTTTCATAGTGATAGTGCATTGTCAGAGGATGATCGCTTGCTGTGTCAGTCAAATTAGAGCCATCTTAAGTACAGCAGCGGAGACAAATAATAATAAACGATTGTATTATTATCAATCTTCTTATTGTTCACGCTGACCGTTTTGAGACGTCATATTGAATACATCTATAGAACAAATGGTCTGCATCTGGTACATTTGTATCTGGGAGTACTAGATCTCATAAATCCATTAAACCATTTCCGCTCCCTACGGAATACATGTCTTCCGCAGCTAACTCCAGTCCCACTGTCCTGTGCAATCCCTTTCAGCTCACTTCACGTCTTCTTCTCTCGTGCTATGTGTGTCTCGAGTTCTGTCCCAGAGTTGTCTAGACAACAACCAAAAAAAATTGAGAGAATCTTTTCGATTTTCTCAGTCCAAATCCGACTTGATTCTCTCTTATCTTATGAATGTACATAATATGTAGCCTGTCGTAAGTAAGGGTTTCTGCAATAAATATATAGGAATCAATTAGGACGAACGTCACAGAATTGACAAAGTAAAGAGTATGTGGAATGGGCGGAACACAGTGAGTCATAATGAGGTGGTATGCGTGCGTTCGTGCGAGTGAGCGAGAGAGAGAGAGAGAGAGAGAGAGAGAAGATAGAGGAGAGAGAGAGAGAACAAGAAAAGAGGAACATGTAAAAGCGTGTAATCACGTGAGCCACGTGCACTGAGATGAGGTTTCAAAGAGTTTTGACTTAGCAGATCTTCGATTTTTGTAGGTGGCGTGAGACCTCCTCGTCTTTCCACTTTCTCACTGTAAATCATGTACCAATTTACAGTTGAAAAAACAGGCGGCTTTGATATCGGAGGTCAAAACCAGGATCTCTATCGCGATATAAGGCAAGTCCCAAGTGACTGGGACGTTCACAGAATTGGTGGTTGGCAACAATTAACGACCACTTTTATAAGGATAAATTTCGATGAAAACAGAAAAGTCAAACTGATTAAGAAAAGGAATATAACGAAAAAGCGAGTTGTAAATTGATGCTTTTTCTGTTATTTGTGTGTGAGAACTAGAGATAGAAAGACAGACATGCAGAAATACAGACAGAAAGACAAAAATAGATAGATAGATAGATAGATAGATAGATAGAAAAGTAGATAGATAGATAGACTTATAGGTAGATAGATAGATAGATAGATAGATAGATAGATAGATAGATAGATAGATAGATAGATAGATAGATAGATAGATAGATAGATAGATAGACTTATAGTAGATAGATAGATAGATAGATAGATAGATAGATAGATTGATAAGTAGATAGATAGATAGATAGATAGAAAGACAGATATATAGACAGATAACTAGACAGATAGATAGATAGATAGATAGATAGATAGATAGAAAGATAGATATACATATATATATATATATATGTATATGGCAGTCTGGCTAACAAGGTAAGGGATCCACGTGATCCCCGTAGTAGTGAGGGACACGCAGATGAAGCCAGGCATAATACAACCACTTGGAGGACCCCGTTCCACCTTCATCAGCACGCTCGAGATGTGAGGAAAGTTACTGCACCCCGCCACTTAACGTCCTTTTCATGGCGCACAAAAGAGGAAAGCTACTCATTTTGTGCATTCGAAACAACAACTCTGGTTCCCCTATCACCATTCACTTTAGTGGTCCTAGACACCAAAGAAAGGTTGATATCAGTATCATCGGCATCATCTTTTGTTCTTTGCTGGTCGAGATAGTCTTGAGATTGAGAATGGACTGAATTGCCGTATGGATGGCCCATAGCCGCACGGCCTAAACAGTTTCCATACTACGTTTTCTTTCTTCCATCCATTTCTTCTTCATGTTTTCATAGTTACGTTCATTTCCCGTTTAACATTACTCCGTATAGCCGGTTCCGCATCTTTACCCAATTTTGCATCATTTACCTGGATTAGCCATTACCTTTCAAGGCTGATGAATCTTCAGAACGTTTTCTTATTGTGCGTCGTGTTGTATCTACCTAATGACCTGTTCATACTTGTGAATGTGTTGAAATCTCTTACTGACGTGTTCATCTCTTCTTCAATGTTGTGTTAGCTAATATTGTTATTGTTATCCCTGACAAGAGAATACGTGTTGTAACATTAGTTACGTAATTGTTTTAGTCTTCAACCGATATTTGGACCTCACCGAAGACGGATGTATCGGGCCGGAAGGTGCAAACATCGCAGTCAACTTGTAAATTAGCGACACAACGCATTACGCTCTCCGGACTACATCCTTGTAATTGCAAATCTCTGTTCATGGCTTTGTTGCCGGAGTTTGAGAACGAACGAAGAAGAAGCAGAAGGACTATATTGATACATGTTTTTACATTTTAGATTTTCACGTCAAAGGTAACAATACTTTAGGAAATTGAGTGACTGCTTTCTTTCCTCGTTTGGTTTACAACTTAACTTAACGTCATTTCACTGGCTTAGAGGACTCTTCGGAGTCTGTATTTATAATTAAATGAAATTTATGGAATATATTTCCTTCTGAATGAGTTTAATCTATTTACCGGGGCAACCTGTTATGTTCAATTAAACCATTTGAGACTTTGAAGACTGTCCTACTCCAGCATCAACATTGATTGTAAATTCAATTGAACTATTGACTTTCTTGAATAAGAAGGATGGCACTGCATGTCACTTTCTACCCTTGTTATGCCGTAGCTGAAACTTGTATTCTGACTCTACGGGTTTCAAACGGTTTCTTTTCGAGAGCAGAGAATTATTATTTTCGTGCAAGTATGTCGTTAAGAAAAGATATTAATACTTTCAAAGCACTCTTCTATAGTATCAGAAAATCTATTTGTGAACCCAGAATCTTACAGTGACTGTTCCTTGAACAGTAGTGCCAGAACACCACAAGTGGATATTTATATGTGCTTGTCTTCCTCTGATACTGTAAGCGTTTTTCATCCCTCATGTATATTAACTGAAAATTGATCTCTAATCCAGTCTTTGCATCCATTAGGAATAGGAAAATAATCTCCGGGAACTATGTTTCAAATATTTCAAATGTCGTACGTGCTATAAGTAATGTGTTCATCTGACAACTATTCGTTGGTGGAACCACAAATATTTGTGAGCTTATACAATCTTATATTTACGATACACTACATGATGATCATACAATTTCAACTGTGTAATCATTGCTTCGATCTTGTCTTCGGATCGAAAAACTGTAATATATTCTCGTTGAAGATTTAAGTTGAACCTTTTTTAAATGCGTGAAGATATTTGACAAATATGCAAATTTTACTAACCAAGAAGAATCTGTCAAACGATTGCTGATATGAAATTGCTGTTCTATGAAGGCAATTCTTATCGTGTCTCTCAAATCGCCAAAACAGTACAAAACTTGACCTGGTGATGGCCAACGAACTTCTCGTGTTACAAATGTTTATGGGATTTCACTGTTCATATCTTTGCAAATCTCAAAGCCACTTGAATTTAGTGATTTGCTTTTATTAAATTGACAATTGTGAACGAATCTTTCAAGCTCTGTTGACGTTTTCATGGTATCTTTTTTTTTATCAACTAATGCTTTCCTATGTGAACAGCAATGGTACCAAGTCAGGGCCGGTGTGATTTCATTAATTCGTACTACAAGTTCAGTGCCCTTTCCAGACAGTTTGAAGATTTTCGTCCGTCACATGTGATGAAGACCAATATCTTTTTTTCAGCCGTGTGGACAATCTTTTGTCTTGCTGTGTCCGCTGAAATGGGTGACTTGTGCGGTGATTTGGATAAAAGTGAGGAAGAAACTATGCCATTTTTCAAACTCGCTCTCTCGTCCTGAGCTATATTTGGCCAGCAGCAAGACAATTATTGAGATGAAGGGAAATAGCTCAGAACTCAGATTTTTCTTCAGGGTTTACTCCCAAAGCCTTTCCCGTTTTCAGACATTGTACGTGCCACGTCTGTACTATTTCCAACGCCTTTCAACCTATCCATGTCTTGATATGGGATAAACGCATTTAAGATGGTAAATACTTCTTCAACCGTAGTGTGCACCAAGGAGAAGATTTACAGTAAGTTCTCATAAATATTTTTCTGGTTCTCAAATCTAACGTAGCACAATATGGTTGCTGTGTTTGTTATATCTGTGCTTTCATCCACTTTAGAACAAAATAAGGGCGCATACAAACTCTGTCTAATAATAGTCTTGTCAAACCATTGACTCGCTTCTAAATTATGGCATTTGACAAAGATATTAAAGAAAGGTCCTTCGCAGTTTTCTCGCTGATCAAAACAGAAACCATGATTTTTGTCAGCTTGTAACATAAGTTTTAAAATTATTGTTTGTGGTTTAACCGGTTCGGGCTATTAGTTAAGTAACCAAATGAAGCCCTCGCTGGATTTTCGTTGATGCAACCAATTGCAGTCTATCACCATTTTCTTATTTTCATAAAGCCTCCAGTCCCATTTATTTTTAAGCGATGCTTTTTGAGCCATGTTCTTTAACTTTCCTATCGAGATTCTTTCGCAATGCTGATGGTCTCCTACTGTAATGTCGGTCACCGGCCTAACTCACTAAAATGTCCACCGAGGCATCTGTTTGTGTGAAAGTTGTTTAGATTAAATTCTGCTGTATTTGTCCGTGTTTCTTGTTTTTCTATTTGGTTTCTAATCAGCGTTCGATATTAAATGTAAAGACTGATAACAATTGTCCACGTCTTCGCGGATCTCGGGGCCTCTTGGAATCGCAGGTGTCAGCGTACCACAAGTTAAGAGCCGCTGCAGACCATGATTGGGAGAAACAGAGAGAGAGAGAGAGAGAGAGAGGGAAAAGAGAGATCAAAAAGAGACAAAGAGAGAAAGAGCACGCGGGAGAAAGAGAAAATGGTAGAAAGACTGAGTGAAAGCATAATTCTATGTCCTGGCGAACTAGTAAACGTTGAACGATCCGAGAGAGCAGGCCAACAGCTTAGTCCAACTGTTGTATGGATACTTAAGTCGATGTTAAGCTGTTTGTCGGTTCTGGTTTCTCATTTGAAGCCTGGCTACCACATATTGATACCGCTACCGTCGACGCCAGTACTCTCTGTTGTAATCTTGGCAGTCTCTCTTCAGCAGTCTTGGCACATAATCTTACGAGTGGAAAGGAACTGAAACCGAGCTACAATGGTTCTCCGGCGACGGACGCTTAAATAGCATAGTGGTTGTTGTTCTTGTTGATGATGATGATGTTGCTGTTGCTAATGCCTCTCTACATTTTTAAATCCTGGAATTCAATTAAGCATCCGGGCCTAATGCCAGGTAGCCAAAAGTTGAGTAAACTCATTTCGCTATTTTGCGATTGCGTGCAATGCTGTACCAATGGCATCCTTCATACTATCTCTCCTCCACAGCTTCGGATGCCTGTGAGGGTGTCTGAAGTTGAAATTGAAAGGCCACCATGTCACTATTTATGTCCTTATGTCCATCTTGTATCTGGTATGCGCACCACATGGCCGGCCCATCTATATTTTCGTAACAGCGCGACATCTATAATGTTAGTGAAGGAAGTTCGACGTCTAATCTCTGCGTTGCGGATTTGGTGTCGAATGCAGATATTCAATGTTCTTCATTTCATGCCTCGTTGGGCATCGCGAAGTTTATCTGCACCAGCTTTCCTTAGAGTCCACACCTCACAACAATATATCATGGCTAGAACAATCACACTGTTGAAGGTATCGACCCTAGCGTTGACGTTTCGCATCTGTTGCAGTATGGGTTTAATACAATTGAAGCAGAGCCAACCCGCTGGTATCTTTCGTGAGATCTCCCAATTTATCAAATTGAAGCTCGTGATCTCTTGACCCAAGTAGATGTACGGATTTACATTTTCGACTCTTCTAATGCCATTTGTACTTTAGTTAGATCAACTTTATGATTTTCTGTGGTAGCGGGTTTACAGTAACTCTCCTCACATCCCGATGAGTGCTTGAGAGTGTGGACCAGAATCATCCTGGATGTAGTGCAATGTCATGCAGCACAGTCAGCTGACCACTATAGAGATCATAATGTCGATCCCCTCCCAACTAGTAAAACTGCCATGAAACAGCCTATGTCCAGTAATAACTCCTTTGGGCGTTTAGTGAGGGTCTTGATCAGTATGTTTCACCAGACCTTGATTAACAGAGTCTGATTAGCATGTTTTGCCTCACCGGACGTGCCTTCTCTCCCCTAATACAGTAATAGGGTCATATTCAAACAAATGGTTCGGCCACGTCACACGCCAAACACCAGATAGTATCCCTCAGAAAACTTTGCTATACCGATACAATGGTTACAAAGGCAAGGTCAGCTCATGCAGAAGATGGATAGCAGAAATAACAGTAGCAGTGAAACTCCCTATGTACGAGGGTTCGGTCAAGAAACCTCTTCCTAACCTGACGCTGAAAGACACAAGCAGTACAACAATGCGAAAATAAGAAGAAGAGAGAAACCGAATGAGGGATCGAAACCAAAATAAGGTGTGAGTTAGAGAGAAGGAGTGAAAACGGAGGTAGAAACTTAAATATAATTCTGAAACCTAAGATGTCCAGTATAAATTACACACACATCGAGAAGGAAATCAGCATATCCTAAATAAATAGATTTATAGGCAGAAGGTTCCTAAATTTAAAGGGGGAAAAACGTGACACGTTATTTGCCGAATTACGCCGTAAAACGCCGGATGCGAGAAAACGAAATGGCCAGTCGAGCGATGGAATCCGGAAGCTGGATTTCCGATGGAAATGGCTACACTTAAGGGAGCCATTAACCATTTATTCACAGCAATATCCTTGAATGTTCTAGAGGTACATCTGTAATGTGTTCAACTGTCACAAAGGAGAGATGTATGGAAAGATGACAATTTGGATATACCTTTTTTTATTACTCTCTCGCACTCCGAACCATAGAGAAACACATTTAGTGTAGATATGTTGTATTCTGTTAGTTTGGTGCTGGTGCTGTACTGGTAAGACTTGCACTTCTTGTTTAAGCTGGCAAAGGATATTTTTGTTTCTTTCGCTTTTGATGTCTGTCCCTATTCCACCGGTTTGTGGCGTTACAACGGATCCGTTCTCCGGACGACATCCTGCCACTTGCAAAGCCCTTTTCCGGGCTTGGTAGCCGGAGATTGAGAACGAACACAGAAGAAGAACACGGTGTAACTGTGATGCTGAGGTCTGTGAATGTACGATTTGGCTAGTTCTTGCTATCCATTTTGAATTGGTGTGGGATTTTTTATATTTAGTTTCATGACTTTCTGATATGAATGTTCAGTGGCCACTTGTTGAGTACCCACTCTCAATGTCTCACTGTACATTGCAGGGGCTCTAAGCAATGGGGGGGGGGGGGGGAATTTCCATAAGGGAAATGAAAGAGTTGGGATGGTAGGGGGAGGTGTATTGCGGACCGTTATTGAGTAAAGTCGGGCGTCATGTAGATGTAATTGGTAAAATTGTTACCGTGCTGAAGACGGATGTGTCGGACTGAAAAGTACAAATATCGCAGTCAGGCTGTAAACTAGTGACACAATGCATTCCATTCTTCAGGCTACATGCTGCTACTTACAAAGCCCTGTTCAGGGCTTGGTACATCGTGATTGAGAACGAATGCGGAAGAAAAAAAAGGAGGGGAAATTGCAGTTTATTATCGATTGAATCTGTTACATTCAATAAAGTTTGGTGTTGTTGGTTGCGAAAGTCCACAATGAATAGGCTACTCTTGTGTGCGCCCTGATAAGGGCGTTATGTGGTGGGCTGCAGTAGTTTCCTCACATCTCGAGCGTGCTGATGAAAGTGGACCGGGTTCTTCCAGGAAGTTGTGTTATGCTTGGCTGCATCTGCGTGTCAGTCACTACTGTGGCGATCTCGTCGATTCCTCACCTCGTTGGCCAGGCTGCCATGAAAACAGACGGTTCCCAGGGAGGACTACTAGGAAGCCGAGGTGAGGGTCTTGGCCAGTATGTTTTGTCTGACCCTGCCTAACATGTCTGATTGGTATATTTTGCCTGACTAGACATTAGTCTTTCTTCCCATAGATGATGTATAATTTGTAAGACTGTTGTTAGTTATTAATTTAATCTGTTACATTCAATAACGTGCATTCAATGTCACAGATTTATATTAAATTTATACATTATGTTCTGGAACATGCTGCATAATGTAAAGACCAGAAACTGTTCTACCACATTTGTTATAAAACAAAATTGAGAAAGTGTTCTTAGATAGGAGGGAATGATATTCTGAGCAAAGGTGGGGTGTTGAATGGAGCAAAACAATGTTTAGAACTACAGGTCTGTTCAATGTGTTGGTATGAGTGCGCAAATAGTACAGTGTCATGTACGTATTCCCTATCTTCCAGTGAAAAAAAATGATGTCCATCTTATTCCTCGTAGCGTCTTCTCTGTGGTATGTCGCATCACTCATTTATAGACATGAACAGCATGGTTGAAGAGGGACATCACTGTCGTAGTTCGGTTATCACCGCGAAAGTTTCATCGCTATGTCTATGCATGACGAATTATTACATATGCTTTCAATTATTGAAACCATGCGGCTTGTGATACTACAAGCTCTGATCACGCATAACCTGTCCCGATGCCAGATGTCTTTTCACAATCAGTACAATCTATGCACTTGTTTTTGCCATTATTTTAATTGCAGTAATTATTTTTCTAAGCAAGAATATCTGGCCTACGCATCCTTTTTTCATTCTGAACGTTTCTTGTTATTTCATTGCGTAGTTTAGCCATCTAATGCAATCGACATTCTTTGCATTGTTATCCTGATTAGCATTTTGCTGGGTACTGAGATAAGAGTGTTCCAGTCCAGTTATTGTTATCAGTGAAGTAACCATTTTTGGAGTAATTTAATTATCGCTTAATTATTTCTCCGTTTCCGTGGTGTAAGTCTATGTCTGCTAGTTATGTGTGAATAATTGATTACATTGATATGCTGCTCATTCAGGGCTTGTTTTCAAAGTTCATGACATATGACTTTTCCCTTCAATGAATGTATGCGTTTATATCACAATATCTTGCAGTCTCAAGAATGTTTAGTTGTATCTTTTGTGGATTCTTATTGTGCGACCATCTCAATGTTCTGCCCATGTTCATACTCGCCCATGTTCTGTTGTCATGGGGTTTGTTTGTTTATTTTTCACTGCTCAATTGATGTCTGTTCCTCGTTTTTCACATACAGTTTGTATTATTGCAAATACTGTCCATCCTTAGTTATTGTCTCTTCAGCCTACATTCCAAGTCATAGAAGAGTTTCCTTTTCTGGCTTGAACTTGACACATTACCTCCTTGTTTTGTTTTTTTTTGGTTTGTTTTTTGCGTTCGCCTTATTTCTCTTATCCCCAAGGCGGTGTGCGTTGCATAGTTGTTTTTATTTTGCGCCCGTCGGCCCAGTGCATCCGACTTCAGCATGCATTTTATGTAAGGGTCTGCTTCCTCCTGCATTTTCTAAGGTCAATTGGTGCATCTAGCTAGCTAGGTCGTTTTGGTACATCTACCTAGCCAGGTCAATTCGTACATCTACCTAGCCAGGTCAATTGGTACATCTACCTAGCTAGGTCGTTTGGTACATCTACCTAGCCAGGTCAATTGGTACATCTACCTAGCTAGATCGTTTGGTACATCTACCTAGCCAGGTCAATTGGTACATCTACCTAGCCAGGTCAATTGGTACATCTACCTACCTAGGTCAATTGGTACATCTACCTAGCCAGGTCAATTGGTACATCTACCTAGCCAGGTCAATTGGTACATCTACCTACCTAGGTCAATTGGTACATCTACCTACACAGGACATCAACAACAGCCAGAACGTTGAAACGTAGATCTCACGCATGAGAGCCACTCATTGGCTGCTCTTCAGCCGCATTAAACCGACACTCAAGTAGATGGCCGGCGTCAAGGCCAGAGCTCACACCTTCAATATTATGGTTATCAAATCAATGGTATACTGGTGTGAGGTTTGGAGTCAGCGCAAATCAGACGCACAGAAGCTCCGAACTACCGAAAGAGCAATGAAGCGTAGAGTCCTAAATATCTCAATAAGAGACCAGATCCGAAATATCGACATACGCGACCAGAGTTTTTGTCAATGCGAAAGCACAGACGGGATGGGCAAGTGGTTCGCATGAGTAACGATAGATGGATGTCGAGGGTGTGTTTCTGGGGGTCATGCAACTACATCCGCCCACATTGCCGCCCGCCAACAAGATGGAGAGATGATCTTCACGGTACTCCAAGGCGAAGGTCAGACACATATTTAAGCAGCTTTTGGCTACCTAGCATCAGGCAACCTTGCCTGATTAAATACCAGTATTTAATTATTCAAGTAAGGTGGTATCCAATACTATATCTATTTTCTCCACGCAATCACATGCATGACTCACTGCTTTCTCTGTATACTGTAGAAAGTGCAACAAATACGTTCACATTGTATGTTAGTACTTTGCTTTCTGATTTTCGGCAGTTCGATAATGTTTCTTAGCTTATGTAACTAAATCTTGCAATGAACGATGACCTCAATTTAGATATATAATATTTCTTATGTTGTCTCAGAATCATTATTTCAGACATTCACATTAGTTATAAATATATATAAATATGCCGAAACTGCAAGACCGGGATGTCAAATTGTACCTGACCTTTACCCAGATAGAATTCTTCAGATTGGTTAACATAAAATTGCTAGTAGTTAATCTCCCGATGACGTAGTGAGGAGATGGGGGAGGTTTGCCAGACGACTCAAGCTGCTATAGACATACACGTAACAGTTGTAGAACTGAGAGAACTGGGATTGACGTCAGAGCTCAATCTGTGCTCATATTTTGATATTCCGTTAACATGTAATCTTAATTCCCTGTGCTTTTGTTGTTACTGTTGTTGTTATTGTTTGGCTTGGCTTTGCTTCGTTCGTTCTCAATCTCCAGCTAACAAACCTTGAAAGGCTTAAGTAGCAGAATGTAGTCAAGAGAACGGAATGCGTTGTGTCG